>JAZKJV010011023.1:125000-618814 GCA_037367405.1 Ottelia alismoides
GAGACTCCTACGACCTCCATTCAAACGGGATCGATTTAAAAAATCCTGTTACCGTTAAAAAATGACTGTCTGGATGGAGGCCGTAGGAGTCTCTATTTCACACAAAATTTTTATGACGTAATATAGGGATATAGTGATGAATATTCACGGAAAAAATTTTAAAAAAAAATAAAAAATTTGAAGAAAATAAGGCGGTGGGAGCTAAGTTAGCTCCCCCTAGGGGGCAGCCCCATTTTCCTCATATATATATACATATACATATATGTATATATATATACACACACATATATATATATATATATGTATATATACACACACACATATACATATACATATATGAGGAAAGGGATCCTACTCCATGGAGTAGGTAACTTACCTACTCCACTTTCTTTTTTCATTTTTTCATTTTTTTTGAAAAATACTTCCATAGATTTTAAAAACTATATCCCTCTAATATATCATTCAAATTTCATCAGAAATAGAGACTCCTACGGCCTCCATATAGAACATGAAAAATACAGCAAATCTGTGACCGTTAAAAAATAATTGTCCAGATAGAGGCCGTAGGATTCTCAGTTTCTGACGAAATTTGAACAATATATTAGAGGGATATGTTATGAAAATCCATGGAAGTATTTTTCAAAAAAAAGTAAAAAAATTTTGAAAAAAAAAAGAAAATGGAGTAAGTAAGTTACCTACTCCATGGAGTAGGATCCCTTTCCCATATGTTGAGGAAAGGGATCCTACTCCATGGAGTAGGTAAGTTACCTACTCCACTTTCTTTTTTTTCAAAATTGTTTTATTTTTTTTAAAAATGCTTCCATAGATTTTCATAACTATATTCCTCTAATATGTCATTCAAATCTCGTCAGAAACATAGACTCCTACGGCCTCCATCCAGAACATGAAAAATACAACAAATCTGTGACCGTTAAAAAATAATTGTTCGGATGGAGGCAGTAGGATTCTCAGTTTCTGACGAAATTTGAATGACATATTAGTGGGATATAGTTATGAAAATCTATGGAAGCATTTTTCAAAAAAACATAAAAAAATATTGAAAAAAGAAAATGAAGTAGGTAAGTTACCTACTCCATTGAGTAGGATCCCTTTTCTCTACATATGAAGAAAGGGATCCTACTTCATGGAGAATGTAACTTAACAACTCCACTTTCTTTTTTCAATTTTTTTATCTTTTTTGAAAAATGCTTCCATAGATTTTCATAACTATATCCCTCTAATATGTCATTCAAATTTCGTCAGAAACAAAGACTCCTATGGCCTCCATCCAGAAAATGAAAAATACAACAAGTCTATGACCATTAAAAAATAACTGTACGGATGGAAGCCGTAGAAGTCTCAGTTTCTGATGAAATTTGAATGACAAATTAGAGGGATATAGTTATGAAAATCTATGGAAGTATTTTTAAAAAAAAATTTTAAAAATTGAAAAAAAGTAAGTGGAGTAGGTAAGTTACCTACTCCATGGAGTAGGATCCCATATGAAGAAAGCGATCCTACTCCATGAAGTAGGTAACTTACCTACTCCACTTTCTTTTTAAAAAAAAAAATTAATTTCTTTGAAAAATACTTCAATAGATTTTCATAACTATATCCCTCTAATATATCATTCAAATTTCGTCAGAAATAGGGACTCCTACGACCTCCATCCAGAACATGAAAAATACAACAAATATGTGACCGTTAAAAAATAATGGTCCGTATGGAGGCTGTAGGAGTCTCAGTTTCTGACGAAATTTGAATGACATATTAGAGAGATATAGTTATGAAAATCCATGGAAGCATTTTTCAAAAAAAAATTAAAAAATTTTTGAATAAGAAGAAAATGGAGTAGGTAACTTACCTACTCCATGGAATAGGATCCCTTTTCTCTACATATGAGGAAAGGGATCCTACTCCATGGAATAGGTAACTTACCAACCTCACTTTCTTTTTTCAAAAGTTTTTTTTAAAATGCTTCCATAGATTTTCATAAGTATATTCCTCTAATATGTCATTCAAATTTCTTCAGAAAGAGAGACTCCTACGGCCTCCATCAGGAACATGAAAAATACAGCAAGTATGTGACCATTAAAAAATAACTATCTGGATGGAGGCCGTAGAAGTCTCAGTTTCTAACGAAATTTGAATGACATATTAGAGGGATATAGTTATGAAAATCAATGGAAGCATTTTTCAAAAAAAAATAAAAAATATTAAAAGAAGAAAATGGAGTATGTAAGTTACATACTCCATGGAGTAGGATCCCTTTTATCTACATATGAGGAAAGGGATCCTACTCCATGGAGTAGGTAACTTACCTACTCCACTTTCTTTTTTTCAAAATTTTTTAATTTTTTTTGAAAAATGCATCAATAGATTTTCATAACTATATCCCTCTAATTTGTCATTCAAATTTCGTCAGAAACAGAGAATCCTACGACCTCCATATAGAACATGAAAAATTCAGCAAATCTGTGACCGTTAAAAGATATTGTAAGGATGGAGGCCATATGAGTCTCAGTTTCTGACGAAATTTGAATTACATATTAGAGGGATATAGTTATAAAAATCCATTAAAGCATTTTTCAAAACAAATAAAAAAATTTTGAAAAAGAAGAAAATAGAGTTGGTAAGTTACCTGCTCTATGGAGTAGGATCCTTTTTCTATACATATGAGGAAATGATCCTACTCCATTGAGTAGGTATCTTACCTACTCCACTTTCTTTTTTTTAATTTTTTTTTTTAAAAAATGCTTACATAAATTTTCATAACTATACTCCTCTAATATGTCATTCAAATTTCGTCGGAAACAAATACTCATACGGCCGCTATTCAGAACATGAAAAATATAGCAAATCTGTGACCATTAAAAATAACTGTCCGGATGGAGGCCGTCTTAAGAGTCTCAGTTTCTGACGAAATTTGAATGACATATTAGAGGGATACAGTTATGAAAATCCATTAAAGCATTTTTCAAAAAAATAAAAAAATTGAAAAAAAAAGAAAATGGAGTAGGTAAGTTACCTACTCCATGGAGTAGGATCCCTTTCCTCATATGTAGAGAAAAGGGTTCCAACTCCATGGAGGAGGTAACTTACCTACTCCACTTTCTTTTTTTGAAATCTTTTTTTTCTACAAAAATGCTTCCATAGATTTTCATAACTATATCGCTCTAATATTTCATTCAAATTTTGTCAGAAACAGAGACTCCTACATCCTCCATCCAGAACATAAAAAATACAGCAAATCTGGGACCGTTAAAAAATAACTGTGCGGATGGAGGCCGTAGGAGTCTCAGTTTCTGACGAAATTTGAATGACATATTAGAGGGATATAGTTATGAAAATCTATGGAAGCATTTTTCAAAAAAATAAAAAAATTTCAAAAAAAGAAAGTGAAAAATACAACAAATCTGTGACCATTAAAAAATAATTGTTCGGATGGAGGCAGTAGGAGTCTCAGTTTCTGACGAAATTTGAATGACATATTAGAAGGATATAGTTATGAAAATCTATGGAAGAACTTTTCAAAAAAAATAAAAAAAATATTGAAAAAGAAGAAAATGGAGTAGGTAAGTTACCTACTCCATGGAGTAGGATCCCTTTTCTCTACATATGAGGAAAGGGATCCTACTCCATGGAGTAGGTAACTTACCTACTCCACTTTCTTTTTTTCAAAATTTTTTAATTTTTTTTGAAAAATGCTTCCATAGATTTTCATAATTATATAACTCTAATATGTCATTCAAGTTTCATCAGAAAAAGAGACTTATACGGCCTCCATACAGAACATGAAAAATTCAGCAAATATGTGACCGTTAAAAGATACTGTCCGGATGGAGGACATAGGAGTCTCAGTTTCTGACGAAATTTGAATTACCTATTAGAGGGATATAGTTATAAAAATTAATTAAAGAATTTTTCAAAAAAAAATAAAAAAATTTTGAAAAAGAAGAAAATAGAGTTGGTAAGTAATGTACTCTATGGAGTAGGATCCCTTTTCTATACATATGAGGAAAGGATCCTACTCCATGGAGTAGGTAACTTACCTACTCCACTTTCATTTTTTAATTTTTTTATTTTTTTTGAAAAATGCTTACATAAATTTTCATAACTATACCCCTCTAATATGTCATTCAAATTTCGTCGGAAACAGATACTCCTACGGCCTCCATTCTGAACATGAAAAATACAACAAATCTGTGACCCTTAAAAAATAACTGTCTGGATGGAGGCCGTCGTAAGAGTCTCAGTTTCTGACGAAATTTGAATGACATATTAGAGGGATATAGTTATGAAAATCCATGAAAGCACTTTAAAAAAAATAAAAAAAATTGAAAAAGAAGAAAATGGAGTAGGTAAGTTACCTACTCCATGGAGTAGGATCCCTTTCCTCATATGTAGAGAAAAGGGTTCCTACTCCATGGAGTAGGTAACTTACCTACTCCACTTTCTTTATTTTAAAATCTTTTATTTTTTTTTAAAAAATTCTTCCATAGATTTTTATAACTATATCTCTCTAATATGTCATTCAAATTTCGTTAGAAACAAAGACTCCTACGACCTCCATCCAGAACATAAAAAATACAGTAAATCTGTGACCGTTAAAAAATAACCGTCCGGATGAAGGCCGTAGGAGTCTCAGTTTCTGACGAAATTTGATTGACATATTAGAGGGATATAGTTATGAAAATATATGGAGGCATTTTAAAAAAAAACTTTTGAAAAAAAGAAAGTGGGGTTGATAAGTTACCTACTCCATGGAGTACGATCCCTTTCCTCATATGTAGAGCAAAGGGATCCTACTCCATGGAGTAGGTAACTTACCTACTCCATTTTCTTCTTATTCAAAATTTTTTTACTTTTTTTTAAATGCTTCCATAGATTTTCAGAACTATATCCCTCTAATATGTCATTAAAATTTCGTCAGAAACTGAGACTCCTACGTCCTCCATCCGGACAATTATTTTTTAACGGTCACATATTTGTTGTATTTTTCATGTTCTGGATGGAGGCCATAGGAGTCTCTGTATCTGACGAGATTTAAATGACATATTAGAGGGATATAGTTATGAAAATCTATGGAAGCATTTAAAAAAACTTTTGAAAAAAAGGAAAGTTGAGTAGGTAACTTACCTACTCCATTTTCTTCTTTTTCAAATTTTGTATTTTTTTTGAAAAATGCTTTCATGGATTTTCATAACTCTATTCCTCTAATATGTCATTCAAATTTCATCAGAAATTGAGACTCTTACGACGGCCTCCATCGGGACAGTTATTTTTTAATGGTCACAGATTTGCTGTATTTTTCATGTTCTGAATGGTGGTCGTAAGAGTCTTTGTTTCCGACGAAATTCGAACGACATATTAGAGGGGTATAGTTATAAAAATTTATATAAGCATTTTTTAAAAAAATAAAAAAAATTGAAAAAGAAGAAAATAGAGTAGTTAAGTTACCTACTCAACTTTCTTTTTTTCCAAAGTTTTTTATTTTTTTGAAAAATGCTTCCATAGATTTTCATAATTATATCCCTCTAATATGTTATTCAAATCTCATCAGAAACAGAGACTCCTACGGCCTCCATCCAGAACATGAAAAATACATCAAATCTCTAACCGTTAAAAAATAATTGTCCGGATGGAGGCCATAGGAATCTCAGTTTCCGACGAAATTTGAATGACATATTAGAGGGATATAGTTATGAAAATTTATGGATGCATTTTTAAAAAAATGTAAAAAAATTTTGAATAAGAAGAAAATGGAGTAGATAAGTTACCTACTCCATGGAGTAGGATCCCTTTTCTCTACATATGAGGAAAGGGATTGTACTCCATAAGTAGGTAATTTATCAACCCCACTTTTTTTTCAAATGTTTTTTTTGAAAAATTCTTCCATATATTTTCATAACTACATCCCTCTAATATGTCATTCAAACTTCGTCAGAAACAGAGACTCCTACGGCCTCCATACAGAACATGAAAAATTCAGCAAATCTGTGACCGTTAAAAGAAACTGTCCGGATGGATGCCATAGGAGTCTCAGTTTCTGACGAAATTTGAATGACATATTAGAGCGATATAGTTATAAAAATCCATTTTTTTATTTTTCAAAAAAACAAAAAAATTGAAAAAGAAGAAAATAGAGTTGGTAAGTTACCTACTCTATGGAGTAGGATCCCTTTCTATACATATGAGGAAAGGATCCTACTCCATGGAGTATGTAACTTACCTACTCCACTTTCTTTTTTTCATTTTTTTATTTTTTTTGAAAAATGCTTACATAAATTTTCATAACTATACCCGTCTAATATATCATTCAAATTTCGTCGGAAACAGATACTCCTACGGCCTCCATTCAGAATATGAAAAATACAGCAAATCTGTGACCATTAAAAACTAACTGTCTGGATGGAGGCCGTTGTAAGAGTCTCAGTTTCTGACGAAATTTGAATGACATATTAGGGGAATATAGTTATGAAAATCCATGAAAGCATTTTTCAAAAAAATAAAAAAATTTTGAAAAAGAAGAAAATGGAGTAGGTAAGTTACCTACTCCGCTTTCTTTTTTTTCAAAAGTTTTTTTATTTTTTTTGAAAAATGCTTCCATATACTTTCATAACTATATACCTCTAATATGTCATTCAAATCTCGTCAGAAATAGAGACTCCTACGGCCTCCATCCAGAACATGAAAAATACAGCAAATCTTTGACCATTAAAAAATAATTGTCCGGATAGTGGCCGTAGGAGTCTCAGTTTCTGACGAAATTTTAATGACATATTAGAGGGATATACTTATGAAAATCTATGGAAGTATTTTCAAAAAAAAACTAAAAAAATTTTGAATAAGAAGAAAATGGAGACGGTAAGTTACCCACTCCATGGAGTAGGACCCCTTTTCTTGAGGAAAGGGATCGTACTCCATGGAGTAGGTAAGTTATCAACCCCACTTTCTTTTTTTCAAAAGTTTTTTATTTTTTTGAAAAATGTCTCCATATATTTTCATAACTATATCCTTTAATATGTCATTCAAATTTCGTCAGAAACAGAGACTCCTACGGCCTCCATCCAGAACATGAAAAATACAGCAAGTCTATGACCATTAAAAAGTAACTGTCTGGATATAGCCTGTAGGCGTCTCAGTTTCTACGAAGTTTGAATGACAAATAAGAGGGATATAGTTATGAAAATCCATGGAAGCATTTTTCAAAAAAAATTAAAAAATTGAAAAAGAAGATAATGGAGTAGGTAAGTTACCTACTCCATGGAGTAGGATCCCTTTTCTCTACATATGAGGAAAGGGATCCTACTTCATGGAGTAGGTAACTTACCTACTCCACTGGCTTTTTTTCAATTTTTTTCATTTTTTTAAATGCTTACATAAATTTTCATAACTATACCCCTCTAATATGTTATTCAAATTTCGTCGGAAATAAAGACTCTTAAGGCCTTCATCCAAGACTTGAAAAATATAGAAAATCTGTCACCGTTAAAAAATAACTGTCCAGATGGAGGCCGTGAGAGTCTCAGTTTCTAACTAAATTTGAATGACATATTAGAGGGATATAGTTATGAAAATCCATGAAAGTATTTTTCAAAAAAAATAAAAAAATGTTGAAAAAAAGAAGAAAATAGAGTAGGTAAGTTACATACTCCATGGGGTAGGATCCCTTTCCTCATATGTAGAGAAAAGGGTTCCTACTCCATGGAGTAGGTAACTTACATACTCCACCTTCCTTTTTTCAAAATTTTTTTTTTAGAAAAATGCATCCATAGATCTTCATAACTATATCCTTGTAATATGTCATTCAAATTTCGTCAGAAACAGAGACTTCTACGGCATCCATCCAGAACATAAAAAATACAGCAAATCTGTGACCGTTAAAAAATAACTGTTCGGATGGAGGCCGTAGGAGTCTCAGTTTCTGACGAAATTTGAATGACATATTAGATGGATATAGTTATGAAAATCAATGGAACCATTTTTCAAAAAAAATAAAAAAATTTTGAAAAAGAAGAAAATGGAGTTGGTAAGTTACCTACTCCATGGAGTAGGATCCCTTTTCTCTACATATGAGGAAAGGGATCCTACTCCATGGAGTAGGTAACTAACCTACTCTACTTTCTTTTTTCTAATTTTTTTTATTTTTTTTGAAAAATGCTTCCAGAGATTTTTATAACTATCCCTCTAATATGTCATTCAAATCTCGTCAGAATCAGAGACTCCAACGGCCTCCATCCAGAACATGAAAAATACAGCAAATCTGTGACCATTAAAAAACTTGTCCGGATGGAGGTCGTAGGAGTATCAGTTTCTGACAAATTTGAATGACATATTAGAGGGATATAGTTATGAAAATCCATGGAAGTATTTTTTTAAAAAAAATAAAAAATTGAAAAAGAAGAAAATAGAGTATGTAAGTTACCTACTCCATGGAGTAGGATCTCCTTTCTCTACATATGAGGAAAGGGAACATACTCCATGGAGTAGGTAATTTACCTACTCCACTGTCTTTTTTTCAAAAAGTTTTTTATCTCTTTAAATGCTTACATAGATTTTCATAACTATACTCTCTAATATGTCATTCAAATTTCATGGGAAATAGAGACTCCTATGGCCTCCATCCAGAACATGAAAAATACAACAAATCTGTGACCGTTAAAAAATAACTGTCCGGATAGAGACCGTAAGAGTCTCAGTTTCTGATGAAATTTGAATGACATATTAGAGGGATATTGTTACGAAAATCTATGGAAGTATTTTTCAAAAAAAATAAAAAAAAGTAAAAAAAGAAAATAGAGTAGGTAAGTTACATACTCCATGGAGTAGGATCCCTTTCCTCATATGTAGAGAAAAGGGATCCTACTCCATGGAGTAGGTAACTTACATACCCCACTTTCTTTTTTTTTAATTTTTTTATTTTTTAGAAAAATGATTCCATAGATTTTCATAATCATATCCTTCTAATATATCATTCAAATTTCGTCAGAATAAAGACTTCTACGGCCTCCATCCAGAATATAAAAAATACAGCAAATCTGTGACCGTTAAAAAATAATTGTCCAGATGGAGGCCATAAGAGTCTCAGTTTCTGATGAAATTTGAATGACATATTAGAGGGATATAGTTATGAAAATCCATGGAAGTATTTTTTAAAAAACAAAATAAAAAAATGTTGAAAAAAGAAGAAAATGGAGTAGGTAAGTTACATACTCCATGGAGTAGGACCCCTTTCCTTATATGTAGAGAAAAGGGTTCCTACTCCATGGAGTAGGTAACTTACATATTCCACTTTCTTTTTTTCAAAATTTTTTATTTTTTAGAAAAATGCGTCTATAGATTTTCATAACTGTATCCTTGTAATATGTCATTCAAATTTCGTCAGAAATAGAGACTTCTACGGCATCCATCCAGAACATAAAAAATACAGCAAATCTGTGACCGCTAAAAAATAACTGTCCGGATGGAGGCCATAGGAGTCTCAGTTTCTGACGAAATTTGAATGACATATTAGAGAGATACAATTATGAAAATCAATGGAAGAATTCTTCAAAAAAATAAAAAAATTTTGAAAAAAGAAAATGGAGTAGGTAAGTTACCTGCTCCATGGAGTAGGATCCCTTTTCTCTACATACGAGGAAAGGGATCCTACTCCTTGGAGCAGGTAAGTTAACTACTCCACTTTCTTTTTTTTCAAATTTTTTTATTTTTTTGAAAAATGTTTCCATTGATTTTTGTAACTATATACCTCTAATATGTCATTCAAATCTCGTCAGAATTAGAGACTCCTACGGCCACCATCCAGAACATGAAAAATACAACAAATCTGTGACCGTTAAAAACACCTGTCCGGATGGAGGTCGTAAGAGTATCAGTTTCTGACAAAATTTGAATGACATATTAGAGGGATATAATTATGAAAATCCATGGAAGCA
Organism: Ottelia alismoides; assembly: GCA_037367405.1. Lineage (NCBI taxonomy): Eukaryota > Viridiplantae > Streptophyta > Magnoliopsida > Alismatales > Hydrocharitaceae > Ottelia > Ottelia alismoides. Next base: position 134,939 of record JAZKJV010011023.1, read on the forward strand.
TTTTAAAAAAAATAAAAAAAATTTGAAAAGAAGAAAATGGAGTAGGTAAGTTACCTGCTCCATGGATTAGGATCCCTTTTCTCTACATATGAGGAAAGGGATCCTACTCCATGGAGTAGGTAAATTACCTACTCCACTGTCTTTTTTTTCAAAAAGTTTTTTATTTTTTTAAAATGATTACATAGATTTTCATAATTATACCCCTCTAATATGTCATTCAAATTTCAATGGAAATAGAGAGTCCTACGGCCTCCATCCAGAACATGAAAAATACAGCAAATCTGTGACCGTTAAAAAATAACTTTCCGGATGGAGGCCATAAGAGTCTCAGTTTCTGATGAAATTTGAATGACATATTAGAGGGATATATTTATGAAAATCTATGGAAGTATTTTTCAAAAAAATAAAAAAATGTTGAAAAAGAAAAAAATGGAGCAGGTAAGTTACATACTCCATGTAGTAGGATCCCTTTCCTCATATGTAGAGAAAAGGGTTTCAACTCCATGGAGTAGGTAACTTACATACTCCACTTTCATTTTTTCAATTTTTATTGTTTTTTTTTAAAAAATGCTTCCATAGATTTTCATAACTATATCCTTCTAATATGTCATTCAAATTTCGTCAGAAACAGAGACTTCTACGGCCTCCATCCAGAACATAAAAAATACAGCAAATCTGTGACCGTTAAAAAATAACTGTCCGGATGGAGGTCGTAGGAGTCTCAGTTTCTGATGAAATTTGAATGACATATTAGAGGGATGTAGTTATGAAAATCAATGGAAGCATTTTTCAAAAAAGAAATAAAAAAAATTTGAAAAAGAAGAAAATGGAGTAGGTAAGTTACCTACTCCTTGGAGTAGGATCCCTTTCTCTACATATGAGGAAAGGGATACTACTCCATGGAGTAGGTAAGTTACCTACTCTACTTTTTTTTTCAAATTTTTTATTTTTTTAAAGTGCTTCCCTAGATTTTTATAACTATATCCCTCTAATATGTCAGTCAAATCTCGTCAGAATCAGAGACTCCTACGGCCTCCATCCAGAACATGAAAAATATAGCAAATTAGTGACTGTTAAAAAAACCTGTCCGGATGGAGGCCGTAGGAGTATCAGTTTCTGACAAAATTTGAATGACATATTAGAGGGATATAGTTATGAAAATCTGAGGAAGCATTTTTCAAAAAAAAAATAAAAAATTTTGAAAGAGAAGAAAATGGATAGGTAAGTTACCTATTCCATGGAGTAGGATCCCTTTTCTCTACATATGAGGAAAGGGATCCTACTCCATGGAGTAGATAACTTATCTAATGCACTTTCTTTTTTCAATTTTTTTATTTTTTTGAAAAATGCTTCTATAGATTTTCATAACTATATTCCTCTAATATGTTATTTAAATTTCGTCTGAAATATAGACTCCTACGTCCTCCATACAGAACATGAAAAATACAGCAAATCTGTGACCGTTAAAAAAATCTGTCCGGATGGAGACCGTAGGAGACTCAGTTTCTGACAAAATTTGAATGACATATTAGAGGGATATAGTTATGAAAATCCGTGGAAGTATTTTAAAAAAAATTGAAAAAGAAGAAAATGGAGTAGGTAAGTTACCTACTCCATGGAGTAGGACCCGTTTTCCATACATATGAGGAAAGGGATCCTACTCCATGGAGTAGATAACGTACATACTCCACTTTCTTTTTTTCAATTTTTTTTAATTTTTTTGAAAAATAATAACATAAAATTTCTTAATTATATCCCTCTAATGTGTCATTTAAATTTCGTCGGAAAGAGAGACTCCTACGGCCTCCATCCAGAGAATGAAAAATACAACAAATATGTGACTGTTAAAAAATAACTATCCGGATGGAGGCCGTACGAGTCTCAGTTTCTGACGAAATTTGAATGACATATTAGATAGATATAGTTATGAAAATCCATGGAATCATTTTTCAAAAAAAATAAAAAATTTTGAAAAAGAAGAAAATGGAAATGGTAAGTTACCGACTCCATGGAGTAGGATCCTTTTTCTCTACATATGAGGAAAGGGATCCTACTCCAAGGACTAGGTAACTTACTTACTCCACTTTCTTGTTTTCAAATTTTTTTATTTTTTTGAAAAATGCTTCCATAGATTTTCGTAAGTATATCCCTCTAATATGTCATTCAAATTTTGTTAGAAATACACTCCTACGCCCTCCATCCGGACCATGAAAAATTCAGCAAATCTGTGACCGTTAAAAAAGTGTCCGAATGGAGGCCGTAGGAGTCTCAGTTTCTAATGAAATTTGAATAAAATATTAGAGTGATATTGTTATGAAAATCAATGAAAGCATTTTTCAAAAAAAAATAAAATTTTTTTGAAAATGAAGAAAATGATGTAGGTAAGTTACCTACTCCATAGAGTAGCATCCCTTTTCTATACATATGAGGTAAGGGATCCTACTCCATGGAGTAGGTAACTTAACTACTCCACATTCTTTTTTAAATTTTTTTTATTTTTTTGAAAAATATTTAAATAAATTTTCATAACAATATCCCTCTAATATATCATTCAAATTTCGTCAGAAACAGAGACTCCTACGGCCTCCATCCAAAACATGAAAAATACAGCAAATCTGTGACCGTTAAAAAATAACTGTCCGGATGGAGGTCGTCAGAGTCTCAGTTTCTAACGAAATTTGAATGACATATTAGAGGGATATAGTTATGAAAATCATGGAAGATTTTTTCAAAAAAAATAAAAAAATTTTGAAAAAGAAGAAAATGGAGTAGGTAAGTTACCTACTCCATGGAGTAGGATCCCTTTTCGCTACATATGAGGAAAGGGATCCTACTCCATGGAGTAGGTAACTTACCTACTCCACTTTCTTTTTTTCAAATTTTTTTTATTTTTTTTTAAAGCTTCCACATATTTTCATAACTATATCTCTCTAGTATGTAATTCAAATTTCGTCAGAAAGAGAGACTCCTACGGCCTCCATCCAGAAATATAAAATACAACAAATCTGTGACCGTTAAAAATAACTGTCCGGATGGAGGCCATAAGAGTTTTAGTTTCTGACAAAATTTGAATGACATATTAGAGGGATATAGTTATGAAAATCCATGAAAGCATTTTTCAAAAAAAGTAAAAAAATTTTGAAAAAGAAGAAAGTGGAGTAGGTAAGTTATCTACTCCATGGAGTAGGATCCCTTTTCTCTACATATGAGAAAAGGGATCCTTCTCCATGGAGTAGGTAACTTGCCAACTCCACTTTCTTTTTTTCAAATTTTTTTATTTTTTTTGAAAAAATGCTTCCATAGATTTTCATAAATATATCCCTCTAATATGTCATTCAAATTTTGTTATAAACAGAGGGTCCTACGACCTCCATCCAGAACATGAAAAATACAAAAAATCTGTGACCATTAAAAAATAACTGTCCGGATGGAGGTCATAGGAATCTCAGTTTCTGACGAAATTTGAATGACATATTAGAGGGATATAGTTATGAAAATCAATGGAAACATTTTTCAAAAAAAATAAAAAAATTTGAAAAAGAAGAAAATGGAGTAGGTAAGTTACCTACTCCATGGCGTTGGATCCCTTTTCTCTACGTATGTGGAAAGGGATCCTACTCCATGGAGTAGGTAACTTTCATACTCCACTTTCTTTTTTTTTAATTTTTTTTCAATTTTTTTGAAAAATGCTTATATAGATTTTCATAACTATATCCCTCATTCAAAATTCGTCAGAAATAGAGACTCCTACGGCCTCCATCTAGAACATGAAAAATACAACAAATCTGTGACCGTTAAAAAATAACTGTCCGGATGGAGGCCCTAGGAGTCTCAGTTTCTGACGAAATTTGAATAACATATTAGAGGGATATAGATATGAAAATCCATGGAAGAATTTTCCAAAAAAATAAAAAAAATTTAAAAAAGAAGAAAATGGAGTAGGTAAGTTACCTACTCCATGGAGTAGGATGCCTTTTCTCTACATATGAGGAAAGGGATCCAACATGGTTCTCCCAACGCCATTTGCGGTGTTTTTTTTTATTTTTTTCAAAAAAACCGCCATGTATATTCATCCTTATATCCATCCTATATGCCATTTGAATTTCATCAGAAATGGAGACTCCTACGGCCTCCATCCAGACGCTCATTTTTTAACGATAACGGGATTTTTTTAAATAGATACCATCTCGATGGAGGCCGTAGGAGTCTCTATTTATAACGAAATACGAATGATATAGGAGGGATATAGGGATGAATATACATGGTTTTATTTTTCCAAAAAATTGCCGAAATAAGGGGCGAGCAACCGTGTTGGCGGCCCCCAGGGGGCGGCCCCACTAAATCCACACCCACGCACACGCACACGCACACGCACACGCCCACACCCACGTACATGCACACGCACACGCGCACACACACGCACATACAGAGAGAGAAAGAGTTTAGTGGGGCTGCCCCCTTGAGATAGCCAACAGTGGCTGCCCCCCGCGCCGTTTTCGGCATTCTTTTTATTTTTTTTTGAAAAATATCACCATGTGTATTCGTCCCTATATCCCTCCTATGTGCCATTCGAGTTTTGTAAGAAACAGAGACTCCTACGGCCTCCATCGAGATGGTGTCGATTTAGAAAATCCTGTTACCGTTAAAAAATGACTGTCTGGATGGAGGGCGTGGGAGCCTCTGTTTCTAATGAAATTCGAAGGGCATATAGGAGGGATATAGAGATGAATATATATGACGATATTTTTCAGAAAAAATAAAAAAAAACATCAAAAAGGCACGGGGGCACTTGGCAGACCCCAGGGGGCAGCCCCATTAAATCCACACACACACACACGCACGTACAAGCACATGCCCACGCCCACGCCCACACCCACGCACGCACATGCCCACGCTTACGCACACACACATGCATACACACGCACACACACATAGAGAGATAGAGGGAGAGTTTAATGGGGCTGCATCCATTAATCTTCATCACTATATCCTTGTAATATGTCATTCAAATTTCGTCAGAAACAAAGACTTCTACGGCATCCATCCAGAACACAAAAAATACAACAAATCTTGACCGTTAAAAAATAACTGTCAGGATGGAGGCCGTGGGAGTCTCAGTTTCTGACGAAATTTGAATGACATATTAGAGGGATATAGTTATGAAAATCAATGGAACTATTTTTCCAAAAAAAATAAAAAATTTTGAAAAAGAAGAAAATGGAGTAGGTAAGTTTCCTACTCCATGGAGTAGGATCCCTTTTCTCTACATATGAGGCAAGGGATCCTACTCCATAGAGTAGGTAAGTTACCTACTCCACTTTCTTTTATCTATTTTTTTTATTTTTTTTGAAAAATGCTTCCATAGATTTTTATAACTATTCCTCTAATATGTCATTCAAATCTCGTCATAATCAGAGACTCCTACGGCCTCCATCCAGAACATGAAAATACAGCAAATCTGTGGCCGTTAAAAAAACTTGTCTGGATGGAGGTTGTAGGAGTATCAATTTCTGACGAAATTTGAATAACATATTAGAGGGATATAGTTATGAAAATCCATGGAAGTATTTTTCAAAATAAATAAAAAAATGAAAAATAAGAAAATGGAGTATGTAAGTTACCTACTCCATGGAGTAAGATCTCCTCTCTCTACATATGAGGAAAGGGAACCTACTCCACTGTCTTTTTTTCAAAAAGTTTTTTATTTTTTTTAAATGCTTACATAGATTTTCATAACTATACCCCTCTAATATGTCATTCAAATTTCGTCGGAAATAGAGACTCCTATGGCCTCCATCCAGAACATGAAAAATACAACAAATCTGTGACCGTTAAAAAATAACTGTCTGGATGGAGGCCGTAAGAGTCTCAGTTTCTGATGAAATTTGAATGACATATTCGAGGGATATTGTTATGAAAATCTATGGAAGTATTTTTCAAAAAGAATAAAAAAATGTAAAAAAAGAAAATAGAGCAGGTAAGTTACATACTCCATGGAGTAGGATCCCTTTCCTCGTATGTAGAGAAAAGGGTTCCTACTACATGGAGTAGGTAACTTACATACTCCACTTTCTTTTTTTCAATTTTTTTATTTTCTTAGAAAAATGGTTCCATAGATTTTCATAATTATATCCTTCTAATATATCATTCAAATTTCGTCAGAAATAAAGATTTCTACGGCCTCCATCCAGAATATAAAAAATACAGCAAATCTGTGACCGTTAAAAAATAATTGTCCAGATGGAGGCCGTAAGAGTCTCAGTTTCTGACGAAATTTGAATGACATATTAGAGGGATATAGTTATGAAAATCCATGGAAGTATTTTTTAAAAAACAAAATAAAAAAATATTTAAAAAAGAAGAAAATGGAGCAGGTAAGTTACATACTCCATGGAGTAGGATCCCTTTCCTCATATGTAGAGAAAAGGGTTCCTGCTCCATGGAGTAGGTAACTTACATATTCCACTTTCTTTTTTTCAAAATTTTTTATTTTTTATAGAAAAATGCGTCTATAGATTTTGATAACTATATCCTTGTAATATGTCATTCAAATTTCGTCAGAAATAGAGACTTCTACGGCATCCATCCAGAACATAAAAAATACAGCAAATCTTTGATCGCTAAAAACTAACTGTCCAGATGGAGGCCGTAGGAGTCTCAGTTTCTGATGAAATTTGAATGACATATTAGAGAGATATAGTTATGAAAATCAATGGAAGCATTTTTCAAAATAAAAAATAAAAAAAATTTTGAAAAAGAAAAAAATGGAGTAGGTAAGTTACCTACTCCATGGAGTAGGATCCCTTTTCTCTACATATGAGGAAAGGGATCCTACTCCTTGGAGTAGGTAAGTTAACTACTCCACTTTCTTTTTTTAAAATTTTTTTTATTTTTTTGAAAAATGCTTCCAATGATTTTTATAACTATATCCCTCTAATATGTCATTCAAATCTCGTCAGAATTAGAGACTCCTACGGCCACCATCGAGAACATGAAAAATACAACAAATCTATGACTGTTAAAAAAACCTGTCCGGATGGAGGCCGTAAGAGAATCAATTTCTGACTAAATTTGAATGACATATTAGAGGGATATAGTTATGAAAATCCATGGAAGCATTTTAAAAAAAAAATAAAAAAATTTGAAAAAGAAGAAAATGGAGTAGGTAAGTTACCTACTCCATGGATTAGGATCCCTTTTCTCTACATATGAGGAAAGGGATCCTACTCCATGGAGTAGGTAAATTACCTACTCCACTGTCTTTTTCTTTTCAAAAAGTTTTTTATTTTTTTAAATGATTACGTAGATTTTCATAATTATACCCCTCTAATATGTCATTCAAATTTCATCGGAAATAGAGAGTCCTACGGCCTTCATCAAGAACATGAAAAATACAGCAAATCTGTGAACGTTTAAAAATAACTGTCCGGATGGAGGCTGTAAGAGTCTCAGTTTCTGACTAAATTTGAATGACATATTAGAGGGATATATTTTATGAAAATCTATGGAAGTATTTTTCAAAAAAAATAAAAAATGTTGAAAAAGAAGAAAATGGAGCAGGTAAGTTACATACTCCATGTAGTAGGATTCCTTTACTCATATGTAGAGAAAAGGGTTTCAACTCCATGGAGTATGTAACTTACATACTCCACATTCTTTTTTTCAATTTTTTTTATTTTTTTAAAAATGCTTCCATAGATTTTCATAACTATATCCTTCTAATATGTCATTCAAATTTCGTCAGAAATAGAGACTTCTACGGCCTCCATCCAGAACATACAGCAAATTTGTGACCGTTAAAAAATAACTGTCCGGATGGAGGTCGTAGGAGTCTCAGTTTCTTACGAAATTTGAATGACATATTAGAGAGATACAGTTATGAAAATCAATGGAAGCATTTTTCAAAAAAGAAATAAAAAAATTTTGAAAAAGAAGAAAATGGAGTAGGTAAGTTACCTACTCCTTGGAGTAGGATCCGTTTTCTCTACATATGAGGAAAGGGATACTACTCCATGGAGTAGGTAAGTTACCTACTCCACTTTCTTTTTTTTTCATTTTTTTATTTTTTTTTGAAAAATGCTTCCCTAGATTTTTATAACTATATCCCTCTAATATGTCAGTCAAATCTCGTCAGAATCAGAGACTTCTACGGCCTCCATCCAGAACATGAAAAATATAGCAAACCAGTGACTATTAAAAAAACCTGTCCGGATGGAGGCCGTAGGAGTATCAGTTTCTGACAAAATTTGAATGACATATTAGAGGGATATAGTTATGAAAATCCGTGGGAGAATTTTTCAAAAAAAATAAAAAAAATTTGAAAAAAAAGAAAATGGAGTAGGTAAGTTACCTATTCCATGGAGTAGAATTCCTTTTCTCTATATATGAGGAAAGGGATCCTACTCCATGGAGTAGGTAACTTATCTAATGCACTTTCTTTTTTCAAATTTTTTTATTTTTTTAAAAATGCTTCTATAGATTTTCATAACTATATTCCTCTAATATGTTATTTAAATTTCATCTAAAATATAGACTCCTACGTCCTCCATACAGAACATGAAAAATACAACAAATCTGTGACCGTTAAAAAAAATTGTCCGGATGGAGACCGTAGGAGTCTCAGTTTCTGACAAAATTTGAATGACATATTAGAGGGATATAGTTATGAAAATCCATGGGAGCATTTTTAAAAAAAAAATGAAAAAGAAGAAAATGGAATAGGTAAGTTACCTACTCCATGGAGTAGGATCCCTTTTCCATACATATGAGGAAAGGGATCCTGCTCCATGGAGTAGGTAACGTACATACTCCACTTTCTTTTTTTCAAAAATTTTTTAATTTTTTTGAAAAATAATAACATAAAATTTCATAACTATATCCCTCTAATGTGTCATTTAAATTTCGTCAGAAAAAGAGACTCCTACGGCCTCCATCCAGAGAATGAAAAATACAACAAATCCGTGACCGTTAAAAAATAACTATCTGGATGGAGGCCGTACGAGTCTCAGTTTCTGACAAAATTTGAATGACATATTAGACAGATATAGTTATGAAAATCCATGGATTCATTTTTCAAAAAAAATAAAAAATTTTAAAAAAGAAGAAAATGGAGTAGGTAAGTTACCGACTCCATGGAGTAGGATCCCTTTTCTCTACATATGAGGAAAGGGATCCTACTCCAAGGACTAGGTAACTTACTTACTCCCCTTTCTTGTTTTCAATTTTTTTTATTTTTTTGAAAAATGCTTCCATAGATTTTCATAAGTATATCCCTCTAATATGTCATTCAAATTTCGTTAGAAATACACTCCTACGTCCTACATCCGGACCATGAAAAATTCAGCAAATCTGTGACCGTTAAAAAAAGTGTCCGAATGGAGGCCGTAGGAGTCTCAGTTTCTAATGAAATTTGAATAACATATTAGAGTGATATTGTTATGAAAATCAGTGAAAGCATTTTTCAAAAAAAAAATAAAAAATTTTTGAAAATGAAGAAAATGATGTAGGTAAGTTACCTACTCCATAGAGTAGCATCCCTTTTCTATACATATGAGGTAAGGGATCCTACTCCATGGAGTAGGTAACTTAACTACTCCACTTTCTTTTTTAATTTTTTTATTATTTTGAAAAATATTTACATAAATTTTCATAACTATATCCCTCTAATATATCATTCAAATTTCGTCAGAAACAGAGACTCCTACGGCCTCCATCCAAAACATGAAAATACAGCAAATCTGTGACCGTTAAAAAATAACTGTCCGGATGGAGGTCGTCAGAGTCTCAGTTTAAGACGAAATTTGAATGACATATTAGAGGGATATAGTTATGAAAATCCGTGGAAGCATTTTTCAAAAAAAAAATAAAAAATTTTGAAAAAGAAGAAAATGGAGTAGGTAAGTTACCTACTCCATGGAGTAGGATCCCTTTTCGCTACATATGAGGAAAGGGATCCTACTCCATGGAGTAGGTAACTTACCTACTCCACTTTCTTTTTTTCAATTTTTTTTTTATTTTTTTAAAGCTTCCACAGATTTTCATAACTATATCTCTCTAGTATGTAATTCAAATTTCATCAGAAAGAGAGACTCATACGGCCTCCATCCAGAAATAAAAAATACAGCAAATCTGTGACCGTTAAAAATAACTGTCCGGATGGAGGCCGTAGGAGTTTCAGTTTCTGACAAAATTTGAATGACATATTAGAGGGATATAGTTATGAAAATCCATGGAAGCATTTTTCAAAAAAAAATAAAAAAATTTAAAAAAGAAGAAAGTGGAGTAGGTAAGTTATCTACTCCATGGAGTAGGATCCCTTTTCTGTACATATGAGAAAAGGGATCCTTCTCCATGGAGTAGGTAACTTGCCTACTTCACTTTCTTTTTTTCAAATTTTTTTATTTTTTTTGAAAAAATACTTCCATAGATTTTCATAAATATATCCCTCTAATATGTCATTCAAATTTTGTTAGAAACAGAGGCTCCTACGACCTCCATCCAAAACATGAAAAATACAGAAAATCTGTGACCATTAAAAAATAACTGTCCCGATGGAAGTCATAGGAATCTCAGTTTCTGACGAAATTTGAATGACATATTAGAGGGATATAGTTATGAAAATCAATGGAAGCATTTTTCAAAAAAATAAAAAAATTTTGAAAAAGAAGAAAATGGAGTAGGTAAGTTACCTACTCCATGGCGTTGGATCCCTTTTCTCTACGTATGTGGAAAGGGATCCTACTCCATGGAGTAGGTAACTTTCCTACTCCACTTTATTTTTTTCATTTTTTTTTCAATTTTTTTGAAAAAGATTTTCATAACTATATCCCTCATTAAAAATTCGTCAGAAATAGAGACTCCTACGGCCTCCATCTAGAACATGAAAAATACAACAAATCTGTGACTGTTAAAAAATAACTGTCCGGATGGAGGCCCTAAGAGTCTCAATTTCTGACGAAATTTGAATAACATATTAGAGGGATATAGTTATGAAAATCAATGGAAGCATTTTCCAAAAAAATAAAAAAATTTAAAAAAGAAGAAAATGTAGTAGGTAAGTTACCTACTCCATGGAGTAGGATGCCTTTTCTCTACATATGAGGAAAGGGATCCCATGGCTGTCCCCACGCCATTTGCGGCGTTTTTTTTATTTTATTCAAAAAAACCGCCATGTATATTCATCCTCATATCCATCCTATATGCCATTTGAATTTCGTCAGAAACGGAGACTCCTACGGCCTCCATCCAGACGCTCATTTTTTAACGATACCGGGATTTTTTTTAAATAGATACCATCTCGATGGAGGCCGTAGGAGTCTCTATTTATAACGAAATACGAATGATATAGGAGGGATATAGGGATGAATATACATGGTTTTATTTTTCCAAAAAAATTGCCGAAATAAGGGGCGGGCAACCGTGTTGGCGGCCCCCAGGGGGCGGCCCCACTAAATCCACACCCACGCACACGCACACGCACACGCCCACACCCACACACGCGCCCACGCATCCACGTATATGCACACGCACGCGCACACACGCACATACATAGAGAAAGAGTTTAGTGGGGTTGCCCCCTTGGGATAGCCAACACTGGCTGCCCCCGCGCCGTTTTCGGCATTCTTTTTATTTTTTTTTTGAAAAATATCGCCATGTATATTCGTCCCTATATCCCTCCTATATGCCATTCGTATTTTGTCAGAAACAGAGACTCCTACGGCCTCCATCGAGATGGTGTCGATTTAGAAAATCCTGTTACCGTTAAAAAATGACTGTCTGGATGGAGGCCATGGGAGCCTCTGTTTCTGACGAAATTCGAAGGGCATATAGGAGGGATATAGGGATGAATATATATGGCGATATTTTTTAGAAAAAATAAAAAAACATAAAAAACGCAAGGGGGCACTTGGCAGACCCCAGGGGGCAGCCCCATTAAATCCACACACACACACACACACACACACACACGTACAAGCACACGCCCACGCCCACGCCCACACCCACGTACACGCATGCCCTTACGCACACACACACATGCATACACACGCACACACACACATAGAGAGATAGAGAGAGTTTAATGGGGCTGCCCCCTTGCGACAACCAATACTGGATTCCCCCGCGCCGTTTTCGGCATTCTTTTTATTTTTTTTGAAAAATATCGCCATGTATATTCATCCCTATAACCCTCCTATATGCCATTCGAATTTCATTAGAAACAGAGACTCCTACGGCCTCCATCGAGATGGTGTCGATTTAGAAAATCCTGTTACCGTTAAAAAATGACTGTCTAGATGGAGGTAATAGAGTCTCTGTTTCTGACGAAATTCGAATGACATATAGGAGGGATATAGGGATGAATATACATGATATTTTTCAAAAAAAAAATAAAAATGTCAAAAAAGGCACGGGGACAGCCATGTTGGTTGCCCCAAGGGGGCAGCCCCATTAAACTCATATATATATATATATATATATATATATATATATATATATATATATATATGGGACTTATCCAATGAGCCCTGTGCCCATTTGAGTTGCGATGAGCCACTCATATTTTACTAACATTTTCTATCATTTTAAGTTTAATGATCATTTATTTACAGTTGTTATATCATAGTCTTACTATTAGTAACTATTTTCATATAAAGAAAACCTTAGATTCACATGAAATAGTCATTAGTTAGAATAAAAATGACACTAGTAATACAGATAATATTACAATCAATTTGTATGAATTTAAAGTTTTTTTCTTAAAATAGTTACTAGTAGTAAGAATATGATATAACACTTGTAAATAAATAACTTTTAATCTCAAAATGATAGGAAATAATGGTAAAAAATGAGTGGGCTAATCTCATCTCAAATGGGCACAGGGCTCATTGGATAATTTCCTATATATATATATATATATTACACACACACACACACACACACACACACACACACATATATATATATACACATATATATATATATATACACATATATATACATATACATACATACATACATAGATACATACATACATACATACATACATACATACATACATACATACATACATACATATATATGTGTATATATATATATATCTATATATATATATATATATGTATATATATATGAGGTTAACGGGGCTGCCCCAAGTGCCCCTGCGCCATTTTCGCCGTTATATGAGGTTAACGGGGTTACTAATAGTAAGACTATGATGGAGGCCTAGGAGTCTCTGTTTTAGACGAAATTCGAATGGTATATATGAGGGATATAGGGATGAGTATACATAACGATATTTTTTGAAAAAAAAACACCCAAATAGGGGGACGGGGCAGCCAGGGGCAGCCCCATTAAATACTATATATATCCCCATTAAATCCTATATATATATATATATATATGTATGTATGAGTGATCCTATGAGAGAAAAAATGAGAGCATGAGAGCATGCTTTCTGGACCACATGATTCTTTTTTCTCTTCCCGGATCTTCTCTCTTTTGGTTGGATCTTGTGGTCCAGAATGAATGCTCTCATGCTCTCACAGGTTTTGGCTCTCATAGAATCATTCCTCTCTCTCTCTCTCTCTCTCTATATATATATATATATATATAGGAGTGATCCTATGAGAGCAAAAAATGTGGGAGCATGAGAGGAATGATTCTGGACCACATGATTCTATTTTCTCTCTCCTAGTATTCTCTCTCCTAAGTGAATCATGTGGTCCAGAATCATCCCTCCCATGCTCTCACAACTTTTTGCTCTCATAAGATCACTCCTAGGGCTGGCTATCGAGCCTAATGAGCCGAGCCAGGGCTGGGCTCGGGATCGATAAGCCCAACTAGGCTCGGGCTCGAGCTCGGGCTCGATCGAGCCCAGCCGAACTGGCTCGGGCTCGAGCTCGATGGGCTCGAGCCCTTATCGAGCCAACTCGGGCTCGATAATTCTTGTGTTGAGCCCTTTATCGAGCCCAAGCCTCTTATCGAGCTTGATCTGGGCTCGAGCCTATTCGTGCTCGTTCAGGATATTGGTGTTTTTTTTGGTGAAAAAGTATTTTACCTGGGCTCGAACCCAAGACATCCTCTTTAAAGATCATCCACCTTACCAGGAGGCCACAATCCGAGTTGAATATAAAAGTGAAATTATAATATATATTGTAACATTCTGCTTGTTAATAAAAAAGGAAAAAAATACTAGATATCTAACTATAACCTAGATTAACATAGATAAAATGTAGAAAATCCAAATCTACAACATAGTCTATCCAATATTGTTGTTACATAAACAACATAAACACATAATCCACCATTAACAAATGTTGCAAAACTAATACAAATAAAAATAAAAATCATTGTAGTTTCACAAATAGAATATATATATACATATATACATATATACATATACATATATATATATATATATATTCGTTCGAGCTCGTTATTGAGTTATCGAGCTGAGCAGGGCTCGGCTCGATAAGCTATCGAGCCCAAAAATCTAGCTCGGGCTCGGCTCAATAGCTTAATGAGCCAATCTCACGAGCCCTTATCGAGCCGAGCCCGAGCCTGGCTCATCGAGCCGTGACTCAATAGCCAACCCTAATCACTCCTCTATATATATGTCTATATATATGTATGTATATGTGTGTGTTTGTGTGTGTGTGGGTAAAATGGGGCTGCCCCCATGGGGGAGCTAACTTAGCTCCCCCGCCTCATTTCGCCTACTTTTTTGTTTTTTGAAAATTTCTTCCGTGGATTTTCATCAATATATCCCTATATTATGTCATTTAAATTTCATGTGAAACAGAGACTCTCATAGCCTCCATCCACACGGGGTCGTTTTTAGCAATTCTGTTACCGTTAAAAAATGATTGTCTGGATAGAGGTCGTAGGAGTCTCTGTTTCGCATGAAATTTTAATGACATAATATAGGGATATAGTGATGAAATTCCATGGAAGAAATTTTCAAAGAAAATAAAAAAATCGGGGGAAATCGTACTGATGAAACTCGATTTCATCATCATAATTTTCCATTATTAACCCCCTTGCTTAAATATGTGTCAATAAAGCCCAGTTAATGTCCTGTAAATAACAGAATCTCAAATAAATTAAAAACCACAAAAAAATGGCAAAACAAAAATTTGTGGTATTTTTAGACTTAAAAATACCATCAAAAATATTTCGAGTTTTTGTTTGATCTCATCTCCAGTTTTGGTCAACATGAAACTTGTAGATCTCATCAAGATATACAACTTTCATGTTTTGAGTTTTCTCAAATTCGGCCATTTGTCCTCTTAAAAATAAACTTCTCTCTCGGAATAATCTGATTGGGCCACGTGGCCCATTCTGGGCGAGCCACGCGGCCCAATCCCTTGGCCCTTGCTGCCCCCTCTTTCGGCCATTGGATTCCTTCTTGAAATCCAACAACCCAACTCTCTCCACGTATTTGCCACGCCCCCACCGTCTGATCATCTCCAGAATTCATCACCGCCACTCGTTCGCGCCTCGCTCATAGCATGCCACGCAGCACTTTGAACACCCTTCGATTACTCTGGCGTCTCCCCATCCTAGTCGCTACTTCTGTATCAATCCTTAGCCCTTTGATCAGGTCCTCCGATACCTCATAACCGACCGCCATCGCTGCGTGTACAGCTCGACATGTGTCACCATGCGCGCCGTCCGATCTCGCCTTTCTCTCTTTGATCCTCGCCGCCCCCTGCCGCTTTGATTATCAACCCTTCGATCACCAACCCTAAGGCCATCTCAGTCGCCCGCTTGCGCTTCACTTCCATAGTGACATGTGGCGCAGGCAGCACCCTTCGATCACTTCGCATCGGGTTGAATCTACACCGCATCTGAGCGCCCTTCTCTCGGCCGTTGGATCTTGCATTGGATCGCAAGATCCAACGGCCGAGGCTCTGTCTTCCACCTCTGGCCCCTTTCTCTCCCATGATCTTCGCTGCGCCAACCCTTCCGCCCTTCCATTTTTAGCCATAGCCCTAGTCATCCTCTCCTCTCTCTAACCACCCCACGGCCAAGCCCATTCGTTCGTTGTCCTCGCGCGAGCTTCCACGATCCACAATCCTCCTCCAGTCGCTCCACACTTCCCTTGAAAACCATGACCTCCATTCTTCAGCTCCTCCATCACCACCTTTAAATACCGCGCCTCCGCCCCACTTCACCTTTGTCCATCAACCAAGGGGCTGGGGCCCAGCCCTCCATCTCCTCCCTGTGACAGAGGGAGGAGCTCGGATTGAGCGACACCGACCTTCTTCCCCGATGAGACCCACTGCCGATCACGGCGGTGCTGCGAAGGTGCCAGCCCCGCTCGAGCTCCGAGGAGTAGCCGACCTCGACATGCGACGACCCGAGCATCACCATGATGCTCAGCCCAGGCCATCCCCTCCATATCCGGCCAGGTAAACCTTCTGATCTCTCATGTATTTTTCCTTTCATTTCTCCTAATTTCATAGCTCGCTACTGTCGTCTTCGACCTCCATTAATCTTCCCACCGGCTCCACCCATCATCAATCACCCTCGCCGGTTCTTCCGATCACTCTCCTACTCCGTCATAACCTCCATCACCCCAAGCTTCCTCCTCCGCCGGAGGCGGAGGAGGACCCACTTAGGGCTTCGCCTTCTTCGCTCCACATGAGCCCTCCGTCCACCTCATCTCGCACGCACGCACACCCTAACCCCCTTGCAGGTCAACCATCACCAATGGCCGAACCTTGGGCGGAGCCAGGTTCTAGAGCTCCGCCTCCGTCAGTCAGGCGTCGACAGCACACTCCATAGGCTCCTACAGCTTCTTCGACCTCAGATCTTCATCGTCATGGGCCGAGCGTCCTTCCCTAAGCTTCATCGAGCACAAAGCAACGCTGCGGAGCTCCAGGCCTCACTCCGGAGCTCCAATTGGGCCGCCACCTTATGGAGGAGAAGACGGAGCAGATACCGTTGGATCTCGCCCTACGGCGGAGATCCAACGGCCTCAGAGCCGCCACGTCGCCATCCCGGAGCGCGGTGGCTCGGTGGGACCGAGCCTCGCCTGAGGCAACCTCGAGCCACCACGTGGCCCGAGCCACCTGCTATAGCCAACTGAAGCAGCGCCGATCCTCGCCACCCACCCGAGCCTGAGCTCACGTGCCACCCGCACGTGGGTTCTGGGCTTTTTGCATCGGCCCCTCGCACCTTCCGCAAATTGCATCCAGGTCCTGGTACCACGTGGCAGTCTCCAGACTACGCCGAGCCTAATCTCCACCAAGCCAGGAGGCTCGTGTGCCCCGAGCCAAGCCGAAGCAATGCAGCGCCTCTGCCGAGCCCAAACCTTCTTCCGAGCCTGGAGCAGCACGTGCCTGGCACGTGCTTTCTGGTCAATTTTCACAGAGACCCTTCACGTGCTTCCCATTTACAAACATGCCCTAGTCATGCTCAGACCAGTGCTCAGGGGGAAATTAACCCTCGCAGGTTTTAATATTTGCAAAATTACTCCTGTGCGTGTGGGTAAATTATAGGGATGTCCTCGCACTTTTTCATATTTACATTTTAGTCCCTCCCTGGGACATGTTTGTAGTTATCATTTCATGTTTTCTTGCATTTATGCCCTTATCTTTGATCTTGCATATCTTGAGCATCATGTGTCCGATTTAGTTGATTTCAGTTCCATTTCGAAGCTTGTTTGATGTACTTTCTAATGGGCCTTTAATTCTCAGTTTGGATACTTTAATTCTGATGTATTATTTTTGCCATGTGCCTCTTAAATCTTTAACTTGTGCCTAATCTAATTTTGTTCATCAAGCCTGATTGATATTTGAACTTGAAATTGACTCATATTAAATTTTGCTCATCATTTTTACCTAGGGCATATTTTCATTGCATCACATGGCATTTATTTGCATAATAAAAATTGATAAAAAAATGCATGTTTATTTTTAATGCATTGTTGTATTGTACTGCATGCTCGAGCTTTATCGAGCTCGAGCCTCTTATCGAGCTTGATCTGGGCTCGAGCCTATTCGTACTCGTTCAGGATATAGGTGTTTTTTTGGTGAAAAAGTATTTTACCTGGGCTCGAACCCAAGACATCCTCTTTAAAGATCATCCACCTTACCAGTAGGCCACAATCCGAGTTGAATATAAAAGTGAAATTATAATATATATTGTAACATTCTGCTTGTTAATAAAAAAGGAAAAAAATACTAAATATCTAACTATAGCCTAGATTAACATAGATAAAATGTAGAAAATCCAAATCTACAACATAGTCTATCCAATATTGTTGTTACATAAACAACATAAACACATAATCCACCATTAACAAATGTTGCAAAACTAATACAAATAAAAATAAAAATCATTGTAGTTTCACAAATAGAATATATATATATACATACATACATTATATATATATATACATATATATATATATATATATATATATATATTCGTTCGAGCCCGTTATTGAGTTATCGAGCTGAGCAGGGCTCGGCTCGATAAGCTATCGAGCCCAAAAATCTAGCTCGGGCTCGGCTCAATAGCTTAATGAGCCAATCTCACGAGCCCTTATCGAGCCGAGCCCGAGCCTGGCTCATCGAGCCGTGACTCAATAGCCAACCCTAATCACTCCTATATATATATATGTCTATATATATATATGTATGTATATGTGTGTGTTTGTGTGTGTGTGTGGGTAAAATGGGGCTGCCCCCATGGGGGGAGCTAACTTAGCTCCCCCGCCTCATTTCGCCTACTTTTTTGTTTTTTGAAAATTTCTTCCGTGGATTTTCATCAATATATCCCTATATTATGTCATTTAAATTTCATGTGAAACAGAGACTCTCATAGCCTCCATCCACACGGGTCGTTTTTAGGAATTTTGTTACCGTTAAAAAATGATTGTCTGGATAGAGGTCGTAGGAGTCTCTGTTTCGCATAAAATTTTAATGACATAATATAGGGATATAGTGATGAAATTCCATGGAAGAAATTTTCAAAAAAAACAAAAAAATCGGGGGAAATCGTACTGATGAAACTCGATTTCATCATCATAATTTTCCATTATTAACCCCCTTGCTTAAATATGTGTCAATAAAACCCAGTTAATGTCCTGTAAATAACAGAATCTAAAATAAATTAAAAACCAAAAAAAATGGCAAAACAAAAATTTGTGGTATTTTTAGACTTAAAAATACCATCAAAAATATTTCGAATCTTTGTTTGATCTCATCTCCAGTTTTGGTCAACATGAAACTTGTAGATCTCATCAAGATATACAACTTTCATGTTTTGAGTTTTCTCAAATTCGGCCATTTGTCTTCTTAAAAATAAACTTCTCACTCGGAATAATCTGATTGGGCCACGTGGCCCATTCTGGGCGAGCCACGCGGCCCAGTCCCTTGGCCCTTGCTGCCCCCTCTTTCGGCCATTGGATTCCTTCTTGAAATCCAACAACCCAACTCTCTCCACGTATTTGCTACGCCCCCACCGTCTGATCATCTCCAGAATTCATCACCGCCACTCGTTCGCGCCTCGCTCAAAGCATGCCACGTAGCACTTTGAACACCCTTCGATTACTCTGGCGTCTCCCCATCCTAGCCGCTACTTCTGTATCAATCCTTAGCCCTTTGATCAGGTCCTCCGATACATCATAACCGCCCGCCATAGCTGCGTGTACAGCTCGACATGTGTCACCATGCGCGCCGTCCGTTCTCGCCTTTCTCTCTTTGATCCTCGCCGTCCCCTGCCGCTTTGATTATCAACCCTTCGATCACCAACCCTAAGGCCATGTCAGTCGCCCGCTCGCGCTTCACTTCCATAGTGACACGTGGCGCAGGCAGCACCCTTCGATCACTTCGCATCGGGTTGAATCTACACCGCATCTGAGCGCCCTTCTCTCGGCCATTGGATCCTGCGTTGGATCGCAAGATCCAACGGCCGAGTCTTTGTCTTCCACCTCTGGCCCCTTCCTCTCCCATGATCTTCGTTGCGCCAACCCTTCCGCCCTTCCATTTTTAGCCATAGCCCTAGTCATCCTCTCCTCTCTCTAACCACACCACGACCAAGCCCATTCGTTCGTTGTCCTCGTGCGAGCTTCCACGATCCACAATCCTCCTCCAGTCGCTCCACACTTCCTCGAAAACCACGACCTCCATTCTTCAGCTCCTCCATCACCACCTTTAAATACCGCGCCTCCGCCCCACTTCACCTTTGTCCATCAACCAAGGGGCTGAGGCCCGGCCCTCCATCTCCTCCCTGTGACAGGGGGAGGAGCTCGGATTGAGCGACACCGACCTTCTTCCCCGATGAGACCCACTGCCGATCACGGCGGTGCTGCGGAGGCGCCAGCCCCGCTCAAGCTCCGAGGAGTAGCCGACCTCGACATGCGACGACCCGAGCATCACCATGATGCTCAGCCCAGGCCATCCCCTCCATCTCCGGCCAGGTAAACCTTCTGATCTCTCATGTATTTTTCCTTTCATTTCTCCTAATTTCATAGCTCGCTACTGTCGTCTTCGACCTCCATTAATCTTCCCACCGGCTCCACCCATCATCAATCACCCTCGCCGGTTCTTCCGATCACTCTCCTACTCCGTCATAACCTCCATCACCCCAAGCTTCCTCCTCCGCCGGAGGCGGAGGAGTACCCACTTAGGGCTTCGCCTTCTTCGCTCCACATGAGCCCTCCGCCCACCTCATCTCGCACGCACGCACACCCTAACCCCCTTGCAGGTCAACCATCACCAATGGTCGGACATTGGGCGGAGCCAGGTTCTAGAGCTCCGCCTCCGTCAGTCAGGCGTTGATGAGCGACCCGAGCGAATGAGGTAAAGGTACTAATAGGTCGTTGCGACCTCTATCACTCAGAGTCACTCAATCAAGAAAAAATCAGACCACTAGAACGAATAAAATCAATCAAGCACAAAATCAGCGGTCCAGCTATGATATTAACCTAGTATAGCACCCAGGGTCGAACACAAGGAGCACGGGTTGGCCAAAGGCCTACGAAGTAGTCAACAAATCAGAAAAACAGGGGAAACATTTTTTGGTGGTTTTTAATGATTTTTAAATTTTTTTGGATTTTTTAATATAAAGAAAATGAAAGAAGCACAAAAACAAGCACACTTCACAATTTATTTAATGCATCAAAAATCAAGCAAAAATTCAAGAAAAAAATGTTTTTATGTTTTTTAAGTTTTTTAGTGTTTTTGGTGAATTTTTGGAGTTTTTCAGATGTGTATTTTATTCACTAAAAATCAAACAGTAAGAAGAAGACAAGGTACTGTCTAGCCAGGTCCAAAACCCAAAGATAAAATATCTAAGGATCTCAGATGGACCTGGAGGTAATTTTTCTGTATACTAGAGAAAATAAGGAAAATTTGGGCACCAAAATTATTGTTTTTGGGTTTTTAGATTATTTATTATAATTTTTATGAGTTTTTAGGTGTTTTTGAATTTTTAGGGTTTTAAAGCAATGAAAAATAGCCAAAATTGGCTAGAAAATCAAGCAACACAAGATAAACAGTAACTAATTTTTATAGAATTTTTGGGGGTGTTTTTATATTTTTTGTGATTTTTCAAGTGAAACAGTGCCAAAAATAAATGTTTTTGAATTTTTAAAAATAGCAACCAAGATCAAAAATGTCCTCAAAAATCTACAAAAATCCTACACCATGGCAGGAGCCATATGTCAAATTTTCGTTGGATTTGGAGGTGATTTGATATTTTATTCAAAATCCAAAAGGGGGCACTGTGCACAGGGACCAAAGTGCAAATACCCAAAGCTCTGGGGGTCTCGGTGCAATTTTCCCAGCAAGTCACGCGCGTGGCGCGTGCTTGGGGCACTCAGGGACCTTCTGGTAATAAAAACCAAGTTCTTGGACCTTTTGGTAACTCGTACCAAAAAGTCCAGGGGCTTGGGCGCAAATAACCCACTAAAATCCGCACATGTTCAAATAAAATGCTCACAGGGGTAGAAATGCAAATACCACAAAGTATATATTCATTCAATAACCATCCAGAACTACAGGATAAGAGATGCAAATAACCCAACTAAACACGTGACGAAGCACGTGGGCTCACATACACAGGGGTATCAATGCAAATAAAGACAAGCACAAGGTCCGAGGTGCAATTTACCCTACGTAAATAAAACGACTAAAATATTTACAGTACTAGGATTAAAAACACAAACTACGAGGGGGTCCTAAGTAAATTACCCCTTATTTAACGTCGATGGCTGGATTCGCGCCACGTGGATGATCCAACGGTCTCGGACGGTGGGCGCTCTTCTTCTCTTCCGCACTTGGGCCAATCGACGGTGCAGAGGGGGCCACGTGGGTGATCAAACGGCTCAGGTGCTGGGGCCTCTCTCCTCTGTGCCAACGGTCCGGATCAGCCCCCTCACGATGATCGACGGTAGCTGCTCCTTGATGAATGGACGGCTGAGATGCGAACTGGAGCGGAGGGGCTGATCTGACGGTGAAGGAGGATACTGGAAGAACACTCGGCCGGTGAGCTTCGCCGGCCTTGTGCGCATGATGTAGACCTCCTCAGCTGCCTCGGATGATCGGATAAGGTCCGCAATGGAGTCCCGCAGCTGGTGATGGCTTCAGATGACCCAGCCGAGCCCTGGAGGGGCTCCGGCGAGGTCGGCGGCGACGAGCTCCTGGTCTGAAAGTGAGGGGGGCTCAGATGCCCTCCTCTTGGCCTGCAAAGTGAACCAAAAGCTTCGCGGGTCGAGGGCAAAGTGCCTCAACCCGATGAAGCGGCGTGAGGGTGATCGATGCGTCGGGGCGGATGAGCTCCGGCGAGCGGAGGATGGTGGAGCCCGAATCCCAGCTCCGGGGCGAGCTGGGTTGAACGAATGGGCGTAGAAGGTGCGTCGAGGGATGGCGAAGGTGAGCGTGGGTTCCGATGATCAAAACGATGCTCGATGTAGCCGGAATCAACGGAATATGTCGGAGATGCTAATTGGGGGTAACTCAAAATTAGGCTAATCAAGAAGGTTCTAAGGTTACCTGGGTGGAGCGGAAGACTGGGCTGGAGCTTAGCTAGCTCCCGGTCGTCGCCTCGAAGGGCGTCAAGGCCTGAGGCTCGAGCTCCTGCAAGCGGCGGAGCACGGCGGCGCGAAGCTGCCGGATCGATGGTCGGGGCACCCTCTCCTCACTGCAACAGGGGCAAACGCGAGCTGTCACCTCGGTGATTGCTCTGGAGGTCACGGGAATGAAAGTGGCGAGCCAAAGATGATCAATGAATGCGGCGGAGCTCAGGCTATATATGGGTGCAGGTCCGGGAAGAAGGGCTCGGGTCCGGCTCGATTGAGCACGGACCCCTAGGCAAGATGTCGGGCGAGATTCCCGGATGCACGGGGAATGATTGGAGCGCGGGGTTTACGGGTTTGGATATCGGGTCGTGACGCAATAAATCGGGGAAATCGGGTCGGGCGTCACGACCCGTGTGAAGTGGTCCACAGGGGGGAGTTGACCGGGGTCAACAAACCCCCGTGGACCAATCAGGAGCCGCCAATTATTGCATTTTTATTTGATTTTTTTGGGCCATTAAATGACCGAATTTTCAAAAACTTAAAACATGAAATATTTTTAATTTATTTTTTTCTATTTTTTTGTGATTTTTAATTAATTTTTGGAAATAAAAATAAGGTATTTACATAATAGGTCTATACATAGGTATATGTACAATATATAGGTTTTGGGTTTTTTATTTTTAATTATTATTTTTGTACAGTTTTATTCCCATTTTATATTTTATTTATTTATAGAATAAAATGAGGAATAAAAGGGTATTTTTATTTTATTTTTATCACTTATATACATGGGTGGAATAAATAGTTATATACATTTATATACATGGTATGTATACAATGTATTTTTGTATTTTTAATTTTGTAATTTTTATTTGATTTTTGTTTTGTTTCTTGTTATTTTATGTATTTACAATATGTAGCATGGAATATTTACAAAAAGTTTAGAAAATAATTTTATTTATTTATAAGGTTAAATAAATAAGGGAGCATGGTTTATGTACATGGTGAAAGGGCATTTTTGAATTTTTGATTTTTAAATTTTTGTTTTGTTTTTAATAGTTCCTAAATATATACAAAATATGTACAAGCATATTTTTGGGTGAGGAAAATATAATTTTATTTATTTACAACAATATATACACATGAGCTCCTATCTCCCTCTACTTTGGCTTTTATGCGGTCAGGCCCATGCTGAGCCCTCCCTTGGGTTAGGTTGCTCAATATTTATTCTAAATATTTCCCTCTTTTTCTTTTTACTCTTTATTCTTTTATTTTTGCACAAAAACATGCTAATTATATCTTTTTACACAATGCATGCTTTTGGTAATTATTTGTATTTACACATATTTACATGTATTTGCAAAGGTTTTTGTAGCTAAAATAGAAGAATAAAGAGTGATGAATGGGTATTCATCACCCCCCTATGCTTAACTTTGCTAGTCCCTTAGCAAACACTTATTTGAAAAAGAAGTGAAAAAGAAAGAAAAAGAAAAAGAAAAAGGGGATGTACATGGATCAAGGTTGAATTATTAAACTTTCCTTCATTAAATTGAAATATGGAGCTCGATCAGATCTTTGGATTATTAATGTGTCGGAACCTTATTTGGACTTAAGCTTAAAACTCAACAGCCTCTAAGTTCCACCAATCTATGGACAAGACTCCTCAATAAACCAGATCAGAACAAGTCTACATACACAAACTCTAATGACCATGAGTCTTTCCATGCAGTGTAAGTGATATGTGGCTCCCCACCTCAGAAGCAACAAAGAAACAACCTCCCTTAACCTGGTAACTCTAATGCCTCGGTCTAGCAACTCTTTCCTCGAGAAGCGGGGTATTCCCTTCTAAGTTCAAGTGCAACCGGCTCAAGAAGAGGGGGTAGAAGTATAGAGTTTTGGAAGCTTAGCCAGTGTAGCTAAGTCTCCCGCTGCAAGCTTCATGAGATGTAACATGGATACCATAAGCTTTGCTTTATTTGACTATATACACTCCGGTGGGGTTATTAAATTTTCAATCCGACCCACCACTTTTTTGGAGTTCTTTTGCATTTTTGCATTTTTTTTCAAGGACTTCTGTACAGCATATCTACATGGTGCAGCATATATACAAGAAATTTTCTCTTGAGCCAGTAGACTATCCCTCTTTTGAAGCTTTATTGCAACCCACAGCTTCTGTCTTTAGCCTTCATCACCACTAGACCAAGTTGAGGTGAACTTCCTTCACTAGAAGAAGAAGAGAGGTTCCGCCTAGAAGTACTACCCTCATATGCTACCCCAAGCCAAAGGAAACTGCCTCCTCACCACCTCATCCGTGGAGAGCCATGTGTAACGTGCAGGTGCAAGTCAAGCCATTGTCTCTAAGAGTCATGCGTGTGTTTTTAAGTGTTCTACTTAAGCTCATCAAGATGACATATGCTCATAGCCTAATGGACTCAAAGAATTAAGTCCTTATGGACCTGAAAAGCCTTAACCCTAAGTCCTATAAGGTTCCTCTTAAAGTTAAGTGGATTAAGATCTTATTCAAGCTCCATTTCTCAATTTAATTCCAGGCCTAGTTTAAATGTCAACTCTCATCCAGGAAAAACTATATACATATATGTACACAAGATGCTATTTACAAATATTTACAATCATGCAAAATTTTTGGAAAATGTTTTGAAATCATGGATGAATGATGCATGAGGTGCAAGTTTTGCAAAAAGATATTTACAAACATTTACACAAGGTTTTTGCAAACTTTTGATTTTCAAAACATTTTGGAAAAATTTTGTACTATATACATAATTTTGATACAAAAATATTTACACAAGCTTTACACAAAAGGTTTTTGAAATCATTTTTTTACAAAGGTACTTTGTACACTAGCTATGTATGTGCAAGGGTAAAAGAGGTTTATGTACATGAAAAATTTTTAAATTTTTGTGATTTTTAGCCATTTTATTTATTAACACACTCACACAAAGTACGAGTTATGGCTAAAGTATATATGAAATATATACACACCCCCCCTATACTTAGCTCGAACGATGTCCTCAGAGTGATCAAGAGCGATGAAGAAGACATAACTCGTGCTTAGTAAAAGGGAAGTGAAAAGGAATGGATAAGTACAGGAACGAATAAATGAATAGAATGAGAGGAACTCGGTGGTTTCCCCCTATACTTAGGATTAACTAATCCTAAGTATAGCAAGCTGTACATGAAGGGAAAGCCGAGTGAAGAAGATACAGAATCTGCCCCCCCTATACTTAGGGTAAAATATCCCTAAGTATAGGCAGCAAAACAGGGGTAGAAAGAATGAAAAGACTACCCGCAGGTCCTACATCCCCCCTATACTTAGGGTAAAGTACACCCTAAGTATAGCATAATCATAAGATGTGGAAAGGGATGTGGGACTAAAGAATAGAATGATATGGACAACTGGATCTATACAGGCGGAAGAACAGTGAAAATCAGGCGTGAGATGCAAAAGATGTGAGTCAAGAGACCACATCTCACGCAAAATGAATAGGGGCAACAATAACGTCACGCGGCTCATGATCTAGAAATGGCTTGAGCCGCTGGCCGTTCACTCGAAAGGTGCTCTCAGAAGACAACTCGGATATATCAATACTACCATTGTCGTGCACCTTTCTGACGAGAAAAGGTCCCTTCCATTTGCTCTGTAACTTCCCTGGAAATAATCTAAGCCTCGCATCAAACAGCCATACTCTCTGTCCAATCTCAAAATGCTTGTGGCTGATATGAGAATCATGCCACTCCTTGACTTTCTCCTTATAATGTAGGCTGCTTGAGAAAGCTGCATCTCTAAGCTCCTCCAGGGCAGCTAGCTCTACCCTTCTCTGGTCTCCCATACCATCTGGATCCATAAGAATATCTGTAACTGCCCAAAGTGACTTGTGCCTCAGCTCAACAGGTAGATGGCATGGCTTGCCATATACGAGGCGAAAGGGAGATGTGCCCAAAGGTGTCTTGAAAGACGTCCGATATGCCCAGAAGACCGAGTCCAAAAGCTGTGACCAATTCTTTCGGTCAGGGCGGACGACTTTCTGCAGAATAGTCTTGATCTCCCTATTCGACACTTCAGCTAGACCATTCGTCTTTGGATGGTACGGTGTAGCAACACGATGATCTATGCCGAACTCGCTAGCAAGTGCCTTCACCTGGTCGTTGATGAAATGAGACCCCCATCAGAAATAAGAACTCGTGGAACCCCGAACCGCGTGATGATGTGCTTCCTCAAAAATCTGCAAACTGTCCTCGCATCAGCGGCTCGGGCGGGGATAGCCTCAACCCAACGACTAACATAATCAACGGCCAACAGAATGTACTCAAATCCCTGACTCTTAGGGAATGGACCCATGAAATCGATGCCCCATGCGTCAAAAACCTCACAGAAGTGAATGGGCTGCATCGGCATCATATCACGCTGTCCACAAGTGCCCATCCTCTGACAGTCAGTACACCTCTTCACGAACTCATCAGAGTCCTTGAAGAGGGTAGGCCACCACAAGCCGGATTGGAGCACTTTCTGTGCCGTTCTCCTCCCAGAATGATGTCCTCCTGCCTCAAGCTTGTGGCAGTAAGTGAGGACGCTATGGTGTTCCTCCTGAGGAATACACCGACGCCAGACGCTATCCCCTCCTTCGTGGTAAAGGATGGGATCCTCCCAGTGGTAGGACTTGGCCTTCGCAAGGAATGTCTCAAGCCTCTGCCTGGGCCAATCTTGTGGGACTTTCCCTGCAACGAGAAAGTTCACAATATCAGCATACCACGGGAGTGAGGCGATAGCAAGGATCGCCTCATCTGGGAAGGTATCTCGAATAGGATCAATCTGCTCAGAATCCTCAGGCTGCTCTAGTCGGGAGAGATGATCCGCCACCACATTCTTGACTCCAGGCTTATCCTTAATCTCAATATCGAACTCCTGGAGTAGAAGGATCCATCTAGTCAATCTGGCCTTGGCATCCTTCTTTGCCATGAGGTACCTGATGGCGGTATGATATGTAAACAAAGTCACTCTAGATCCAATGATATATAATCTGAACTTATCTAGGGCAAACACTACTGCTAGCATCTCCTTCTCTGTGACCGTATAATTCCGCTGGGCGGAATCCAATGTGCGGCTAGCATAGTGTATGGCAAATGGAACTCCATCCCTCCTCTGTCCCAGCACTGCCCCCACGGCAAAATCGGAGGCGTCCGTCATGATCTCGAATGGGAGAGACCAATCAGGCGGCTGGAGAACAGGAGCCTCTATAACATGCTGCTGGAGAGTCGCAAAAGACGAGAGACACTTGTCATCTACAAGGAACTCGGTGTCTTTCATCAAGAGGTCAGTCAACGGTCGGGCAATCTTGCTGAAATCCTGAATAAATCTCCTATAAAATCCAACATGCCCCAGGAATGACCGTAACTGCCTCAGATTGGACGGCGGTGTGAGTTTTCTAATGACATCCACCTTGGCCGGATCAACCTCCATTCCCCTATTGGAGATGATGTGGCCAAGCACCGTCCCTTGAGTCACCATGAAGTGACTCTTCTCCCAAGATAGAACCAAATGGAACTCGATACATCGCTGGAGTACCCGGTCTAGGCAGTCAAGACAAGAATCGAATCCGTCGCCGTAGACCGAGAAATCGTCCATGAAGACCTCCAAACACTACCCTACCATGTCCGAAAAGATCGACAACATGCACCTCTGAAAAGTCGCAGGGGCATTGCATAGCCCAAATGGCATGCGTCGAAAAGCATATGTGCCGAAGGGACAGGTAAAGGTGGTCTTCTCCTGATCCTCAGGAGCGATGGCCACCTGGTTGTAGCCCGATTACCCATCCAGGAAACAATAATGGCTCTTCCCTGCCAGTCTCTCAATGATTTGGTCAATAAAAGGCAGGGGGAAATGGTCCTTCTTGGTGGCCTGGTTGAGTCTCCTGTAGTCAACACAGACCCTCCAAGAGGTGGGTACTCGTGTAGCGATCTCCTCTCCCGACTCACTGATCACAGTCGTGATGCCCGTCTTCTTGGGCACCACATGCAAGGGGCTGACCCACTTGGAGTCGGAAATGGGATAAATAAAATCTGCGCTCCACCATTTAGATATTTCTTTCATCACGACCTCTCTCAGGTTGGGGTTCAGTCGCCGCTGGAACTCACGCGACGGCTTCGCCCCCTCCTCAAGATAGATATGGTGGGAGCACACTGCTGGACTAATCCCATGGAGATCCGCTACGCTCCATCCGATCGCCTTGCGGTTCTTTTCAAGAACCCCCATCAGACGGGATTCTTGCTCTCCAGTCAACTCGGCTGAGATGATGACTGGGTACAGCTCTGGATCGCCCGCAAGGAATCGATACTTCAGCGAAGTAGGGAGCGGCTTTCGCTCTGGAATGCTGGGTGCTGGCAAATCTGGCTGTGGAAGGAACTGAGTGAAAGCTGCTAACTCTGCCAAATCTGCCTGGGAAAGTGAAAGCGTATTCTCGCAAACTAGATCGGGAGAAGGCTGCTCAACTGCACTGTCTCTGCTCGGCTCTGCATCTACCTCCTCCTCATCTCTAGGCTCAGATGGGCTCAAGTCTGGCATCTGATCATAGCAATCGGCCCAATCAGACTCTGAATCCGAGGGATCTGTATCATCCGCGGTGGCATCAGTACCACCGAACAACAAGGTGGCCTCAGCACCACCATCACTGAACATCGTGTCGCGATCGAGGACCGGCTCTGCTGGTATCCTGAACCAGGTCTGTGCTATCCAGACTCTCCTCTGCTATCGTCTCTGCATCATCTGTATCTGAAAGTGAGAGGGTGGTCTGTGTCTCAAGATCTGCCCAAGCTGCCTCATCATCTGTGATCACAAAATCGCAGTCCTGGTGGATGTCTGGCTCTACATCTGCCAGCTGCTCTGAATCGGTACTCGCATCTGAGCGGGCTCTGAGTCTGGCTCTGTAGTCCTCGACCGTCTCTATTTGTATACTCTCGCCCTCGACGCGAAAGTACACCTTCCCGCTATCATGATCAGTCACCGCCTTGGCTGTGGCCAAGAACGGACGACCAAGGATGATGGGGGTATCGGCCACTGATTCAGGGATCTCCATGTCCAACACTACAAAGTCCACAGGGAATTTCAGGCCCTGAATCGTGACGATAACGTCTCGCAATAACCCCTTCGGCCTCTTGACAGATCGATCAGCGAACTGAAGGACTGTCCTGCTCTGTCGAAGAGTGCCCAACTCGAAGCGGTCGAGAAGGGCTGCCGGAAGAAGGTTAATCGACGATCCGCTATCTAGGAGAGTACGGTCGAACCTCTGCTCACTAATCTGGCATCTGACATACGGGGCCCCTGAATCTGGCCTCTTGGCTGGCAGTCGGTTCTGGATCGCGAAGCACGTGGCTTTCGTCAGCACATGTATCTCTGAAATGTGGTTCCTCCTCCTCCTCCTGACTGTAGTCCTCTCTCTCAACGAACGCTGGAGCAGGGGGATGTGCTGCAAAGCCTCCTGGAGGGTCAGCTGGATGTGGAATCGATCAATCATGCTCTGGCTGAACTCCTCAAGCTCTCTCTTTTTGGGATTTTCTTTTTTCTTCCCCTTCCCCATCTGAAGGGCTCTAGGGAAGGGGATCACAGGGTCCTTCTCAGATGAAGGACTAGGAAAAGGTCTAAGCGGTTCAAGCACCGGATCCACACATACATCATGCACCACAGTGGGACCAGAAGAAAGTAAACCTTTTCCTTTATTCATAACAGAGTTCTGAGATACATGAGCATGAGGAAAAACAAAATCTCTGTCTGTACAAACACCGGTGGCCTCAGTACCACCACGGGCTGGCTGCTCTGCTGCTGCTGCTGGTAGACGTCGTGCGGCCTCAGTACCGCTGGCTGGCTCGGCTGAATGGGTGGCATCAGTACCACCTCCTCGAACTGGTGAAGCGGCGGCCTCAGTACCGCCGGTGGGATCAGCATCCTTGGTGGCATCAGTACCACCGTCATCAACTGGAGCGGCCTCAGTACCGCTCTCCTCCTCCTCATGTGGCGCCTCTGGAGTGTCCTCGTGGTGAAGCTCAGATGAGGCACCGCCGCCTGCTGGGGTCCTACCGCTCCTAAGTGTGACAAAATCAGCATCAAATAGATCCGAAGATGTATCATCAAATGGGTCACTAGGAGTGGCTAACTCAGTATGTACTACCTGCTCAGATTTCCTCTTGAGATTGTTCGGATTCGGCTCGATCTGTGCTGGTATGGCGGCCTTCCCTCTCACCAGGTCCCGCATCTCCTGGCGGAACTCATCCATCTCCCGTCTGAATGTAGCCTGCTGGTCCGTGAGGAGGCGGGCGATGTCATCCAAGGCGGGGCTCTCGTGGGAGCCCGACGGGTGGCCTCTCTGTGGGTGAGGCTGCTGGAACTGCTGTGATGGGTAAGAGGGGTAGGATGGAGGCTGCTGCTGGTATCTCTGGTGAGCCTGCTGCTCACGTCTCCAAGACTGTCCCTGCTGCTGATAGGGACGAGGACCGTAGGATGACTGCTGCTGATGTGCTGGGGGCTGCTGCTGCGGCTGGTGCTGGTCTCTCTGCTGGGAGTACTGCCCTCCCTGTCCTGACGGCTGCTGCTGGGGCTGGGCACCACCACTCCCCCACCTGAATCCGGGGTGGTCTCGTCGGATCCCAGGCTGGGGGCGGTCATACCAAATCCCGTTGACATCCATCAACGGCTCTGCATCGAATGGGTCTGGAGGCAGTACTGCCAGAGGCTGATCCAGCTGGTAGACCACCATCTGCATCTCTGGAGATGGTGGTGACTGGTAGGTGGGCTGTGGCTGCTGGTACGGCTCCGCCTGTACAAGGTGAACCTGTCTAGGCTGCTGTGAAGAGCTGGAGCGCTGGGACGAGCTGCTGCTGCCGCCGGTATCGCCTCGCGACAGAAGACGGGGCTGTGAAGCCGTTTGTGTCTCCTGAAGACACATGAGCTGGGTCTTCATGTCGCTCAGAACCTGTGCCATCTGCTCCATCTGCGTGATACTCTGGCACTGCTTCTTCTCGATCAGCTCCATGCGGTCCAACTTCTCGCTAATGATACCCATGTCCGCAGCGGATGACTCTGCCTGTGCTGCTGCGACTGCGGACGAACTGGATGGACCTGCATCTACCTGTGCTATCCGCTGGTACTGCACGGGTCCTGGCTGATGTGGCTGGGTCTTCTGAGTATAGAGCCTGGTCTGAGACATCACCATATAGTTCTCGGACATCTCCTCGTAGATGGCCCAGACCTGCTCATGGTCCTTGGCAAAGTAGGACCCGCCGCAAGAAGCGTTCACCAGACCCTGAAGCTCTGGCGTCAACCCGCTGAAAAAGCTCTGAACTAGGTTCGTCTTGGATATGTCGTGGTGCGGGCATCTGTCTAGGAGCTCTCGAAACCTCCCAAGCCTCGTGGAACTGCTCGTTAGGGAACATGGAGAAGTTGCTGATCAGGGCCCTCGCTGCATTCGTCCGCCCGAGTGGATAGTACTTTTTCAAGTACTCGGTGCGGAGCTGCTCCCAGGTGTAGACAAACTTCCCTAAATGCTTCAGCCAGGTGGCTGCTCTATCTACCAGTGAAAACGGGAAGGCTATCATCCGGATCGTATCCTGGTCCACGTGGCGATCGTGGACAGTGCTGCAGATCATCAAGAACTCCTGGAGGTGAAGATGGGGCTCCTCAGTAGCAAGCCCATGGAAACGGAGCAGTAACTGTAAGGTGTTCGGGGGGAACTTGAAGTCCCCCACGATAGCTGGCACTACCACCCAGTGATGCATCAAAGTCGATCCGGGGTTGTGCAACTCCCGCATCGGTCGTGGTGGTCCTCCTGCCGCGGCGGCTGCTGCGGCGGCGGCAGCGGCTGTTGCGGCTGCTGCGGCTGCTGCGGCTGCGTCCTCTGCATCAGGCATATCCTCAGGCTCGCTCTGCTCTGAACCTCGCTCTGCTCTGAGCCTCTCCAACTCTCTCCTCATCTCTATCATGAATGCTCCCTGATCGCGTAACTGCTGTTGAACTGTCTCTAGCGATGCGATCAGGGTGGAGTTGATCGCTCCCTGGTCAAATACAACATGCTGGTCTCCCTGCGGACCTCTGGAGTGATCGTCTGATCTGGCTGCCATAGCGACGTCTGCAAAATCAAATGAGCCCAACTCAGGTGCTGTCAAATCGGCTAATCTCTCCTCGGGCTCATGTCTCTCAGTGCCGAAAGAAAGGGGGTCGAGGGGGAACAGGGCGGAATCGTACTCGGGCTCGGAGAGCTGGTCTGGGCTCTCACGAGCCAACCTAGATGATCGGGTAGACGTGCCCGAAAGCGGTGCAGCCAGAGGCTGCCTAAGAGACCGTCTACCCATCATCTTGATCTGGCGAGTAGTGCGGATGAGATCTGGAATCAACTATGATAAAAAACAAACCCCCGGTTCACCAACGCAACACGAGCTGAAGACCGTGAAAGTTCGGTCAAATTATCTTGTCTATTTTATTTTGATGAACAAACAAAATATCAGAGCGCTTACGTGACCTGTTAGGATATCCGATGCTATCCCAACCGACTGTCCCGCATGGAAAAGTCGGTAATCGGTCGGGTCTAACACCGGGAGGCTCTACCTAGGGTGCGGGTCACTCTCTCGCGCATCCAAACCAGACAATGAGGGGGTTGCTCTCCCCAAGACAAAGTTTTTAGGGTGAGCGGTTTTTAAGATCAAGTATGATTAGCAGTCCCGATTTTATTGTTTTTCTTTTTAATGTTTTTCAAAGCAAACAAAAGGCCTAACGAATTTTTCGGTTCTCCTGATTATTAAGTCCGAAAACAGGGTGGAGAAGACGAAAAAGCCGATGCGCGATGAAATCAATGATGCATGCAAAGTAAGAAAGGCATACCTGACTCCAGCACTCTACATGCAATATGATCCGCGCAGAATTTAAAGACAGGAAATAAACTACCTAAATGATGCAAGCGGGAAAAACCGAGTCCTAGATGAGCAACTTCTAGCGCAGAACCGTCTAACTCAGTCACTCGCCCTCGATCCAAAGAGTCCGGTCTTGGCCCACCCCTCCTCTTCTCGACAGGTCGAGTTCAGGAGTAGCGCTTGTGGGGCAGGCTCGCGGCGCGTAGGCTCTCAGGAAAGCGACTAAGTAATTTTTATTATTTATTATTAGTAGGTCCAATTAACGATCTATAGGAACAGATAAGCAGTTAGGTGTGTGGATCCTACTAATTACGTCACAAGCACCAGAAATTCCTACGGCTAGGGGCTCGATCAAAAAGCCGCGTAAACACCGGAAAGGCAGTAAAAAAGTAGAAAAAGCCGCGAAAAACCGCGAAAAACTGCTAAAGTCCTAAAGGGTCCCCCGAGCACACCGGTGCTCGGCGAAACAGACCCGAGAGTGTCCAAGCAGTCCAAGTCCCTGTATTATTACAATAATAATGAAATAGTCCTAAACTACCCTCACCCACTCAGCTCTCCCTCTCTCGCTCTCTCCTGCGGCTTCGTGAAGAAAGAAGCCGCCTCCGCTTCGCTCGGGTGCTCCGGCGCTCCTAGGAATGCCGCCCTCGCTCGTTGGGCCCTCGCAAGAAAAAGAAAGAAAAGTGGTCAGTCCAAAAATTATTCAAAAATATCAGAAAAATATATATATACAAAAATCTGTGCAAAAAGCCGTGAAAATAAAAAACCGCGGAAAAATCTAAAAGTGACTACTAAGCCGTGCTCCCCGGCAACGGCGCCATTCTGATGAGCGACCCGAGCGAACGAGGTAAAGGTACTAATAGGTCGTTGCGACCTCTATCACTCAGAGTCACTCAATCAAGAAAAAATCAGACCACTAGAACGAATAAAATCAATGAAGCACAAAATCAGCGGTCCAACTATGATATTAACCTGGTATAGCACCCAGGGTCGAACACAAGGAGCACGGGTTGGCCAAAGGCCTACGAAGTAGTCAACAAATCAGAAAAACAGGGGAAACATTTTTTGGTGGTTTTTAATGATTTTTAAATTTTTTTTGGATTTTTTAATATAAAGAAAATGAAAGAAGCACAAAAACAAGCACACTTCACAATTTATTTAATGCATCAAAAATCAAGCAAAAATTCAAGAAAAAAATGTTTTTATGTTTTTTAAGTTTTTTAGTGTTTTTGGTGAATTTTTGGAGTTTTTCAGATGTGTATTTTATTCACTAAAAATCAAACAGTAAGAAGAAGACAAGGTACTGTCCAGCCAGGTCCAAAACCCAAAGATAAAATATCTAAGGATCTCAGATGGACCTGGAGGTAATTTTCCTGTATACTAGAGAAAACAAGGAAAATTTGGCCACCAAAATTATTGTTTTTGGGTTTTTAGATTATTTATTATAATTTTTATGAGTTTTTAGGTGTTTTTGAATTTTTAGGGTTTTTAAGCAATGAAAAATAGCCAAAATTGGCTATAAAATCAAGCAACACAAGATAAACAGTAACTAATTTTTATAGAATTTTTGGGGGTGTTTTTATATTTTTTGTGATTTTTCAAGTGAAACAGTGCCAAAAATAAATGTTTTTGAATTTTTAAAAATAGCAACCAAGATCAAAAATGTCCTCAAAAATCTACAAAAATCCTACACCATGGCTGGAGCCATGTGTCAAATTTTCGTTGGATTTGGAGGTGATTTGATATTTTATTCAAAATCCAAAAGGGGGCACTGTGCATAGGGACCAAAGTGCAAATACCCAAAGCTCTGGGGGTCTCGGTGCAATTTTCCCAGCAAGTCACGCGCGTGGCGCGTGCCTGGGGCACTCAGGGACCTTCTGGTAATAAAAACCAAGTTCTTGGACCTTTTGGTAACTCGTACCAAAAAGTCCAGGGGCTTGGGCGCAAATAACCCACTAAAATCCGCACATGTTCAAATGAAATGCTCACAGGGGTAGAAATGCAAATACCACAAAGTATATATTCATTCAATAACCATCCAGAACTACAGGATAAGAGATGCAAATAACCCAACTAAACACGTGACGAAGCACGTGGGCTCACATACACAGGGGTATCAATGCAAATAAAGACAAGCACAAGGTCCGAGGTGCAATTTACCCTACGTAAATAAAACGACTAAAATATTTACAGTACTAGGATTAAAAACACAAACTACGAGGGGTCCTAAGTAAATTACCCCTTATTTAACGTCGATGGTTGGATTCGCGCCACGTGGATGATCCAACGGTCTCGGACGGTGGGCGCTCTTCTTCTCTTCCGCACTTGGGCCAATCGACGGTGCAGAGGGGGCCACGTGGGTGATCAAACAGCTCAGGTGCTGGGGCCTCTCTCCTCTGTGCCAACGGTCCGGATCAGCCCCCTCACGATGATCGACGGTAGCTGCTCCTTGATGAATGGACGGCTGAGATGCGAACTGGAGCGGAGGGGCTGATCTGACGGTGAAGGAGGATACTGGAAGAACACTCGGCCGGCGAGCTTCGCCGGCCTTGTGCGCGTGATGTAGACCTCCTCAGCTGCCTCGGATGATCGGATAAGGTCCGCAATGGAGTCCCGCAGCTGGTGATGGCTTCAGATGACCCAGCCGAGCCCTGGAGGGGCTCCGGCGAGGTCGGCGGCGACGAGCTCCTGGTCTGAAAGTGAGGGGGGCTCAGATGCCCTCCTCTTGGGCTGCAAAGTGAACCAAAAGCTTCGCGGGTCGAGGGCAAAGTGCCTCGACCCGATGAAGCGGCGTGAGGGTGATCGATGTGTCGGGGCGGATGAGCTCCGTCGAGCGGAGGATGGTGGAGCCTGAATCCCAGCTCCGGGGCGAGCTGGGTTGAACGAATGGGCGTAGAAGGTGCGTCGAGGGATGGCGAAGGTGAGCGTGGGTTCCGATGATCAAAACGATGCTCGATGTAGCCGGAATCAACGGAATATGTCGGAGATGCTAATTGGGGGTAACTCAAAATTAGGCTAATCAAGAAGGTTCTAAGGTTACCTGGGTGGAGCGGAAGACTGGTCTGGAGCTTAGCTAGCTCCCGGTCGTCGCCTCGAAGGGCGTCAAGGCCTGAGGCTCGAGCTCCTGCAAGCGGCGGAGCACGGCGGTGCGAAGCTGCCGGATCGATGGTCGGGGCACCCTCTCCTCACTGCAACAGGGGCAAACGCGAGCTGTCACCTCGGTGATTGCTCTGGAGGTCACGGGAATGAAAGTGGCGAGCCAAAGATGATCAATGAATGCGGCGGAGCTCATGCTATATATGGGTGCAGGTCCGGGAAGAAGGGCTCGGGTCCGGCTCGATTGAGCACGGACCCCTAGGCAAGATGTCGGGCGAGATTCCCGGATGCACGGGGAATGATTGGAGCGCGGGGTTTACGGGTTTGGATACCGGGTCGTGACGCAATAAATCGGGGAAATCGGGTCGGGCGTCACGACCCGTGTGAAGTGGTCCACAGGGGGGAGTTGACCGGGGTCAACAAACCCCCGTGGACCAATCAGGAGCCGCCAATTATTGCATTTTTATTTGATTTTTTTGGGCCATTAAATGACCAAATTTTCAAAAACTTAAAACATGAAATATTTTTAATTTATTTTTTCTATTTTTTGTGATTTTTAATTAATTTTTGGAAATAAAAATAAGGTATTTACATAATAGGTCTATACATAGGGATATGTACAATATATAGGTTTTGGGTTTTTGATTTTTAATTATTATTTTTGTACAATTTTATTCCCATTTTATATTTTATTTATTTATAGAATAAGATGAGGAATAAAAGGGTATTTTTATTTTATTTTTATCACTTATATACATGGGTGGAATAAATAGTTATATACATTTATATACATGGTATGTATACAATGTATTTTTGTATTTTTAATTTTGTAATTTTTATTTGATTTTTGTTTTGTTTCTTGTTATTTTATGTATTTACAATATGTAAAATGGAATATTTACAAAAAGTTTAGAAAATAATTTTATTTATTTATAAGGTTAAATAAATAAGGGAGCATGGTTTATGTACATGGTGAAAGGGCATTTTTGAATTTTTGATTTTTAAATTTTTGTTTTATTTTTAATAGTTCCTAAATATATACAAAATATGTACAAGCATATTTTTGGGTGAGGAAAATATAATTTTATTTATTTACAACAATATATACACATGAGCTCCTATCTCCCTCTACTTTGGCTTTTATGCGGTCGGGCCCATGCTGAGCCCTCCCTTGGGTTAGGTTGCTCAATATTTATTCTAAATATTTCCCTCTTTTTCTTTTTACTCTTTATTCTTTTATTTTTGCACAAAAACATGCTAATTATATCTTTTTACACAATGCATGCTTTTGGTAATTATTTGTATTTACACATAT
Organism: Ottelia alismoides; assembly: GCA_037367405.1. Lineage (NCBI taxonomy): Eukaryota > Viridiplantae > Streptophyta > Magnoliopsida > Alismatales > Hydrocharitaceae > Ottelia > Ottelia alismoides. The sequence goes on from JAZKJV010011023.1 coordinate 173,290, forward strand.
TTACATGTATTTGCAAAGGTTTTTGTAGCTAAAATAGAAGAATAAAGAGTGATGAATGGGTATTCATCAGGCGTCGACAGCACACTCCAGAGGCTCCTGCAGCTTCTTCGACCTCAGATCTTCATCGTCATGGGCCGAGCGTCCTTCCCTGAGCTTCATCGAGCACAAAGCGACGCTGCGGAGCTCCAGGCCTCACGCCGGAGCTCCAATTGGGCCGCCACCTTACGGAGGAGAAGACGGAGCAGATACCGTTGGATCTCGCCCTATGACGGAGATCCAACGGCCTCAGAGCCGCCACGTCGCCATCCCGGAGCGCGGTGGCTCGGTGGGACCGAGCCTCGCCTGAGGCAACCTCGAGCCGCCACGTGGCCCGAGCCACCTGCTATATCCACCTGAAGCAGCGCCGAACCTCGCCACCCACCCGAGCCTGAGCTCACGTGCCACCCGCACGTGGGGTCTGGGCTTTTTGCATCGGCGCCCTCGCACCTTCCGCAAATTGCATCCAGGTCCTGGTACCACGTGGCAGTCTCCAGACTACGCTGAGCCTGATCTCCACCAAGCCAGGAGGCTCGTGTGCCCCGAGCCAAGCCGAAGCAATGCAGCGCCTCTGGCCGAGCCCAAACCTTCTTCCGAGCCTGGAGCAGCACGTGCCTGGCACGTGCTTTCTGGTCAATTTTCACAGAGACCCTTCACGTGCTTCCCATTTACAAACATGCCCTAGTCATGTTCAGACCAGTGCTCAGGGGGAAATTAACCCTCGCAGGTTTTAATATTTGCAAAATTACCCCTGTGCGTGTGGGTAAATTATGGGGATGTCCTCGTACTTTTTCATATTTACATTTTAGTCCCTCCCTGGGACCTGTTTGTAGTTATCATTTCATGTTTTCTTGCATTTCTGCCCTTGTCTTTGATCTTGAATATCTTGAGCATCATGTGTCCGATTTAGTTGATTTCAGTTCCATTTCGAAGCTTGTTTGATGTACTTTCTAATGGCATATTTAATTCTCAGTTTTGGATCCTTTAATTCTAATGTATTATTTTTGCCATGTGCCTCTTAAATCTTTAACTTGTGCCTAATCTAATTTTGTTCATCAAGCCTGATTGATATTTGAACTTGAAATTGACTCATATTAAATTTTGCTCATCATTTTTACCTAGGGCATATTTCCATTGCATCACATGGCATTTATTTGCATAATAAAAATTGATAAAAAAATGCATGTTTATTTTTAATGCATTGTTGTATTGTACTGCATGCTTTGTTGACCTATAGATCTCTAACTCAACAATTAATTAAATAGATTAAAATCTGGATAATTAGAGAAAGGCTCGTGTCCCTGAGTTTGACCTTGGTTTCTTGCCAAGTAAAAAATATAAAAATCACGACCATCTCATTCTTATTTGACACATATTAATCAGATGGTCTTTTTGATTAGCCTGAATTGGCCTGACTGCTACGACATTTCCAAGTGCTAATTCTGCACTATTAAAGGGACGATTCCGCGGTTTATCAAATGGCGTCGTTGCCGGGGACACGGCTCATTTCTTGTATTTTTGGATTTTTGTTTATTTAATTTGTGTTTCTTTTATAGGTCAATTTGTTCATCCATTTTGCATCCAAAAATTTTCTTTCTTATTTTGATCTCTAACCTTCGTTTCTGTGGCAGGGCCCTTGATCACTCATGGAGGCGAGGAGCTGGTGCTTCCCGCTGCGAGGAGCTGCAGAAACCTACTTGGAGCAAATAGGGAAGAAAAGAAACAAAATGTGTATCTCGCATTTTATTTTTGCTTGTAAATAATTCATCTTTTACAGCGGTCTTCGATCGAAGACACGCGAATGTAATCGAACGATTGTGGTTGTGTGGGGATCGTCCCCACTTGAGTGTCGATCTAGGACCAGGCATGCGGCTCTTTGAGCGGTTTTTCATTTTTATCTTTTACGTGCTTGCTCGTAGGTAGGACACACTTTAAATTTAGATACACATAATCTCGCCTCACCTAGCTAAAATTAATGAAAATCACTCACCGCTAATAGATGCGTGATTAGGTGCGGCTTTTATCGATTGCATACATATTGATTTCGGTTTTCAAAACGGCCAAGTTTTTTCACAGATTTCTCGTCAAATCACTGCATGATTACTCGCTTAGCCTAGATCGTGGTTTTATCGAATACATGTTTTTCTCGGCTTTCTATTCCTAGCTTGATCACCTAGGATAAATAGAAAATGGGAATGAACGGTAGACGATGATTTCTTGATTTTTGTGCTAACCATAATTCAGTGATGATTTTAAATAAAATTGGGACTGTTAATTGCAAGTCAAACAAAAATGGAGTAAAATTTCGGTTTTGGGAGAGCAACACCCTGGCATACGCATGGATTTCCACTTAACATTTTTTCTCCGCGTAAAATATCTAATGTTTTATCACCAATAAAATCGACAAGATAATAAACCAACTTCGGTTGGTTTCATGCGTGAGTTGGTGAATTTGAGGGTCTTGCTTGCTTGATTGAGCCATGATTGCTTCGTTACACTCCCCAGAACCTTAGTTACTCCATTCATCTCCGCAGATTCAAACCGCTCACTTGTAAATCCATCCCTCTTCTTCGTTCACCTTGGGTCTCTCCCAACATCAATTTTCATCTTTATACTTAGGCTAATCTCAGCCTAAGTATAGGGGGGACCCGAGTCCCTGTGATTTCTCTACTCATCTTTCCTTGCCTTTATACTTAGGTTATTTCTAACCTAAGTATAGGGGGAGCCCCTCTTAGCTCCCGTATATTTCTCTGTACTTAAATGGACCTATGGACTTGTATCATCTAGTGCTATGAGGACATAGCAAAGTTTAAGGATAGGGGGGTATACCGTATATACAATTTACTTACTTTAGCTATAATCTGAAAATTTTGAAAAATTTAAAACTTTTTGGCTAAAGTAAAATTCTTTGGACTAAGAGAACTCAAAATGATTTCACGACTTTTCTCTACTATGTTACACTATTTTTGATAAAAATATTTTTTAAAAAAAAGTGTTTCTAAATGAAGGAGTTGGATTAATCCTCTACACTTACACTTCCACCCAGGATCTGAAATGATCAAGGAGACTTAGTTTTATGAGGTCTTGGAGATTCTAGGTTAACCAGCCTTAGCCATCAGGGTCTTAGACTTAATCTTCCACATTCCCCTAGGTGTCTAGATTTGCATGCTATATTCCATGCTTAGTCTCAGACAAAAAGAATATGATCAGCACATCACATGCACGACTGCGGTTTTTGATTGAGATGAGTTGACTTTTCACCTGAGGAATGGGACGAGGGATTCGAGTTTGGATTTGAGCTAATGATGCTCGAGGATGGGATAAAATCTTTGAAGGCTTTATGAAACCTGAGTGTCAGCAATATTAGCCAGTATGAGAACTTGGTTCTTATACTAATCTCTTGATATTTACCTAAGTGCCAGGGTGTGATATAAATAAAAAATGTTGATCAGTGTGCGCCAACTCTTGGTAAAAGCAGTGGAGCTAGCCAAAAATTATACAAGTCAATGAAATTCAAAGAAAAGCACTCATTCCACAAAGTCAAATATCAAAGAGCTTCCACCAAAGGCGAGCGCTCCCAAACTTTTCAAAGTGTCCACTTGGACCACCGCTATTAGGACGAGGAGTCGGGCTTGCACCAAAAAAAGGGCTCTGCATCGTAAATGCTACAAGTCTGGGTGTCGAAGGTACGATAGGTACTCAAAAAAGACACACCCCGGTGTATTCCCAGGAAAACAAGTGCAGACGGCTCCAACTTCTCTTGACGGACGCACTGATCAACACCAAAAAAATGCGTTGTGTAAAAGGCACTAGAGAGAATCCTTGTTCCAATGAGAGTGAGAGAAGAAATGACACAATACCATGCCCTCCATTACTGGCCTGCCATCTACATTTTCTAAGTATGACAAATAAAGAGACGGTGGACTGAATGAAAGATCGGATTTATTCCCTAGTGTTGAGGATTGGGTCCTTAGGAGAATTTCTTGGACCAAGACTTTGGGTGACGATTTGACTCTACTCTCGAAATTGCAGTCAACACTAAAATTCATATCCTTTAATTATATGTACATCAGAGAGAGTCTGGAGAATTAGAGGAATTGGATACCTCTTGGTTAAGGCTGGGTTGAACTCGAGAATTTTGGACCTCTAAGGATTGAGTCGAATTGAACAGATTGGATCCTGTACTCACATGCACAAGGGGGTTAATCCAACTTATTCATTCTTTTTGATGCTCGAGGACGAGCATAGTTTAAGTATGGGGGGGGGGGATGAAACTCGATTTCATCATCATTTGATAAACCGCAGAATCGTCCCTTTAATAGTGCAGAATTAGCACTTGGAAATGTCGTAGCAGTCGGGCTAATTCGTGCTTATCAAAAAGACCATCTGATTAATATGTGTCAAATAAGAATGAGATGGTCGTGATTTTTATATTTTTTACTTGGCAAGAAATCAAGGTCGAACTCAGGGACACGAGCCTTTCTCTAATTATCTGGATTTTAATCTATTTAATTAAGTGTTGAGTTAGAGATCTATAGGTCAACAAAGCATGCAGTACAATACAACAATGCATTAAAAATAAACATGCATTTTTTATCAATTTATATTATGCAAATAAATGCCATGTGATGCAATGGAAATATGCCCTAGGTAAAAATGATGAGCAAAATTTAATATGAATCAATTTCAAGTTCAAATATCAATCAGGCTTGATGAACAAAATTAGATTAGGCACAAGTTAAAGATTTAAGAGGCACATGGCAAAAATAATACATCAGAATTCATGTATACAAAACTAAGAATTAAATATGCCATTAGAAAGTACATCAAACAAGCTTCGAAATGGAACTGAAATCAACTAAATCGGACACATGATGCTCAAGATATGCAAGATCAAAGATAAGGGCATAAATGCAAGAAAACATGAAATGATAACTACAAACAGGTCCCTGGGAGGGACTAAAATGTAAATATGAAAAAGTGCGAGGACTTCCCTATAATTTACCCATACGCACAGGGGTAATTTTGCAAATATTAAAACATGCGAGGGTTTCAATGCAAATTTCCCCCTAAGCACGTGGTCTGCACATGACTAGGACCTGTTTGCAAATGGGAAGCACGTGAAGGGTCTCTGTGAAAATTGCCCAGAAAGCACGTGCCAGGCACGTGCTGCTCCAGGCTCGGAAGAAGGCTTGGGCTCTGCAGAGGCTCGGCATTGCTTCGGCTTGGCTCGGGGCACACGAGCCTCCACGCTTGGTGGAGATCAGGCTCGGTGTAGTCTGGAGACTGCCACGTGGTACCAGGACCTGGATACAATTTGCGGAAGGTGCAAGGGTGCTGATGCAAAAAGCCCAGACCCCACGTGCGGGTGGCATGTGAGCTTAGGCTCGGGTGGGGGGCGAGGTTCGGCGCAGCTTCGAGTGGCCGTAGCAGGTGGCTCGGGCCACGTGGCGGCTTGAGGTTACCTCGGTCCCACCGAGCCTCTGCGCTCCGGGATGGCAACGTGGCGGCTCTGAGGCCGTTGGATCTCCGCCGTAGGGCGAGATCCAACGGTATCTGCTCCGTCTTCTCCTCCGTAGGGTGGCGGCGCAATTGGAGCTCCGGCGTGAGGCCTGGAGCTCCGCAGCGTCGCTTCGTGCTCGATGAAGCTCAGGGAAGGATGCTCGGCCCATGGCGATGAAGATCCGAGGTCGAAGAAGCTGCAGGAGCCTCTGGAGTGTGCTGTCGATTCCTGACTGACGGAGGCAGAGCTCTAGAACCTGGCTCCGCCCAAGGTCCGGCCATTGCCGATGGTTGACCTGCAAGGGGGTTAGGGCGTGCGTGCGTGCGAGATGAGGTGGGTGGAGGGCTCATGTGGAGCGAAGAAGGCGAAGCCCTTAGTGGGTCCTCCTCCGCCTCCGGCGGTGGAGGAAGCTTGGGGTGATGGAGGTTATGACGGAGTAGGAGAGTGATCGGAAGAACCGGCGAGGGTGATTGATGATGGGTGGAGCCGATGGGAAGATTAATGGAGGTCAAAGATGACAGAAGCGAGCTATGAAATTAGGAGAAATGAAAGGAAAAATACAGGAGAGATCAGAAGGTTTACCTGGCCGGAGATGGAGGGGATGGCCTGGGCTGAGCATCATGGTGATGCTCGGGTCGTCGCACGTCGAGGTCGGCTACTCCTCAGAGCTCGAGCGGGGCTGGCGCCTCCGCAGCACCGCCGTGATCGGCGGTGGGTCTCATCAGGGAAGAAGGTCGTTGTCGCTCAATCCGAGCTCCTCCCCCTGTCACAGGGAGGAGATGGAGGGCTGGGCCTCAGCTCCTTGGTTGAAGGACAAAGGTGAAGTGGGGCGGAGGCGCAGTATTTAAAGGTGGTGATGGCGGAGCTGAAAAATGGAGGTCGTGGTTTTATAGGGAAGTGTGGAGCGACTGGAGGAGGATTGTGGATCGTCGAAGCTCGCGCGAGGACAACGGACGAATGGGCTTGGTCGTGGGGTGGTTAGAGAGAGGTGAGGATGACTAGGGCTATGGCTAAAAATGGAAGGGCGGAAGGGCTGGCGCAGCGGAGATCGTGGGAGAGAAAGGGGGCTAGAGGTGGAAGACAAAGTCCGAGAGAAGGGTGCTCAGATGCGGTGTGGATTCAACCCGATGCGAAGTGATCGAAGGGTGCTGCCTGTGCCACGTGTCACTATGGAAGTGAAGCGCGAGTGGGCGACTGAGATGGCCTTAGGGTTGGTTATCGAAGGGCTGATAATCAAAGCGGCAGGGGACGGCGAGGATCAAAGAGAGAAAGGTAAGATCGGACGGCGCGCATGGTGACACATGTCGAGATGTACACGCAGCGATGGCAGGCGGTTATGATGTATCGGAGGACCTGATCAAAGGGCTGAGGATTGATACATAAGTAGCGGCTGGGATGGGGAGACGCCAGAGTAATCGAAGGGTGTTCAAAGTGCCGCGTGGCATGCTATGAGCGAGGCGCGAACGAGTGGCGGTGATGAATTCTGGAGATGATCAGACGGTGGGGGCGTGGCAAATACGTGGAGAGAGTTGGGCTGTTGGATTTCAAGAAGGAATCCAATGGCCGAAAGAGGGGGCGGCAAGGGCCAAGGGACTGGGCCATGTGGCTCGCCCGGAATGGGCCACGTGGCCCAATCAGATTATTCTAAGAGAGAAGTTTATTTTTAAGGGGACAAATAGCCGAATTTGAGAAAACTCAAAACATGAAAGTTGTAGATCTCGATGAGATCTACAAGTTTCATGTTGACTGATGAATACCCATTCATCACTCTTTATTCTTATATTTTAGCTACAAAAACCTTTGCAAATGCATGTATATTCATGTAAATATAAATAATTACTAAAAGCATGCATTGTATAAAGTTTAATAATTAGCATGTTTTTGTGCAAAAATAAAAGAATAAAGAGACAAAAGAAAAAGAGAAAATATTTAGAATAAATATTGAGCAACCTAACCCCAAGGGAGGGCTCAGCATGGCCTGACCGCTTTTAAGTAGAGGGAGATAGGGGCTCATGTGTGTAAATAGACCTGTAAATAAATAATTATATTTTCCTCTAAAAAATAGAATAAAATGGCTTGTATATATTGTATATATATTTATAATTATAAAAATCAAAACAAAAATGGAAAAATTAAAAAGAAAATAAAAAGAGTCACTTGTGTATATATCCACCATGTACATACAACCACTCCTATATTTATTTCACCTTATAAATAAATAAAATTAATTTCCATAAAATTTGTAAATATTCTATCTTTTATGGTGTAAATAAATAAAATAAAAACAACAAAGATAAAAACAAAATAAAAAGAATAAAATTAAAAAAACCCAAAAATAACATTGTACATATACCATGTATATATATGTATATATCTATTTATTTTACCATTGTATATAAATAATAAAAATAAAATAAAAATATATTTTTATTCCTAATTTTATATTATAAATAAATAAAATATAAAAGGGGAATAAAAATGTATAAAAATAACAAATTAAAAATCAAAAAGGCATATTGTGTAAATACCTATATATAGCATAAAGTGTACACACTCTAGTTTTATTTTGAAAAATTAATTAAAAATCACCAAAAAATAGAAAAAATTAAAAAAAATATATTTCATGTTTTAAGTTTTTCTTAATTCAACCTTTTTCTATTTTATTTTGAATTTTCAAATAAATCTGATCTAGAATTTTCTGATTGGTCCACGGGGGACGTTGACCTCCGGTCAACTGCCCCCCGCGGACCTCTTCCTTGCGGGTCTGATTTTTCACCCGACTTCACCCTCTTCCCCACTCCAGATCCGATAGCTCCATACCCAAACCCAGGGTCCGTTTCACTCACGACACATCCGACACCCTCGCCGACATGCCCGCCTCGGGGTCCGCGCTCCACGCTACCCTACCCGATCGATTTTAGCCGGACCCCTGGGCATTTAAAATCCGAGCTCCGCCACCTCTTTCCGCATCTTTGGCCCCTCCATTCTCCACCCAAGGACCTCCATCGCATCGGCGAGAGTGACAGCTCGTTCCCCGTTGTGTTGCAGCGAGGAGGGAGTACGAGACCATCGATCCGGCGTCCTAGCGCCGCCGTGCTCCACCCAGAGGTGGAGCTTGAGCCTCTGGCCTCGACGACCCGCGAGGCGACGAAACAGAGTTGCCTAAGCTCACCCACAGCTGAGTCCTTCACCCAGGTAGCCGTAGTTCTTCTTCCTTTTCTTTAATTTCAATTTTCGCCCAAATCCGGTCGTCGTCGGTGACCTTTGATTCCGACCACCTTAGCCTTAGTCTCGATCATCAGAATCCCCCATGACGTTCGCCCTTCCCCCGTGCACCTTCTCCGCCCATCCATTCAACCCCGCTCAAACAGGAGCTGGGATCTCGAGCTCCTCCGCCGTCGCATCGCTGGAGCTCAATCGCCTCGCCGCATCGTTCACCTTCATCACCGCTTACGGGGTCGAGGCAGTTTGCCCTCGACCCAGGAGCTTTTTGGTGTCATTTTGCAGGTTCAAGTAAGGCCATCTGAGGTCTTCCCACTCGAGCACCAGAGCTCCCCCTCCGCCGGAGTCGACAGAGCTCTCCAGAGCTCCGTTGATTCATCGGAGAGCACCATTTGACGCGGGAGCCCACGACGAGTCTTCGCCGATCATCAGAGCCCCGCGAGGAGGCCGGGAGTGCGCGCAGCGGGCCGGCGAAGTTCGCCGGCCATCAGTTCTTCCTCGACCTTCAGCTACCGTTGGATCGCCCTCCAGCTCCAGTTTCAATCTGAACCATCCATTCCAAGAGCGCCAGCACCGCACGATCAAAGGAGGAGTTGATCCAGACCGTTCGATCCGGAGATGAGGCGCAGTTGAGCAGTCACCGTCAGATCCTCCACGTGCCCTCGTTTCAGCCGTCCGATCCAGCCAAGGGTTACAGGAGCGAGGCGCCTCCGCCTCTCCACCGTCGGATCTACACGTGGCGCGCGCTCCGCCCTTGGATCTTAAATAAGGGGTAATTGTTCTTAGGCCCCTCTAGTTTTCGTATTTATTATCTAGTCCTGTAAATATTTTTGAACCTTTATTTTCGTTGGGTAAATTGCACTTTGGACCTCATCTTTTCTGCTATTTGCATATATACTCCTGCCTATGTGTGTCACGTGCATTGACACGTGTTTTGTTGGGTTATTTGCATACTTAGCCTTGTAGTTCTGGGATGTTCATGAATGAATGAAAATTTTTAGTTAATTGCATTTATACCCCTGTGCGTGATTTTTTAGAGCATGTGCGTATATTTTTGGGTAATTTACAGAAAGGTCCTCGGACTTTTGGTACCTGTTACCAATTAGTCTGAGAACCTTATTTTTATTGCAATTAGGTCCCTGAGTGCCCATATCACGCTCTTTGCACGTGAGTTCTTGGAAATTTTGCACCGGCCCCCCTAGAACTTATTTTAATTGTATTTAGGTCCCTATGTACTATGCCCTTGTGTTTGATTTTAATAAAATAGCAAACTCACTCCAAATTCAATGAAAATTGGATACCTGGCTCCTGCCATGTTGTAAGTGTTTCTAGAATTTTTGGGGACATTTTTAATTTCATTTACTATTTTTTAAAAATTCAAAAACACGCATTTTCTTTACTATCTGACTTAAAAACTCATAAAAAATATTAAAACTCATTTAAAAATTATAAAAAAATTAGCTATTGTGTGTCTTGTCTTGTCTGATTTTCTGACCAATTTTGGTCATTTTTCATTATGTAAAACTCATAAAAATTGAAAAAAACTAAAAACTTTATAACAATTCTAATAAATAATCTAAAAATCTAAAAATAATAATTCTGGTGCCTTAATTTTCTTTAGACTTTCTAGTTTGTAGGAAAATTACCTCCAGGAGTTAAGTAGGCCTTTTTGCATTTTAAATTGGCCTTTTACTCCTGACTGGACAGTTCCTTCGTTTCTTGCATTGTTTGATTTTTAGCAAAGAAAATAAAAATCAGAAAATACCAAAAATTCATTAAAACAGTAAAAAACATAAAATACATAAAAACATTTTTATTCGAATTTTTGAGTAATTTTTGATACATTAAATAATTGCTTGAAGTTGGCTGTTTCTCTTATTTTCTGATTTTCCTTATTAACCAAAAATCCAAAAAAATATATAAAAATTGAAAATCCACCGAAAGTAGTTTCCTTTTATTTTTCGATATTTTCGACTACTTCGTAGGCCGTAAGGCCATCACATGCTCCCTGAGTCCGACCCTGGTCGCTATACCAGGCTAATCTAATTGCTAGGACCGCTATTGTGTTTATTTGATTTTTATCTTATTTTGGTGGTCTGTTTTACATTTTCTTGATCGACCGACTGATCTCTTGAGCGACTGAGATCGCAACGACCTTAGTTCTCTTTCTTCATCCTTAGTTGCTCGGGATTTTTCGGTCATCAGAATGGCGCCGTTGCCGGAGAGCACGACTTAGTAGTCGGTTTCCGATTTTTCCCGCGGTTTTCTTTTCCACGGCTTTTTGTGCATATTTTGTATATATCATTTATTTGCATAATGGTTTAAATAATCTGGTCTGACCACTTGTGTTTGTTTTCTTGCGAGGGCCCGAGGACCGAGGCAACTTTCTTCGGAAGCCGAGCAACCGCGGGAACCGGAGGCGGCTTTCTTCTTCATAGAGCCGCACGAGGACGCGAGGAGCGAGCACGAGAGTGGGAGCCGCGGAATAGCCATAGAGTAGCATAGTTTAGATTAGGTTTTATTTTAGCAATAATTGAACTTTTATTGTAATAATACAGGTACACTCAAACACTTGGACTTTTGGGTCTGTTTCGCCGAGCACCGGTGTGCTCGAGGGACCCTTTTAGCTAGCTTAGATTTTTCGCGGCTTTTTCGCGGCTTTTAGATTTTCCTTTAATGCCTTTTACGGTTTCTCGCGGACTTTCGAGCCCCTAGCCGTAGGATTTTCTGCTTGACTGTGACGTAATAATTAGGATCCAAATACCCTAATATATCTGCTTGCACCTATAGATCAGTAATTGGACCAAAAATTAAAAAAATAATAAATAGCCATTCCACCACCTCTGAGCCTACACGCCGCGAGCCTGCCCCGTCAAGCGCTACTCCTGAACTCGACCTATCGAGAAGAGGAGGGGTGGGTCTAGACCGGACTCTTTGGATTGGAGGCTGGTGGTCGGCTAGCCGTTCTTTCGAGTAAAACTGCTGTTTAGGGACTCAGTTTTCCGCCTGCACCATTTAGGTAGTTTATTTCCTGTATTTTCAATTCTGCGCGGATCATATTGCATTTAGAGTGCTGGAGCCAGGTACGCATTTCTATCTTTGCTTGCATCATTGATTTTCGCGCATCGGCTTTTTAGTCTTCTCCCCCCTATTTTGGACTTAATAACCAGGAGAACCGAAAAATTCGTTAGGCCATTTGTTTTTATTGAAAAAGATCTAAAAAGAAAAACAATAAAATTGGGACTGTTTAAGCTATTGACCCTAAAAGACACTTGACCTAAAAATCTGTCTTGGGGAGAGCATCCCCCTCATTGTTTGGTTTGATTGAGCGAGAGAGTGACCCGTACACTAGGTAGAGCCTTCCGGTACGCCTCTCGACTAATTACCGACTCTTCTGTGCGGGACAGTCGGTTGGGAGAGCATCGGGTATCCCAGCAGGTCACGTAATCGCTCTGATATTTTGCTTGTTCGCCAAAATAAAATTGACAAGATAATTTGACCGAACCTTACCTTTCTTTATGAAGCTTGCTAGTTTAGCCAAGTCTCCATCAAGATCTGCAAGTTTTCTTGAAGCTTGGACCTTTTTCGATCAAATATTTATTTGAATGCATGCTTCTTTGTGTTTTGATTTTTTGGTAGCTCTGCATGGATCTTGTTGTACCCCTACGTATATAGAGCCTTTTTTCTGTACATGTTTTGGGGTCATAGAAAAATTTGTGCCCAGTCATCCATCCCCTTTTTGAAGCTTTATTTCAACCCTTACTCTGATCTTTAGAAGTCCACGCTACCAGAAAAGAAATTCATACAGTCTTAGAACGCCTCGTCTGAGTTGAACTAAGTGCATAATGCGAGAGTACAAACTAATTCCCTATTCTAGAGTTGTACCCATAATGAAGAGACTAGGTTAGACACTAAGAGTCAAACGTTGCACATTGTCATGTGGAACTTGAAGAATTAAGCCAAAGACCTAAAGCTTCTAAAATCCTCTTTCTCGGTGAAGTTCCTCTGAAAATTAGGTGGATTAAGGTCAAGTCAAGACCAATCTCAGTTTCTACTCATAACTTGGTTCAGAACCCAAGGGCTTTTCACAAATGCAAATGCAAGAAATGCTGGATGAAGTGCATGTGTGTGAAATGCATACACTTTTTTTGTGATTTTTGAGAGATATTTTTGAATGCAAGATTTTTTTCAAAAAAATGAATAAGAAGATGTTTTTCAAAATTTTTGGTTTGATATCGTCAGTGTTAGTAGCAAATATCATCAGTGTTAGTAGCAAATATCGTCAGTGTTAGTAGCAAAACTCCCTTCTTTTTATTATTTTTATTTTGTTTTTTTATTAGTTACCCACCTCGTAAATACATATAGACTTACGTGAAAGTATGAGTTCTATGTAAAATATATACATGGTATATGTATACATCCCCTATACTTAGCGAGTGTTGTGTCTTCAGAGCACAATAAGCGTAGAGAAGACATAGCTTTGTCAAGCATAAGAGCATGAAAAAGAAAAATAAAAGATATCGGACCGCCCCCTATACTTAGACTGGAACAGTCTAAGTATAGAAGAAGAGCAAAAAATGAGGTGGTCGGAAGATGTGAATAAGGAGAGTATATACATATGGGCATCGGTTCCCCCTATACATAGGCTCTAGTCAGCCTAAGTACGGAAGAAGGGTGGATATGGAGTGATCGTGAGAAGGATTGGATGAAGAGAGTGGTACATACAGATGGCATTGGTCCCCCCCTATAGTTAGTCCTTGGCCTAAGTAGAGGAAGAAGATGTACAAGGAGGCCGATGGGGTCGGTCGGGAGGGAGGGAGGATAGAATAAAGATGAGCTTTACGACTTGTGTTCGATTGCTTTTCTTCATGTAGGGCGATATGATGATCTTTAATATGCTCGCTCGGCATGAAGTAGTTGACCTCGACTTGGGCAGTCTGCTCTTTAGATGATTCTATAGATAGCTTAAGCAATTGCCCATTCACTAAGAAAGGTTGTGCACTCTCTTTGAGTTCGTCAATATCCACACTTCCATTGGTATGCGCATCGATGACAATGTAGGGACCCATCCATTTTGATTTGAGTTTCCCGTGAAAAATCTTCAACCGGGCATTGAATAACCACACTTTTTGCCCAGGGAAAATGGTTTTATGCTTAAAGTGACTGTCATGCCATCTCTTGACCTTGTCCTTATAGATCACAATATTGTCATACGCCTGGTTCAGATTTCAATTAGCTTATTCAGATTTAAGTCACATCATAATTTCCCAATGTGACAACTCCAATTAAGCTTCTTTATCGCCCATTCTGATTTGTGAATTAGCTCTGCAGGTAAATGGCATGGTTTGCCATAGATCATCCTAAAAGGTGATGTACCGAGTGGAGTCTTGTAGGCTGTCCTATAGTCCACAAAACTTGGTCCAAAAGTTGAGACCAGTTCTTCCTATCAGAACGAACCAACTTCTGAAGAATACCCTTCACCTCTCTATTAGAAATATGTGCCATGCCATTAGATTGCGAGTGATACATATTGGCTATTCTATGCTCGAATTTATATTCCTTAGCCAATGATCTCATTTCTCTATTCACAAGGTGTCTACCCCATCTGAAATCAGAACCTTTAGGACCCCGAACCTCATAATAATATGATCCTTAACAAAATTACAGACAATTTCGCTATCTGCGGTTCAGGTTGGGATAGCCTCCACCTATCATGACAAATAATCAACTGCCAATAAGATGTACTCAAATCCATGGCTACTTAGAAAAGGACCCATAAAACCAATTCCCCATGCATTGAAAACATCACATAAAATCACTGGTTGCATGGGAATTTCATCTTTATATCTAATAGCCCCTCCCATTTTTTGACAAATCGGGCATGACTATACAAAATCATTGGCATCTCTAAATAAGGTCGGCCGGTGAAATCCACATTGGAGTACTTTATGTGTGGTTCTCTTTCCGGAATGGTGTCCTCCAGCCTCAAGTGAATGACATTGTGCGAGGAGACTTCGGTATTCCTTCTGAGGAATACATCTTCGCCAAATGCCATTCGGTCCTTCATAGAAAAGGAACGGATCATCCCAATGGTCTTTTCTCAAAGTCGACTTTAGTCGATCAATTATGATCTTGGTCCAACCTAGGGAAACTTTCTTGGAGACAAGATAGTTCACTATGACGGAGTACCATGGGACTTAGTCAGTAACACAAACTGACTCATCTGGAAAAGTCTCTTTAATTGGTCCAATATTAGAATTATCATTTTGCTCAATTCGAGAAAGGTTATCTGCCGCAACATTCATTATTCCAGGTTTATCCTTGATTTCCAAATTAAATTCCTGAATTAATAAGATACATCTCAAAAGACGCACCTTTGCATCCTTCTTTTCCATTAGAAATCTGATTGTTGTGTGATTAATAAAAATTGTCACCTTGGAGCCCAATATATATGATCTGAATTTTTCTAGTGCCCAAACTACCAAGAGCATGCCCTCTTCAGTCACCGTATAATTTCTTTGTGCAGGATCCAAAACTTTGCTCGCATAGTGAATTGCATAAGGTATCCCATCTCATCTATATCCAAGCATAACCCCGACAGCAAAATCCGATGCATCAATCGTGATATCAAAGGGAAGAGACCAGTTAGGAGCTTGTAATATCGATGATTCATAGATTTTCTTTTCTGGAGCTCAAAGGCCTCTAGACACTTGTGATTTATAATGAACTCGGTGTCTTTTCCTAAGAGCTCAGTCAATGGGCATGCGATCTTGGAAAAATCATGGATAATTCTTCAATAAAATCCAACATGCCCTAAGAATGACCATACTGAATTTACGTTGGTTGGTGTCTCAAGTTTCTTGATGACCTCCACCTTGGCAAGGTCAACCTCCATTACCTTTTTGGAGATGACGTGCCCCAACACGATACTCTCTGTCACCAAAAAATGACTTTTCTTCCAGGAGAGTACCAAATTAAACTCCCCACATCTCTTGAGGATTTTTGTCCCAAGTACAATAATCATGTATCAAATGAATCACCATGTATCGAAAAGTCATCCATGAATACATCCAAGAAGTCACCCACCATTTTGGCATATACGGCGATCATACACTGCTGAAATGTGCCCAGGGCATTACAAAGCTTGAATGGCATGCACTAAAATGCGTAAGTACTGAAAGGACATGCAAACATGGTCTTTTCCTAATCCTCGAGAGCAATGGCCACTTGATTGTAGCCCAAGTACCCATCAATAAAACAGGAGAATGCTTTCCCTGCAAGTCTCTCTAAGATTTGATCAATAAATAGCAATGTAAAGTAATTATTCTTGGTCGTAGTATTCCTACATCTGTAGTAGACACAAACGCGCCAAGACATGGGTACTCATGTCGCGATCTTAGCCCCTCCTTGTTGGTGATCATCTGGATTCTGGACTTCTTCGGTACACCATGAAGGAGGCCATCCACTTGGAGTCTGTAAAGGGGTATATAAACCCTTGCACCATTTCTCAATCTCTTTCTTAACTACTTCCTAAAGATTGGGTTTTAATCTTCTCTGGATTTTACGGGAAGGTCTTTTGTAATCCTCGGCATATATTTGGTGCGAGAAGAGAGCGTGGTTGATTCCCATGAGATCTGACATAGTCCAATCAATGACCTTGTGATTCCTCTCAAGAACATCAATCAATCTAGATTCATGGTCTTCAGTTAATTATGAGCTAATGATCACACGAAATGTCTCCTTCAATCTCACAAGGAATGCATATTTGAGTGTAGGAGGAAGTGGTTTCTGCTCTGGAAAATCTGAATCATCAATTAGGTCTGACAGAATGTCTTTTGAGTCCAGTTTTATGTTGGATGAAGTTGGATCAATCAGCGATGTGCTGGCTACCAATTTTGTTGCAAGGTGAGTCGGATCGCAAAAATAGTGTGGTAATTCTACCAAAGCCGCATCTGACACGTCATCTATATTACTTGACTATCCTGAAGAAGATGGGACAGACAAATCCAGAGGGCTTTCTATGTCATCAAGGGTATATGTATCTATGTCTCTAAATAACAGTAACATCTCTTGGCAAATTGCACTGTGCATTGTTTCTTCTTTTGATGAGGGGATCTTGCTCTGAACTTCTGGAAGTTGATGCCAAGGCCTGTTAGTGCTAATGAACTTGCATTCTGAAGATTCTGAGTAATCAGTGGTAGATTAGGAGTCAGGTTATTTCCACTTTGTCTGCTTCATCTCCAAGTCTACTTCTCTTCCTAGAGCACGGAATTTCATTATTCATGTACCGTAATCGAATACTGCTCTAGCAGTCCACAAAAATGGTCTTCTAAGAATGATTTGAGATTCTCTCCAATGATTTGTGGTTTCCATACCAAGGACACTGAAGTCCACTTTATAGTCTATCCCTTCAACCAAGATAACAATATTCTTCACTTCTTACTTAGGCCTTTTAGTGGATTTATCAGCAAATTGGAGTAAAGATAATGATTTTCTGAGTTGTCCTAACTCCAATTTGTAATACAAGGCTAAGGGTAAAATATTGACTGAAGAACCGTTACCTAAAAGTGTTCGTGTAAATGTAATGCCGATGTGTGATTCTCAACATGGTGGGCACCCAGGTCCATAATATTTCTTGGTAGATGTTGATTTTTGACACATTTGGTAGTTTCCATTGTCAAGATAAGAGTCTCCAAAAATTGACTTGGTTTCATTCTACGAGTCCGGATGAGAGTGCATTTTATTTTCAAGTATTTTTGAAACGCCAGATTGTTAGCCACATATTTATAAAATGGTACCTTGGCTATAATGTTTTCTTGACAAAATCGTACCATTTCTGGGTCATCTTGAATGACTTTCTTTGGTTAGCATTTTCCTCCCATAGAGCATGGGGGAGAAGAATGGAAGCACTCAAGACAGGAGATAAAGAGCTCGGATCATAAATAAAAGCATCTTTATTAGAAATGGAGTTCCTATTACAATCATGTTTATCTTTCTACTGATAATAATCAAAATCATGTTGCTGAAAAGATGACAAAGGCATATTCACAGCAACTGGAGGTGCAAGGTCCTCTGTAGACTCCATGGATGCTTTTCCCTTCCCATGTGCTAGAATCTTCATTGGTACTGAATTCGGGTATCCTTCTTCTTAAATTTGGAAGTATCGTCGGTTTATCTCCTGATTCTTCTTGATCCATTTCCCTTGCCCGATCAAGTATGTCCACGGTCCTTTCGCTCCTAAGTGACATAGCATTGATATTGTCAAATGAAAGGATCTCATGTTCAGATATGGGAAAGTCTTAGTAGTATACCTGGCCATTTTATTGGGAAGATTGAGATTTGTCAAGCTATAGTAGGAATGTCTTGAACTTGGGCAGGAATGGTAGTAGCAGGGGCTGTCTGTTCGTCTCTCCAACAGGACAAACGGTTAACATCAATCCATAGATCTTGCAGTTCATTTCAAAAATAGCGAATCTCCTCGAGCACCTGTTGTTGGATATCCAAAGGTTCTATTTGAGAGTTGGACGATTGAGATGATTGCTTTGAAGGATGGCCTTGTGGTTCTTGGTATTGCTATTGGTATTGTTGGAATGCCTACTGGTATTGGTTCTGACGGTTGTACGGTTGCTTCTACGGTTTCTTATGTTGAAATGGGGTAGTATTCTGAGTTTGCTTTTTGGGAAGGTGGAAATATGAAATTATAGAAAGTTGTGGGACGTTGGAACGTTGATGGTCCCTCGTATTACACTGTTGGGCAGGGTCTTGAGAGTACCAGATGTCGTTTACCTCGAACACCGGAGTTGGTGTCTCTTCGACGATCTTGGCTGGTGAGGGTGACTGCTGGAAAGGTTGGGCATAGGATTGATCCTGTACCCATTGTTGTTGTTATTGTCCTAATCCTGGTTGCTCCTGGACGTGATGCACGTGATAAATGGGAACAATAGATGTAGCTGCAGCTGGTACGCCGATCTTGGATATCTTCTCAGTCAGCTCCTCCATTTGATTTGGAAACTGAGAGATCCTGTTGTCGATGTCGGTCATCCTCTTCTGAATCTGATCCGTAACTACTAACTTAATAACGATTATGTTCATGTTTGGAATCAAATACTCATCTATTTATGCAATAGTCTACTTTCCTCCTTTAGTTTGAAGTGTGTCGAGGGAATCAATATACGCCCTGGCAATCTGCGAGCAGCTTGTCTCAGCCATTTGCTCAAGTACTTTCCAGACAGTTTCAACACCTCATGATATATAGTTGCCTTCGTAGGCAGCACTCACTAATCCCGTTATCTCGTAGCTGAGGCCATAATAGAGTGACTGGACCAAGATGTTGTCATCCAGATCATGGCACAAACACTTTTGTAATAAATCTTTAATTCTGTCCCATGCATCACAGAGTGGTTCGTTAGGCTTCTGAGATAAATTGGTGATGTGTGTCCTCATCTGATTAGTCCAACTCAAAGGGTAGACCATTTTTAGGAATAAGTTCTTGAACCGATCATACGTGGTTATGTCACACCTAAATTCTTCACTTACTAGTCTACCTTTACTTTCAAGGGAAAAGGAAGTGCAGTGAGATGAATGTAATCTTGGCTGACCTGAGGATTTCATAGATTAGAACATACTAACTCCAAGTCCCGTAAAAATTCATAGGGTTCTTTTGTAGCATTACCATGAAATCTGAAAATTTGTTCAAGAAGTACGGCTTCAGTTCATTGTTTATTTCTGGATCGAGTAGATGCAGATTCTTTCTCACTCGGTACTGGCCAGGGTTGTATTCTACTTCCATTGGCGGTCCCTCCATCATTTAACAACTCTATTTGCTCCCTCAATAAAAGCTATTGCTACTCAGATGCAACTAATCTTGCCAAAATCATCTGCATCATATCTTCATTTGGTTCATCTTCACGATCTCTTTTCTTGGGAGGAATCTTCTTCAAATTCTCTTCTTGTTCTTCACCTTCAAAATGTGAGAAATCAGAGTGAATATAATGGAAAGAATCATAATAAGAATAATCAAGGTAAGGGTCTTCCTCAATGTGATTAGGAGATAGAGAGAGCATGGTTTTGACCTCCCTTAAAGAAGCAAAAGGAATCATAGGAAGATGTATCATGAGAAAGGTGTCCACGAACCCAAGGTGGTCCGAAGTACGAGTGTATGCGAACCTTTGAGATTGGTAAGTTTGTGGTAGTCAGTGGAGGGTTTGCAGAAATTCGAACAAAGTTCACCACAATCTTCCATTCTTGATTTCAAATGATTTGGAAAAGGGTTACGATTCATGATGTAAGAACAAGTGTGTGGTATTCGATGATTCTCCAGAATCTACATGCAAAACAAACACAATACAGATTCCTGTTTCTCCAACTCACAAAGAGAAGGCCGCAAGAGTCCGACCAATTATCTTGTCAATTTTAATTGGTGATAATTAAAATCTTTCAAGCGTTTAAGTGAGCTATTAGGTGCCGAATTTTTTCTTAAAAATTGGCCTGAATTCTTACGACTAGTTGCATCTACTTTCAGCTAGTGTGGGTATAAGTATGGACTGTAAAATGACTACCTGTGATACTTAAGGATGGACCCTTACACGATGTCCTTTAAACCACCCACTCTGCTAAGGAAATAGAGGCTATTATCGGCTCCTCGTTATTTCCTCACCGAGAAGTAGCTAATCATTTTTAGAATCAGTAGTCTGAACTAACATTTCGGAGCTGGGATCTATCCTAGTGTTCATCTATCTCCTCTCTACAAGATAAATGAATACAAGGTTGAGGTTACTCTCCTGCAAAAATTCTTGATTTTATGAGTTATTTCAATCGACTTTATTTAGCAGTCGCAACTTTAATTAGTGATCAATGAAAAAATTAGATGAGAACAAATGTACGTCTATAATTTAGTACCAATTTCATTTGATTTTTAAGTGATAAAACAAGACGGAGAAATTCGGGAAAAGACGATGCACGTGAAACTATGACCTATGCTCATATAGAAGACTTACAGTGATTCCTCACAATCTCCATGTGGGATGCAATACAAGACTCGAAAGATTATTCTAAATGAATGCAAAGCAACAAAAACCACACCTAGTAGAAATTTCTATTAGCCGTGAATAAATGAGTTAAATTTGACAAATTTGAACGATATAATATCTATCTTAATTAATGTGAAGTTTGGTCCGAGGTTCTACGAGCATATTAAAAAATTCTAGAAGCTCTAATAGATGTATGTGTAGGTCTAACATACGAGCCACTGAAGTCAGGCCTCACCCTCACCGGAGAGTAAAACAGACCACGACACACTACAGAAAAAGTTCAAGGTCTTGTTATACACGCGAGAGTCCAAACGGACACCGCTATAAATGACCAATTAATGCAGAAAAATAATTCCTAAACTCTATGCTCTCTCACGTCTCAACTTGATCTTAACTTTAATGCAGTTTTTCGAAAGTCCGTGAAGATGCGTCAGTTTTCGAAAACTGCTCCACGTATGTCGGGTACCTCGCAAGAAAAATAAGAGAGAGAATGTAAGGGAGTGACACCAAAAAAAGGCTGAAAATAAATGGAAATGTACAATGGCATATTCGGGGGTCAGACTACACGAATGTATTGAAAACAAAGCACTAACTTTTTAGACAAAATCTAATATGTTTGCCTCCCCGACAACGATGCCATCTGACGAGTCGCAAATGTCCTTTTTAATTATGTGAATTATTAAGCATTTGAAATATTAATGTGTCATTGAAATTACGTCAGGCAATCGGAATCATTCAAGAAATAACCACAATTAACTTATTCAAATTTTAATCGACGTGGTTTTATGTTTATTTTACTTAGACAAGTCCCAAGGTCAAACTCAAGGAGGCAAAGGAACAATCTAGACTTTTTTTCTATCAAAGTTCATGCATGATTTCTAAGACGATATTTTTTGGTATTGTTAATGCGATTTTGAGATGCAAATGTAAATGAGGCCAAATTTAAGGACTACAATGTGATTTTCAATCAAATGATGTCCAAAAATTATGAAACTTGGTTGAGATGTTAATAACGATGAAATAAATGCACGATAATGTTTTTGGAATTTTTGGATGTAAGATAGATATTTTATGAATTTATCAATGCAAAGAAAGTGAATTTCAATTATTAATTATAATAAATATTAAACCTATTTATTTTTAAGGAATAAAATTAACCAAGATCTATCACTAGGTGATAGATCTCAAAAAAATCCTAAACCTTAATAATACAGGATTTAATACCTATTAAAAAGTAAAGATTGCAATCCACAAAATGGTTTTTATAAGGAAAACTATGCATGTAAATGAAATTTTTTTTATGCACAATGTTTAATACAACTAATTCTATGATTACAGAATTTTTGGCAATTCTCCGAGCTATGGTTAATTATTTATGATTTTAAAGCACAGATGGGATAAAATATGCAAAATTTCATAGAATTAATTATAGACGATTAACCATAGTGCATAAAAAATGAAGCAAATGCCAATAAATAGAGAATTAATTGTAGAGCATCATGTAATTTTTTAAATATAAAAAGAAGTCAAATTGAGGTTAAAATTACAAACAGAACTCAGGGGTGTAAAAGCAATTGGAAATTAAAATAGTCTCATCTATGCATGAGGGGCTCTATGATAATACCTCTGAACCCAAGGGGTTTCTGTAAAACCTCCAAAGGATTACGTGCATCTCATGTGTCCTCGGGGCAGCTGGCTTGCTCCGAGAATACAAAGAATCTCAGGGGCTCTTCACAAATTGTCCTGTACGTTGCATGCACAACACATGAGTGTCTCGATCTTTGTGCCTAGCAACGTTGAGGATGGGGACACGAGTAGGTTGCAGTGGCTTCAGTCAACAGCTGTCAACTCAGGATGAGGTACCTCAAAGGTGTGAGGTGCGACGAGGCCGATGTCGAGGATGGATATGGCGAGTGGTCTTTGATGTCAGTGGATGATAGATGAGAGCTCCTATGGCCGACACATGGCCAGGGGTCTTCGATGAAGAAGGTCGATCCCGACTGATGTCGATGCACACTGGAAGTTAATGAATGCGAGTAGATGCATCGGCAGTGGTTGATGCGAGTGAGGTCCGGTGGAGGTGCAACACAGTCAAGGCGCGCGTGCAGAAGGATGCTTCGAAGAATCAATCGGGGGGAGAATTGGTCCGTCATTGGGGATGTGGAGGGGTGAATGATAGTAGAGGATTGATCTAGAAAGATTGAAGAGGGGGTGAAACTGTGATGAAGGTGGAGAATGGTGGAGTAACTGAGAAGAATCTCGACGGTAGAATGTGGGGTGGTCGGAGCAGAGCAACTGCTAGGTAGATGAGCTTCTACGACACGACCAACGAAGCCTCGGATCTCACCACTGGAAAAAGTGGAGGTTGGGCTGTCACCACCAAGGGATCTTCCTTTACTATTGGTGGTCAACGGATGTTAAGCACAAGGCGGCAATGTTCTTAAATATGCGAGGGTGGTCGGCCAAATGTAGAAGGTTGACGTGAGATTGAGGGGAGAGATCGGGCTGGTGAGGTTCTGATGGCAGCGCGGAGATAATCACAGGGCATTGTGAGACTTGCAGATTTGATTGGTGATAGGAGAGTAATCGCGATGGCGGTGCCGGCCATGGAAGGAAGGCAACACGACGATTGATTCGAAGGGGATCCGATGGGAATGATGAGGGAATCAACTGGAATAGTAGGGTAGTGCCCAACCAAGAATGGAATGGATGAGGTGGCCGCTTCGTGAGATCCACAGAGGACGCAACGCAGCACTCCTGATTTGGAAAGAAGATGGGAGGAAGAAGAGAAGCAATGACCGTCCAATCGGACGACCTAGATGTTACCATGTGGCAGCTCCTGAATTTTTTACTATTTTTTTAATATTACCTTTTTAAATTAAAATAAGTATATATAAATCCAAAAATGGGTGACAGAGGCGGCTACAGGAGCGGCTACATGGCAGCTCCAGAAAAATCAAAAAATAAATACAAAGATAATTCAAAAGTAAATTATCAAACGATCTCAGATCGAAAAATTTTCTTCATGAAAGTTGATTGTCTTGCTGAGATCTTAAAATTTCATGAAGAGACCAAAACCAAATTGATCATTTGCACAAAGTAATATTTTTGAGGTATCCCACACATATAGAATACCTTGATTTTTGAGTTCAACATTTTTGTTATTTTTAAACAAGATAAAAATCCAGAAAAAAACATGATGAAATCAAAGATAAATATTTACATATTAATATTTTTTTGCATTTTTATTAATTAAGAAAAAGAAATAAAATAACATACAAAAACAGTAACTTTTGTACAAACTATTAGTGAAGACTCAGACTTAGTTAATTTCTTTGATTTCAAGCTCATTTTAGATTTGGATTTTTGTGCATTTTAATTAAAACATTTATCAAAGAAAAAAAATGAAAAAAAAATAAAATGAGTTAAATATGTACATAAAATATTAGGTCAAAAACCACTAAAATAAAAAAATGTACAAAAGAGGCTCAAAACCCTACTTGCATATATGAGCTCCGATTCACTTGAACTTGGTCTTATATTAAAGATAATTGAATGTATATTAGTTCAAAAGTAAGTACAATCAAATTGGACATTGGACGAGGAAGATATCAGCATTTTAGTCCAGAAATCCTTGAATTAGGTTTTAAGTTTGTGGTCCACTTATTTAGGATAGTGATTTTTTTGCATTTATTATTTACTTTTGTTAGTGATATGTACACAGTGGAGGTGATTTCAGGAAATTTGGGGTTAGCATGAATTTTTAAAAAATTAGGTAAGTTAGGTTTATTTACAGGTCAATTTGGTAGTGATTTTTGGCTCCTTATTTTGTGCAATAATGAGTGATAAAATGCAATTATTATCAATACATGCATGAATGCTAATTATGCAGAATAAATGAAGAAATGCTGATGAAGGTTAGGGATTTGAGCTTAATTAGTCATTATTAGAATAATGAATATGAGGTTCATCACGGAGCACCTTCAACTTGGTGATGAGCTTCTCATCAAGCTAATCCACCCATTGGAGACCAGAATCACTTGATCGAAGTTTTCATGATGGTGCCTTCTTCCTAGTTCATTCAAGCCCCTTTTCTATCATCGGATAGAGAAACCCTGCTTCTGTATTTGATCTGGGTTGTAGAATAATGCCAAAAAGCTGGCCCTCAGATCAAATCCGGAATTGATCTGCAGCACACGTTCACGCTTTAGCTAGAGCCGACGAATTTGTTACCAAACTACCTATCGTGTGCCTGCACTATGTCCCCGACTGTCAGATCCTTTCCGTAGACAACATCAGAGCTGTACGTTGCAGAACCGTGCTGCCTGCGCCACGTGTCCTCGAGGGGTATATTTCCTTTTATCCCTACAATATATTTTATTTCGCATTAGTTTCTTGAATGTAATAAATAGTTGTGAATATTTGGAGTAAGGAACTCAAAGTTTTAATATTTACATTTCAGTCCAGTTGAATCAAAGTCACATGTAGCTTTACATGGGTTATTGGGTTATTTGCAAAGTTTTTCTTGCACTTTTATCTGGTTAATGAAATATTTGAAGGTTTTTTAAATTTACAATTATGCCTCTAGGAATGCTGGGTCATGTGTAGCGCGTGCATCTCCTTGATTAATCACACTAGGGCACCACCCTTTTATTGCATGCTATTACTTGGCCTCAGAACTTTATATATTCACAACTAGGCCTCTATTTTACTATTTTATTTCATGCGCTATTATTACTTACAATAAATAGTCAGCCCAAAAATCCCCCAAAAAATCATTACCGTCTCCCGTCAATATCTACTTTAGGTGGTAATTATTATGTAATGAATTTATTTGATTTACTATTATTAAAACTTCAAAATCCCTAAAAAGGTTCCTGTTTTGAGTAGAACATTTATAAAAATATAAAAAATGTTTTAAAAATTCTAGAAAATTATTATAGGTGTATTTTGTTCTGTACTAGCTATTCTATAAATTTGGTTCAAAAATACTTTGTAAAAACCCAAAAATATAAAACACCAAAATCCTTATAAAAATCATATTATATAAAAAATCCTAAAATTGCATTTTTAGTTTTTCATTTGTAGATATTCTCTCATAGTTTTAAATGAAATTAGTCCTAAAGATTTGAGCATTTTTTGTATTTTAATTCGGCAAAACTAACCTTGTTGTTCACTGTTTGCTTGATTTCCTAGTTTTTTATTTTTTAAAAAGTCCAAAAACATTTAAAATTCTCCAAAAATTCATAAAAATAGTATAAATCCTATAAAACCCAAACATATTTTTACTTGATTTTTCTACACATTTTTTTATTTGAAGAAAACAAAAATAGGTGTATGTTTGCATTTTCTCCTTTGTTGTTTTGTTACTTTCCTTATTTTCAAAATAAAAAATTTGCAAAATTTAAAACCATGAAAAAAGAATAAAAATCCTTCGATTACTTGAGTCACCAACCTAGTTTATCACAATGCTCCTTGTGTTCGACCCTGGTCGATAAGCCAGTTAATAAAATAGCTACACCACTTGATTGACTTGATTGATTTTTGTAGTGGTTAGATAATTTTCTCTATTGATCCAGTTGATTGTTTTGGGACAATAATGCTATTATTAATCAACTTAATCCGAGTTAGCCTAGTCATTCATCAATAGTGGATCCTCCATTAATCTCATGACATCCTCTCTACTCAAAGAGTTTGGGTTAGGATCTGTAAGATCCACCAGGATGATCTTTCAGTTTGTTGATAGATCGATCAAGAGGTCGAGGGGCATTTTAGAGGACATTATGTAACGGTGCAAGGAATGAAATTCCCTATCGATTTTTTTGTCATGGATATGGACACACACGTACCGTTACTTCATACCCCAATCATACTAGGTCGATCGTTCATATGAACAGTCGAAGCGGTAGTTGATTATAGTCATGAAGAGATCATCTTCACTCTAGTAGTGATGAGGTGAAAATTGAGATGATCCCCTATCCTAGATAATCACTGCCACCAATAATAGTAGATGAGAAATAGACAGTTACACCAGATCCTGAAGACTATGATTTTCTAGTCGAATTTAGAGAGACATATCTTTTTAATGAATTCATTAGTTCCCAAGATATCCTTTCTCAGAAGAAATTTCTGAAAAGCACAACCGACATGAGTTCCCTTGTTGATCCTACTGATGTGTTTGCTGATGGGCAATTTGAGATGATTTCTGTGGATCAATCTGAGCTTGTGGAGGGACCCTCTGATATATATTTGACACATCATCTTGAGACTACTGATGATATACCAACTTTTGAGAGTTCTAAGGTACATATATCTGAGCCACATGTTGAGTTTATTGACATATGCATTGATAAGAGAAACCTTTCAATGATTATTATTGAGATATCTGAACCCTTTGTTTATGAGATTATTAAGGATTATCAACACCCGGATGAACCATTCCTTTCTAAGTAGAGATCATTTTTTGCATATCGTTTTGAGGTTTTACTTGTTGAACTGACAGTAACCACAATGGATAGTTCACAAAGTACATATCATATACCTTCTACCAATGTAGTTACAGAGGTTTTTACAGAGTTGATTCGGACCCCACCTGAGCTCAAGTCTTTACCATCAACATTGAAGTATTCATTCTTTGTGGGTCCCTCCAAATGTTTACGATTATCCTCAGCCCATAGTTGATCGATCAAAAAAAATCTTGCATGCTAGAGGATCTTGAGAGAAACCACAAGGCCATTAGAAGGAATATCTCATAATTACGTGGGATTAGCCTAGCTTTGTGATCGCATCATATCTACTTAGAAGATGACTTTAAACCCTCCCATGAGTGTCAGCGCCATCTAAATTCTAATCTAAGAGAGTTTGCCATGAAAGAGATCAGAAAATAGTGTGATGTCGGCTTTATTCATCCCATTTCAGATTCCAAGTGGGTCAGCCCATTGTAGGTGGTCCCAAAGAAATTTGAGATTATTATCATGAAGAATGATCATGGTGAGGAGATTCTGACATGTGCACCTACTTCATGGCATGTCTGTGTAGATTACCGACTCATAAGAAGGATCACTTTTTACAGCCCTTTATTGATCAAATTATTGAGAGGTTAGCAGGGAAAAGTTCTTTTCTTTCTTGGATTGCTATTCAGGGTATAAACAGGTTGCTATCTCTCCTGAGGATCAGGAGAAAACTACTTTCACTTATCCATTTGGAACCTATGCCTTTAGACAGATTTCCTTTAGATTGTGTAAAGCTCCCGCCACATTTCAAAGATGTATGTTGATTGTTTTTTCCGACATGGTGGGTATTTTCCTTGAGGTCTTTGTGGATGATTTCTCGATCTATGGGGGTAGTTTTGACACATGTCTTGCTCATTTAGATCGAGTCCTTCAACGTTGCTGTGAAGTAAACCTAGTGCTCTCGTGGATAAGGGTCACTTTATGATGAATAATGGGATTGTATTGGGCCTTGTCATCTCCAAACATGGTATGGAGGTTGACCCGGCTAAGATCGATGTGATATCCAAGCTAGAGCCATCACAGAATTTGAAGCAGTTGAGGTCATTTATGAGACACCTAGGATTTTATAGATGATTCATTAAGGACTGCAGTAAGATCACCAGACCATTGACTGAGCTTCTATGTAAGGAGAGTGAGTTTCTTATTGATGAGAAAGTCCTCCTCGCATACTATTAGATGAAATAAATGGTTACTAGTGCTACTATCCTACAACCAACTGATTGGTCTCTCCCAATGAGATCATGACGGATGCGTCAGATTTTACTATTGGAGCTATTTTAAGGCAGAGAAGGGATGGGATACCTTTTGTTATACACTATTCTAGCAAGACTTTAGATGAGGTATATCAGAATAATACAGTGACAGAGAAGGAGATGTTAACAATTGTGTTTGGATTACATAATTTCTGATTTCACCTTCTTGGTTCCCATGTTATCATGTACACAGACACACTGCCATACGGTACTTACATGCAAAGAAGGATGCCAAACCACACCTTATTAGATGTGTCCTTCTGCTCAAGGAATTTAATTTGGTGATTCGAGGTAAACTTGGAGTGAAAAATGTTGTGGCTGATCATCTTTCCCGCATTATAGATGTAGATACTTTTGAGTAGAGTATGATCCCTATTTTAGAGACCTTTCCATATGAGACCATTTTGTCTGTGGACTCACTCCTGTGATTTGCTGATATTGTGAACTATCTTGTCTTCAAGAAAATTCCACAAGATTGGTCGAAGCACAAGGTAGATTTTTGTCTGAGATACATTTTTACCATTGGGAGAATCTGTCACTATTTCGTGAGGTTGCGAATTGTATCTGGTGCATTCCTCAGAAGGAGTACACCATTGTACTTGAGCACTATCACAAATTAGAATCTGGTGGGCATCATTCGGGAGAGCGTACGACAACTAAGATTTTATAGAGCAGCCTATGGCGGCCAACATAGCATGTTCAAGGTTGTATTGATTGTCAGAAGATGGGAGGAACCATTGGTTCTGAAGATACCATGACCTAAGATATATATGCAAAATTTGGAAGTTTTTAATGCTTGGGGCATCGACATCATGGGCCCATTTCCTGTCAGTCAGGGATATCAGTACATCCTGCTTGTCATGGATTATGTTAGTCGTTGGGTGGATGCTATCCCCACCCAAGATTCCAATTATCATACAGTGTGTTAATTTTTCAAGGACCATATTATTGTATGGTTCAGATCCCCAAGATATTCATTTCAGATGGGGGAAGCTATTTCATTAATAGAGAAGTCAAGAAGCTTGTGAAGGAGTACATTATTGAGCACAGGGTTGCATCTCCTTATCACCCACAAACTAGTGGCTTGGCTGAGATTTCAAATGGGATTATCAAGATTATATTGCAAAAACTTGTACGTCCATATAGGAGGAACTGATCCTAGATGCTTGACTCAGTTCTCTGAGCCTATCGGAAAACGTACAAGTCTCCATTGGGTATGTCTCACTATAGATTGGTGTATGGAAAGCCTTACCACTAGCCAACAGAATTAATTCACAAATCATTATGGGCACTCCCTGTCTGCAATCTTGATTATGAGAAAGCAGGAAAGAGCAAGAAGTTAGATTAGAATAAATTGTTGGAATTCTAAAATTTTGCATATGACAACTCACTCATGTATAAAGAGAAAGTTAAGTGTTGACATGATAGACATATTAGAATAAAGACCTTCTTCCTTGATAAGAAAGTTTGGTTGTCCGATGCTAAGTTGAAGTTATTTCATAAAATTCGAAAAGTAAATGGTTAGGATTGTTCATTGTGAGAGTTGTGCATGACAATGGTAGTATTGTCATATCTAGGTTGTCATCTCACTTTCAACTATTTGTTGCAAATGGGCAGTTGCTGAAGCCATATCAATACCATGATAGATTCTTGTCTGTGGTTGATTCTATATCTGTTGTATTGGATGATGACTTCTTGACATCTTATACGCTTGATACATGAGCTAATTTTCTCTTGTATGTACCCTTTCATTTTATTCTTTCTTCTTCTATTTTTATCATTCACCTCTTTTTCGTGTGTGTGTGTGTGCGTGTGTGTTGTACTTAGGATGTACTTTATCCTAAGTATAGGGGAGGTGAATGATTTGAGTTGTTCATATTCAGCATGTTTCATCACTCTTGTTGTTGCTTATATTTAGAGATCCCTTACCCCAAGTATAAGAGGAGGATGTTGTTCATACAATATTTTCGTGTTTTAATTTTCTTTCCTTTCTTCATATATCTCTCTTGTACTTAAACTTGTTATAAATTTTTTCTATATTTACAGATCTTTTTCCCTAAGTATATGGGAGGACAAGTCGAGTCGTTGAGTTTTTTCATTATTTTCATTGGTTCTCCTTGTTTGTACAATCTTCTATACTTAGGATTACTTGATCCAAAGTACATGGGAGATCACTGAGTTCTATCATCTTTGTCTATTCTTTGACTCATTGTTGTATAGTAATCTTTTCACTTTTTTATACTTAGCACGAGTTATGTCTTCCTTTGTAGCTCTTTGATCACTATGAGGACATAGTTTAAGCTAAGTAGATGGGAGTGTTGTATATATTGTATATATACTTTAGCTATAACTCATACTTTTATTAATTAAAATGGATATAAAACTGTGTTGTATAAGTATTTTGTTAGAGGGATATAAATTATGGGATGTATAAATTCATAAAAGCCACGTGTCTATAAAAATAGTGATCATCTTTCCTTTTGTAAAATTCTTTATTGTCTATAAAACTCTTTTATAATAACTTGTATCTAAATATCCCTTGTAAAATCTTGTATAAAACTTGTATAATCCATGTATATACTTGTATATATATGTTTACTAACCCTTTAAAAATTCTTAAAATTCATAAAAATTGCAAAACCTATTGAAAGCTTTTTCAAAAAGATTTTCCCTTTTTTCTTTCAAAGAATATGTTTTACTTCTTGCATCTACATGTGTATTTTTCAGAATAGTATTGACATTTAAACTGGTCTGGAATAAAATTGGAGAATGGAGCTTGGTTATGACCTTAATCCACTTAATTTCAAGAGGAACCTTATAAGAATTGAAGTTAAGACTTTTTAGGTCCTAGCAACTTAATTCTTGGAGTACACAAGACTATGTTCACATGTCCTCTTGATTAGTCTAAGTAGAATATTTAACAACACATTCACGATTCTTCTAGACTGTGGCTTAACTTGGACAAGCACCTTACACGTAGCTCTTCATGGATGAGGTGGTGAGGGGGCAGTATCCTTTGGCTTGGGGTAGCACAGGGGTGTGTAACAACTAGTGGGGAGGGCAGTGCATCTCAACCTGGTCTAGTGGCATTAAGGTCTAAAGACATGATGATGTGGGGTTGTAATAATGCTTCAAAAGAGGTATAGTCTACTGACTCAGAAGAAAAACTCCTTATGTACATGTTGCACCCTTTTGATATTAAAAAATGTAAAAACTCCAAAAAGGTGGAAAAATCTAATTGAAAAAATGCCTGCTAGAGTGTATAGTTAATAAACAAGGATGAGATTCAAAGATAAATTATTGTGAGCTGGTAGTTGGATAACTTGCTATACTAGTCATGCATCCAAGGATGGGTAGCTACACTTGCTAACGCCCATTCTTTTCTCCTTCCCCTCTTCTTGAGCTAGTTGCACTTGAACTTAGAAGGGAATATCCCCGCTCCTCGAGGAAAGAGTTGCTATATCAGGGGACTAGAGTTACCTTATTGAGGGATGTTGTTTGTTTGACACTTTTCAGGTGGAGAGCTATATTTCACTTACACCGTACAAGTAAATGATTCATAGTCATAACAATTTGTATATGTAGACTTGTTCTGATCTAACTATTGAGGCGAATTGATAGGAGTCTTGTGGAACTTGAGGGGTTTAGGTTTTAAACTGATTTCCCATTAAGGTTCCATTACACTAATAATCCAATCATCTGATCGAGCTCAATACTACAATTTTACGAAGATAAGTTTAATACTTAAATTTTTTCTAATTTATCTATTTTTCCTTTTTTCCTTTCTTTTTCTTTTATTCACTTATTCTTTCAAATAAGTTTTTTCTAATGGACTAGCAAAGGTAAAGCATAGGAGGATAATGAATCTGCATTTCATCTTCTTTATTCATTTATTTTAGCTTAAAATCCCTTGTAAAACACTTGTATATATCAATAAATCCATCTTCTTACAAACCAACATCCTTGTGTAGATATTGTATATTTATTACTATTTTAACCTTAAATAAATAAAAAATGTAAAAATAAAGAAAATACAAGACTGTATATATGTAATAGATATAATGCAGAATCATACCTCGAGAGAAGGTCAAGACTTGACTTGATTGACAAGGAACAGAGTAGGGTGAGATAAGGCCCTAATTACTAGAAAATACATACAATTTACTTGTCACTATATATTCAACACTTGTACATTATTACACACTCTTTAATTTATTCAGTACCAAATATCTTATAAATAAAAATTATTGTGCATGAAATTCTTTAGTAAATAATAATAATAATGTCAATAAAAACTTTTATATATCTAAATAACATCACTCTTAAAAAGTCACAAAAGAACAAACTTTCAAGATCAATATATGCTCCATCTGACTCCAAATTCATCAAAGTCAGTTTCATTAAATTCCAAACTAAATTATCTTCAAAATGAATGGTGATTTGATAAAATTCTTAGTTAAGGTGTGAAATGTGGCCAATTGGGGTATTATTGTATTATATACCTACGTAAAATCTGTATATTATTTAATTAATTATTTCTTTATACATATTTGTGAATATTGTATTTTACTTACTGATATTGTTCGTTGTAGTCGGATAATGAGGGCAGATCAAAAACCACTTTCAATTATAGTTAAATTAATTTCGAGCAGCAATTTTTTTACTTGGTTGGAAGTCCAAGGTCGAACTCAGGGAGGCAGTTGTCTCCTTAGGTAGATTCGAAGCAAATTTCCAAGGTTTGATTTTCATAAGAGATATTTTTGGTCTTTTCGGTTTTTTATGCAAGACACCTGCAAAATCAGGTCAAATTACAAGTTAAATCAGAAAGATAGTCAAATTAATTCCTAAAATTATGAAACTTGGCCAGATAATGAAATATGATGAAGTTAAACTACATTAATTTTTTTTTGTAATTTTTAGATGCACGGATAATGAAAATGCAAACTTTAGTGAAAATGACTAAACCAATTTTAATAATTACCAAACGATGCTATTTCTCAGAAACAAAATTAATCCAAATAGGTCTAATTAAGACCTATCCAAATCAACTTGAATTTCATTAAAACACTTCATGGTTGATTAATTAAAAATCGATTAAGGTTTTCACTAAATGATTTTTCTAAGACAAATTATACGTGCAAATGGTGTGATTTTTTGGATATGTTGTAGCATAGGCTTATATCTACCAATGACAATTTTTCAGAGATTTTTCGATAAGCAGATAATGAGAAATCAATTAATCAATAACAATGGGCAAAATATTGTAATTTTTCACCAAATTAAATTCCATAAATATTCTGCAAATCAAAAAAATACAAATAAATGCTAAAATAGTATAATAAGAGTTATGCTACAAAATGCAATTTTTGGAATTAAAAATGGATGATAAAATGACAACAAAATAAACGTGCAAATGCAAGGATATGAATACAATACAGAAAAAGAAATATGAGCTCAAATGAAGAACAAGGACTTACATGCAATTACCAGAAACTTGAAATTTTTTTAAAAACTTGCAAAGGGTGCAAGTGTCCGCTTTGCAAATTCCCTTTTTTGCCGCTACTCCTCCTCTGTCTCTATTTTGCTTGGCTTGAGTAGAGGAGGAAGGAGGTGGAGCTTCATGATGGCGGGGCAGGGGCCGGCGACGTGCGGGGACGGCTGCGGCGGAGGGCGCAGGAGGCGCGTGGTTGTGGTCACGCGCGGGCGGTGGAGGGGCTGCGCACACGGGGAGGTCGGCGTCGGGGCACAGAGGCTGGAGCGCAGAGGAGGATGACGCGCGGCTGGGGGTGTGCGAGGTGGTGCGAGGGCGAAGGCAGCCGCCAGTGCGGTGGTGAAAGCTTGGAGGCGGCAGGCGCGGATCTGGACGGTGGTGCGGGCTGGTCTGCGGCTGCCCGTGGAGGCGGATGGAGAAGGGCAGCCGCGCGCGCGCACCATAGTGGAGAGACGTGAGGGCGGCACCCACACGTCGCGCGAGTGGCGCGGAGGATGGCGAGGGGCCGAGGGCGGCGCAGGCGGCTGGTAGGAGGGCCGCGGGCGGAGGCCGCGTGGACGGCTAAGGCGGAGGAGGAAGAGAGAGGAGCGGGGAGGGCAGAACATGGATTTCACAAAATCCCCTGTTTTGACATGCATTACTTTTGTTGGTTTAAATGTTGGATTAATTGATTGATGAAATCACGTCAGAAAAATCAACAAAAATCACCATTGTGATCGTAATACATGATTTATCCGTTGAAGTGCGATTGGTTTGGACATTTGATGAGTATATGGAGGGAGATTGAAGAGAGATAGAGTATGGTTGCAGAATAGGATTGCAAAGAATAATGGAGGAAGAGGAAGGAGAAGACGAAGAATGACGGGGGGGAGAGAGAGAGCACGGGAGAAGACTATACCTGGAAGTTGTATTCAATGAGCCTGCGAAGGGCGAAGGACTCCTTGGCCCTCTGGTTATCGCTCGAGGTCGTGGCTCACGACCGAGCTTAGTTGCAACAGAAGAGGTACAACAATGAAGGAGATTGCTCCCTCAGATGTCGCCTGACCTGAGAAGGTTGTTGCTCGATGATGGTGGCCCTCACTATCACTGGAGACCTCCTGTTCAGAGCTCGCTCCAAGGTCTAACGATGACGGATGGCAGAAGTGGGCGTGGTTGCTGGCTTTTTAAAGTGATGCGAGGAGGAGGAGTGGCGCAGGTTGTGGGGCTTGTGGGCGAGGTGAGAGGAGCAGGAGACGTGCGCGGAGTGGAGATGGTCGTGCCATGCATAGACCGTCGGTCGTGCAAGGCGGAGGTGGCTGGAGTGGGGTGAAGTGCGCGGGCGAAGCGGGAAGAGGGGCTGGTGGTGCGCGTGACCGGGCTGTGGCTTGCTCACGTGCACCGCGCATGACAAGAGAGAGAGGAGGGTCGCCACGTGGCGAGCTGGGATGTGGCCACATGGTGCTTCGTTATTATTATGTAGAACTTTTTTTAGGAATTAAAAATGAGAGAAATGGGTGACACGTGGCAGCTCCAGGAGCAGCCACGTATTGCTCCCAGAAAAATCGAAAAGTAAATACAAAGAAAAATTGAAAAGAAATAATAAAAAGGGTTAAATCAAAAAGTGGTCAACACGAAAGGTGCTCGTCTAGACGAGATCTACAACTTTTGTGAAGGACCAAAAGTCAAAGGAAATCATATGTACAAAATGTATTTTTGGGTGGTACCTTATAGATATAAAATACCGCATTTTATCTTTTGTAATTTTTTGTCATTTTTCAATAAGAGAAAAATCAAAATAAAAAAAGAGAAAATATGAGAAGAATATTTACAACTTAATCTATTTTTTGTATTTTTAATAATTAAGAAAATAAAATGATAAAATACAGGGGTAAAACGGTCATTATGTACAATGTACAAAAGGGGCCCAAAACCCAAGTTTTGCTTACGAACTCCAATTTTAATGAAATTGGTCTTGGTTCAAAGGTCTCTGAATGTATATTACTTTAAAAATGAGTAGACCTAATTCGGAGGTTGTAAGAGAGAGATATGCATATTTTAAGGTTCATGATTTCAAACTTGGGTTGGGGTTCTATTGGGTAATTTTACAAGTTAGTATTTTTTGATATTTTTCTTCGATTATTGTTAGTAATATATACACTATGAAGTTGATTTTATTGGATTTGGAGTTAGTATAAAATATATACAAATAGGGTATTTTTAGCTAACATATAGGTGTATATTTACAAGTGAAATTGGGCTTCTTATTTTATGCAATATAATGCTAAAATGCAACTGTTATCAATGCATGCATGAATGCTAATTATGCAATATAAGTGGAAATATGCATCTAATTATTTGGGAACAAAGCTCTATTTTTCAACTTTTAGAGTGATGAATCGCAGATTCATCACTTACTCGTAGTTATTGTATTTTAATCAAATAAAATACCAATAAAAATCACAATATAAAAAATAAAATAGATACAATCTTGTATAGATTGTATATATATCACCATGTATATATCGTACTTATACCTATCACCCAAATAAATTAAATCCTAAAAATCAAATAAAAATATCACTAAAATCTTTATAAAACATTGTAAATAAATAAAATATTAAATTATGTATATATGTATAAAAATAATTAAGTAAAAATCAAAGTTTTATATATATAGGTATACATACAAGAAAATAATACCTTGTATTTATTTTAACTACTGTAAATATACTATTTAATTATTAAAAATCACCCAAACTAACTTTAATTTATTCCGAACTTTTTTACATTCTATAATTAAATAAACTCATTTTCACTTTTTATTGTATTATTTAACTTTTATTTACTATTTTTTCATCTAGTGTATTTTATCCTCATCTTAGGCGCGATCTGATTGATCACCCTAGGTTTGTTGACCCGAGTCAACTGGTTAATATGCACCTGCCTTCTGCTAGCCTCACTCTTCCTCGTTACTTCGCCCATTTCTCCCCCTTGCATTATTCATTAACTATTCATACTCCCTTCACCAAACTTATTGCCCATTAATTATTTTCCCACGCCTATGCGTTAGTTCCACCAAACACACCACGATCAACGCACATTTTTGAATTTAAATCCATGCTGGTGTTCAACTTATAAATACAGACCCTCCACCTCTTATGAGTTTTTAATCCATCCTTAACTCATATTTTTGCATGCGATCGGTTCTTGGAGATAGCTACAGTCACATAGTAGAAGCTCTGTGATTTGGAGTGAGAAGATTTCAAGTGAAGGCCCTGATTCAACCACGTCGCTGGTGATCTCCGTCGCACATCTCCGCCTCTCCGCCACATCGCAGATCGAGGTGATTTACACCTTATGTTTTCTCCTTAGGTAACGTAGGAAATCTATCTTAAATTTAGCATTATTTTTCTCTTTGATTTTATTTGACTCTCTCAGATCAGACTTACATCTTCCACCTTTGATATGCACAATCGGAGGAGTTTCGATCACTATTGAATCTTTCTGACTACACCAGCACACTTGCGCCATCCTTCTTCAACCCATTAGCCATCTGATCACCTCTAACTCTTCATAGAGATGGAGTTAGACTTCCTCTCCGATCACCTCCATTGGAAGTCCCTGCTCACCCCATCTCACACGCTTTTGACCTAATTTCTAAGCTGGAGGAACCCTCTGAGCTTCAGCTTTAATTTGTAGGGTCAAAGACACATGTCTGAGCAAAAAGCGAAACCTGGAGGATTCATTACTGGGGAAACCTCTTCAACCCCCAAATCCACAGCTGAACAACTTCGAGCTCAATTTCTAGCTCCGGTCGCCATTGGGGGATCCCAAGAGACTGTAGCACCCATAAGTAGAGAATTTGGACGAGCCAAGACTGAGATCTCCTGGATCAAAGCTCGTCGGAGTACTCCTTCATCCCATTTCTTCTGGATCATCTCCCAACCGCCCACACAAGAATGGAGCCCCAGTTTACATCTCAGCCATTCATTCTAACCCAATTTTAAGTTGTAGATCAAAGCATCAGTTGTGATTTATGCCCTCTATGAAAGATTGATCCTTAGTCGTTCGATCAGTCTGAAAGCGCATCTTAATCGTCTGACGAGCCACATCATTTATGGGTACATTAGTGCCTTAGCTCATGTCTTTTATTTATTTTAAACAAGTTGTTGTGAGGACACATGTCATCTTTTCATTATTAGAGCATTTGCATTTTATATCATCGCATTTATTTTATTTGCATTTTAGTCCTTTATGAACTAAAGTGTGTGCTTAGCACGTGAGTATTATGTATTTTGCAACAAAAGTTCCAATGTTCTAAGTTAATACTTAGCCCTCGGATTTATTTTATTCTCAATTAGGTCTAGCCTAGCGGGGTATTACGTATTAAGCCTCACATCTTATTCTCGTTAATTATACATTTTGCATGCATTAAATAATTGAATATTAGTCCTTATTTTTTGCATTTATTTTTCATTTTTAAAATCAAATAAAAAATATCAAAACATGTCTAAAAATTCCATAAAATTCCTATAAGGTCTTGTTACATTCCTCTTTCATCCACAATTTTCATTTCACATTTTCTTTTTTTATTATTTATTAAAATTCAAAAAACTCATAAAAAGGTCTTGTGTTGCATTAAGAATTCAATAAAAATTATAAAAATCTTTCCAAAAAATCTAAAAAAAATTCTTGTGTATTTCTTTTGATTTATATTAATTTATATCCATTCTTCACATTTTTACTCCTTATTAAACTCATAAAAATTCTTAAAAACATTAAAAATTTATAAATATTCTTTTAAAAATCCAAAAAATGACAAATTGATTTCAGAAAAATATAAAAAAATATTTGTATATTTTATCAATTTGTAACATTATTTTTATTTGTAAATTCCAAAAGCTTTCATTGTATTTTTTTACTTATTTATTTCTCTGTTTTTTATTTAATTAGTTGGTTTACAATGTGTAGAAAATATGGAAAAATTACCAAACATTTTAAATTTATCTAAAACCCCAATATAATTTTTGTTTCATTTTTTTGTTATTTTTGAGATAATTTAGAAATATAAAAAGAGTTGAGTGTGTGTTCTTCAAATTTTCTTATTTTCTTTTTGTTTTCAAAAAAACTTTAACAAAATAAAAAATAAAAATCAGGAAACCAAATAAAAAATTTAAAACTCATAAAAATACAAAAGTTTAAAAATTACAAAAATCCAAGCTTAGTGTAAATATAAATTCCTTTATTCTTTTTCTGATCTCTCATTGGATAGAATAACCCATGGGATTTTTGTAGCCTCCATGAATTCAATCGTGTTAGCTATGTAGGTAAACTAAATAGTGAAATCTCTTACTGCATTTTCATCTTTATTTTCTTGAGATTAAATAAAATTTTTGTTTGACGCTTCTTTGGGTTGCAATGACCACAATTTTTCTTGTGATTAATTCATTAAAATAACAACCCTAAGTTTAGCATTCAACGCCTACCCCCGTTTCAAATCATAATCTTTGGTATCTAGAACTACGAGATTGTTATCTTTCAAAATCCAACACACTATGTGGCTATCAATGGCTCGAGCAGGGATAGCTTAAATCCATCGACTCACGTAATCAACGACAAGTAGGATGTATCCATAGCTCTCACTGTTAGGAAACGAACCCATGAAATCCATGCCCCATGCATCTTAGACATCATGTATCTAAATTAATTTGAGGGGCATAGAGTCTTTAACACCGAGGATTTTTCCCATCTTCTGACAAGCAATGCAGCTTTGATTTATCCATCAGTGTCCTTGAATACTGTCAGCTACCAAAGGCCACATTGTAGTATCAACGTTGATATTCTACTTCTAGAATGGAGTTCACCAGATTCGAGCTTATGATAGTGCTTGAGGATACTTGTGTACTCCTCCTGAGGAATACACGATGCCAAATACAATATGTCCCTTCCCTGAAAAAGTAGGGGTCTTCCCATTGGTAGAAAAAGGACAATAGACATGAATTGTCTTTCTTGATTCTCGTCCAATATAGTGGAACCACCCCAGAGATGATGCAGTTCACAATATTGGCATACCAAGGGAGCGATCCAATGCTGAGAATGGATTCATCAAGGAAGGTTTCTGTGATTGGTGCACTGCTTAATTGAGTATCTTGACATTCAATTTTGGATAGATGATCTACTATAGCATTCTGAAATCCAGGCTTGTCTATATTTTCCTTGTCGAATTCCTGGAGCAGAAGGATCCATCTGAGGAGACGTGACTTGGCATTCTTCTTCTGATGTAAATATCTGATAGTAAAGTACTCATTGTAGACGATGGCTTTAGATCCGAGAAGATAGGACCTGAACTTCTCCAAGGTGAAAATCATTACCAGCAATTCTTTCTATGTAACTTTATAATTCTTCTTTGTGTATCAAGTGTTTTGCCAGCAACGTGAATGGAACATGGATGTTTCTCTCTTCTTTGTTCTAATACATCCCCACTCCATCATGATCTCAAATGTGAGAGATCAATCTGGTGGCTATAGGACTGGAGCATGAGTGACTAAGTATTTCAACTGATCAAGTGATTGGAAAGTTGGCTGATTGATAGTGAAATTGGTCTCTTTGCATAAACATTTAATGAGGGTTGGGTAATTCTGCTAAAGGCCTTGATAAATCATCAATAAAAACCAACATGCCCAAGTAATGACCTCACATTCTTGACATTTTGAGGTGGCTCTAATTTTGCAATAACATCCATATTTGTCGTGTTGACTTCCATGCCTCGATTGGAAATAACATCGTAGCACAATCCCTCTAGTGACCATGAAGTGACTCTTTTCTCAGAATTTAACTAGATGACCTCACGACACTTCTGCAACACTCGTTCTTGGTGAATAAGTCACACTACTAAAACATGGCTTATTAGCCATGCTATTAAGCCACAGTAATAATCACCATTGCCAAAAAAAATTGGCCATGGTAAGATCTTGTGGCTTAGTATCAATGGCTTCGGTAATTATCGTGGCTAACAATTGTTGGCCACAATAATAATGTCGTGACTAATAACTTTTGTCTATTAACCTATTACCATAACCAAAAACTTTCGACTATGGTAGTTTTACCATGGCGAAATCAAGTGGGTATAAAGAAAATTATAATTCCACAACTACATTCCTAAGAAGGGTTAGATTCTTATGTTTTTATTTTTATCATTGTTAGAATAACACATCACATCTTATTATAAATTTTATGTAGACCAATAAAATGAAAAATTAAGGATTGTGTGCCAATTAAGTTCTAAACATGTACTTGAGCATTTGAAGTGCAAATCATTTCTACAGATCCGATTAGTTAGGATGCAACCGAATACACACACAAATCAGACATTTTGCATGTTTTTAAGTGCATATAGGTATATATAATTTTTTTTGGTGGATCCATATATGGTTGATAAAATAATTGAGATACGTTTTTTTGTTATTTTACAGATACATATGTTGATACATATATTGTTTTTTAAGGATGCAGATACGAATGTGGTTACATTTTTTAAAAATATATGGATACTTATCCATAGAATCGAATCCATGTGTATACCACTAGAAAAAAAATCACGGCTGATAATTTTAGTTGACGATAATATAACATGGCTAATAAGTTTAAGGTAGGTTGGTTTACCATATTTTATAATGTTAAATAATAAATAATTTGATTGCAATCAAACCTCTACATTCCCTCTCAAATTCTACCATCCCTCCCAAATTCTGAATATAACCCCTCACCTTTCCCTAACTAAACATATCTTAATCAAACCAATATCAAAAAAGTTATTTCTCAAAGCCCACTTCCCCTTTGCGTTTCCCTCCCAATCTCACATTTCTATTTCAAAGCCCTAATACTCCCAAATTTTTTTCTTCCCTTTCCTCCCGCACCACCACACCAGACCGGTCTTCATTCCCTCGTCGCTCGTCCTTCATCTCTACAGTCCACTGTGGAAGGCTGATTAGCATCTCTACGTGTACGTATTCATCCACTTGTACGAGTAAACTTCCTGCTATCTCTTCTCGTGTATGCACGCCTTACATTCTCTTCAAGGTACAACTTTAATTTGTTTGTTAAAAGTGCCTCATATTTTTCACAAGACATCAATGAAGAAGTTATCTTACGTCTAAGTGATCTTTATGTTTGTTCTTGTCACTATCTGACAAGCATATTTAGTTTTCTAGCTCTGCATAATCATTACAAAACTATGAAGTATACAATTCTCCTTTTATTTCTAAGTAGATGCATGACAATCGCTTTGGGGAACGATTGAGATGGATTCAAGCTTAAGGGATCTTAAGAAATTGGTTAGTTTCCTTTCTATAAATTACTATAATCTCAACAGTAGTGATCAGAAGACATCCCTTACAATAAAAAATGATAACACACTATTTCCAACATCAAAGTTGTTCACCAACATCAACATAGATAGAAGAAACATATTGTCTAAGCATCA
Organism: Ottelia alismoides; assembly: GCA_037367405.1. Classification (NCBI taxonomy): domain Eukaryota; kingdom Viridiplantae; phylum Streptophyta; class Magnoliopsida; order Alismatales; family Hydrocharitaceae; genus Ottelia; species Ottelia alismoides. Next base: position 215,797 of record JAZKJV010011023.1, read on the forward strand.
ACTAAGATCCAAGAAATATGATGGTCCTGAAGTAAGTGGCACATGAAGGAAGGGACCCTTTCCCAGAGACTTTGACACCCCCACACCATGTAATGTGGGTTGTGATTTTAGAGTTTTCTTATCATCATTTGCTTTGGCGAGAGGCGGAAAGTTGATCCTCTCTGTGGGAATCAACACGGAATCTATAGCAACCTTTTGCCAAATATATCAAGACACTTTCTCAACTTTTCTTGTTTTCACATCTCTATGCTTTTGTGCCCACACCCACAAAAATATAGAGAAGATTTTACAAGAAAGTAGCTTTGTTGGGCATAAGTAAACGGCTCTGCGGAATTGATAGAAAGCATATGATAATCCTTGTATATTTCACTTTGAACTTCCAGTCATTGTGGTTTTTAATGAGCACGCATATCCTCAGGATGGCCACCATCTAAGCAACTGGTTGCTAATGTTTATAGCAATGGGCATCTGACATGGGAGTGAGAAAAAGAAATTTCAAACAGGAAATAGAATGTTATGGCCAATCTCGTGTTCTGCTCTCCATCCACTAAGGAGAGGGAGAGGGTGTACCTATACCTTTGGAGGTTCTCTTTCTTCAAATCATTGTCTTTGATGCAGTTATTCCTTGTCTTCTAGTGTACCATTTCCAGTACTTTTGATGCAGTTACCCAAACCAGGTGTCTTTCTTTTACAAATCTTTGTTCCCAAGTTTTGCTAGAACATTTGGACAAAGCTTGTAAAAGAGAGTTGTTGATCTTTTAATAACATCCCGATCATAACGAGGTCACAAATTAGTAAGTTAATCCATAAGTTCACTCCAGTCTGTCTATTTGGCTATATTCGTCATTTGTAATATGATACTAACTGTAGCATGATTACAGAACCTAAAATTTTGCACTCTTATTCATTAGTGTTATCTAGTTTGGAGATTGAACTTGATTGCTTATCCTAATTCTTGGTAGTTATTACCAAACAACTTGGGTTTAAATCTTTAGCACAAAGATTTTGGTCTTTGCTAAACAAATATTATATATAATCAAAACTTCTCTTGTTTGTGTTGAATCTTTTCTTGATATAATTGGATTCATATTGGATGTCATTGGATTAGTGTTATATGCCTATAGATAAGTTCACCATGGTATTATACAAATCATGAACTTTAATTTGGATAATTATGTGTAGGAAATTTTTTTAATATCACATGGTAGCACATGGTAAATTAACTTTCTCCTATTATGAAAAATTGATGGATTGATATACTTTATGTATATGGACAAGACTTGGTTGACTAGGCAACTATCATATATTGAAGTATATATTCAAGAAATCCATGATTTTTTAGAATGGGCATTTCATTCTGATAAAGCATGATATAGATATGGATATAATTAGGATTGTATTTATTGTCCTTACAAGAAGTGTATGAATAATAAGATATATAAACGAAAGGAAGTATATGACCACATTATTTTGAATGGGCGGTGGCAGAGATATATTATATGGAATTTACACAGAGAGGAGGAAGGGCATCAATCAACATAAAAAGTTGTAGAATTCGAAGAGTGACCTGAAGATATTACGACTCTTGTGGGAGCAGATGAACTTATTGAATTCAGAGGCAATTTGAAAAATGTTGAGGATGTCAGTATAGGAAGGGGTCAATTTCTCAAGGATTTTGTGGAATGAAGGAACCAACTGCCAACGGGTTGAAGATGTCTAGATTCAAGTTCGTCTTAAAACTATTAAAATTGAAAGTTAAGCATCAAGCAACAATTGCGTTAAATGTCATGTATACTTCATCTATTTCTGAGGTATTAGATAAATCCACCAAATTATCCGCAAAGTTGGTATGAGGCTAAGAAGAGTTTTCGTGCATTAGGAATGAATTGTTGAAGATCAATGCATATCCAAATGACCGTATTTTTTCAGCAAGAGAATAGCCATATTGAATCTTGTGCAAAATATAAAAGTTCAAGATATAAAGATGTTTGTGATTCTATAGTCAACAACAAGAAAAGACAGAAGTCACCAAAGATCTTGTGACATTTCCCTTTAATTACTAGGTTGCAATGCCTCTCTCAATTACACAAAATTGGAAAATGGATGTCATGGCACAATATGATAAGAAAAGATTATTGTAATGGTATTATGCGCCATCCTGCTGATACTGAGGAGTGGAAAATATTCAATTCGATCCATCCAGATTTCGCAAGTGAGATGTCTAATATTAGACTTGGAATTGCAAGTGATGGTTTTAATCCTTTCGGGTACATGAATAATAACTACTCTATATAGCCAATTATCGTATTCACATACAATTTACCATCACGGATGTGCATGAAATCTATGTTTATGATGATGCGATTATTAATACCTCACAGTAAAGGTCCTGGAAATGCAATTGATGTATATCTACAACCATTAATCGAAGAGTTGAAGGTTTTGTGGGTCAAAGGAGTTGAAATATATGATGCATATACAAATGAAACTTTTTGTACGCGAACAACGATTTTATGGATCATTAATGATTTTCCCGCATATGCAAATTTATCTGGGGTGGTGTACAACAGGATATAATGCATGTCTTGTTTGTATCGATCAAACATGTAGTTTACATCTAAGTGATAGTTTAAAACATTGTTACATGTGTTACCATCAATTTCTTCCAGAAGCACATAAATGGATGGATTTTCAGTTCAATAAGAAGTTCGATGGTAATTCAGCTGGGGAATGTTTGAACTTGGGAAGCATTCGTTATAACGAAGCAGAAATATGAGATCAACAACAATGTTTGGAAGATATTCCACTTGGACGTTATTTTAAACAATCTGGAATAGGTGGTTGGAGAAAAAAATCATATTCTTTCAAGAGTTACATATTGGAAAGATTTAAAGATTATATATAATTTAGATGTCATGCATATGGAAAAGAATGTCATGGACAACATTCTATGCATTTTAAATTTATCAGGCACATCTAAGGATACACTTAGAAGCAGACAAGATCTTCAATAATTGTGTATTATAAGTGATTTGCATCCAATTGAGGTTAGAGACAATAGATTTGAATTATCCAATACAAGTTGTACATTGTCACTTAAAAAACAAGAAACTATTCTATGATTTCTAAAAACGATTCGGATCCGTGATGGTTATGCAGTAAATTTATCAAAATGTGTTAAACTAGATGAGAGAAAGTTTTTGGTCTTAAGAGTCATGAGAAGCATGTATATATGCAAGTATTCATGCCATTACACTGATGTGGAGGTCTTCCTGATAATGTATTAGGACCACTGATGGAGCTCAGTTTTTATTTTAGAGTTATTTGTTCTGAAGGTTTTGATCTTACCCTTGTAATAAGGTGGGAGACTCATATTGTTGAGACATTATGCAAGACGGAGCAGATTTTCCCACCATCATTCTTTGATGCAATGGTTTACTTAATAGTCCACATGGCCAACGAAGCTTGGATTGCAGGACCAGTACAATACAGATGGATGCATCCAGTAAAGAGATTTCTTAAGAAGTTAAAAGATAATGTCTTTAATATAGCACATCCAGAAGGTTCTATAATAAAGGGTTATCTCTTTGAAGAATTTGTTAACTTTTTATCGTTATATTTTAATGATGAAAATGATATCTTCAACTTCTTAGAAGAAAGTAAAGATGACATGGATGATGACAATGATGATGGTGGTATTTTATCTATTTTTTCATATTATAGAAAGCCAGCAAGTGGAACAACTTGAAAGTTGTTAGATGCTAATGAGATGAATTTGGTTCATTACTACTTACTAGTGCAGATCAAACAACTTGATATGTTTTTGAAGAAACAATGTTTTGTTTCAAAACTTGAACGACAAAAGTCTATCAATTCACATAATTTCTTATAATGATTTAGGTTTACCAATTCAAATATTGTCAAGATAGTAGATGTACTTCTGAGGTGTAGATTTTGGCTAAAAGACCATTTTCATTTGTCCATACATATACTACTTACATGGTTAATGTATTTAGATTTCGAATCAAATCGGTTGACTTACATAGAAGAACACAAATGTGTGGTGTAATTGTGAAATATCATCTTTAATCAAGCTCAGACGGCTATTATGGTAAGGTAATTGAGATCATTGACATCAGTTTCACACATAACAAGCGTGTTGCCGTTTTCAAATGCAATTGCTTTAATGTATTCAATAAGGATAGAGGTTTTATAAAAAAACAAAAATGGTTATATTAGTTTAGATAAAAGTCATATGTTGGGGACAAAAGAACCTTTTGCACCTACAAGTTAAGTTGAACATGTTTTTTTGTTGATGATACTGAAAGACCTGGATGGATAATTCTGATCAGAACAATACCAAGAGCCTATTATACTGTACATGAAAAAGATATATATGATTTTGATGAGGAATGTGAAGCATACCAAGAAGCAAATTTGAGCCATTAAAGGTAATAATATATGTATATATTTGGTATCTAATGTTATTGTTGCTATCTCAATTGTTTCAGACTCCTTCAAATGTAGTGCCTTTTTTATAAAATTACTAATATTGGTTTGTTGTAATGTAGATGCCTCCTCGTAGAGGGGAAATCGAATGTAGAGTACATGATTACAACACACAAAATGAGCAACGCTCACCCTCTCCACCTACAAAACCATCGGTAAATATCAGTGAAATATTATTGCATTCGCTTTTATACAAACTCTTGAATAATTTAGTGTCTTTCATTTAATATTGCTAATGTGTTTGATTGTTATTACACAGGTGGCCTTACATCAACGGATGATCGATCGTGTAGTACATGATCGCAACATAACAGATTAGCGTCGTTCGCTGTCTTCTTCTTCAAGGTCGTCATCTACATAGGTAAAGTTATGTTAATTAAGGATGTATGAACATGAGGATCATATTGTTAGTAGAGGATACTGTTTTTATAATTTTATTAATTTCTATTATATAACACAACATGTGGCTTCTCGTCGGCTAGCAATTGATCATAGTGTTCTAGATCACAACACACAATATAAGTATCATTCGCTTTATCCTCCTACAAGGTCGTCATCTACATCGGTAAATTTGTGTTAGCAAAGGCTATATTAACATATTAATCATATTGTTAGCATAGTCCATCATTTTAAAATATATATAATACACCAGGTGGTCGCTTGTCACCGCTAATTGATTATATAGATCATGACCACTACACACAAGATGATCATCATTCACTGACTCCTCCTATAAGGCCATCATTTGCACCAGCTACTCCAAATGAGGAGGATGTAGGAACTCCAAGTACACAGGAGTCCAAAAGACCATGAGTACAAGGTGCAACTCAAGGAGTAGCTTTCAAGCATCTTAGATTGGGAGAGACTTTTTTTTATAAATCTTGTGGATGGCTATGTTGTTGGCATCAATAGTGAACTTTTTCAAAGCCAATTGAGAATACTTACTCGTAACATTATCCTAATTACGATCCGCAATTTTTGAAGAGATGCCACAAGAGAGATGTGTGACATACTTATGAAAATATTGAGTGTAATGTTAAATCATGCTGCAGGAATCATTTTCATGGGAAAGTAGTGATGAGTTGGATAAGATGATTCTTTCACATGCTTCAGAGTTGCATCAAAGTTGGCGATTTAGAATGAATAGAGATATAAGAAAACCAATTTCTTTAATCATTATAGTTTTATCGTCATAATTAATTTACATATAGAATTATAATTCAAGCTTGTTATTTATATTTGCATCACTTCTATGGGAGCATCTCAATAAGTCAACTACTTGCCAACGTACCAGAAGATATAACTGAAGAAGATTGGAAAACTTTAGTTAATTATTGGACATCTAAGGAATATAAAATATACAATTCAAGCATTTAGTTGTTAATTATTTAGGAGTTTTTAATTTATAATTTGAAAATATTTTAGATTTGAAATTGTCATATTTAGTTAAATGCAAAGTTAACACATGAACCAAACATTTCTTGGATGTTATTTCGATATCGAAATCTTGAACCATAAATAATAAGGGCTAATTCTACGATATATATTGTTGTAGGTAATGTAATGTAGAAATACAAATAATCAATCAAAGAGGACGCATATATCTCATTGCATGGATCGAAAAAACACCCGACATTTAGAGCACGAATTGGTATGTAATTACATTTTGTGTAATTTAAGTAGTCTATACACATTAGCTTGTATATTATTTACAGAATTAAATTAAGTTTAGGAAGGGCATTGATACCGACCGATGCAATCTTTTCATATACTCAAAAAGTAGGAAGGCAAAGATGGCAAAAGCGTGCGGCATCATAAGAAATTGCTAAAGTAAAATGTAAGTTAATTAAATTACATTTCAAATTAAATATAATTATACATATTAATTTAAATTATTTTTATTCGTTGCTTCATGAGCTCTTGATGACACTTTAGCATCCTAATGATTGGTCTCTTGCTATCTCCCCAGACGCAACATATCTACAACCTACTGGGCTTGAACATCCAAGACACATGAGAGGAGTAGGTGGGGTTATTATTCCATCCAAGTACTATGGATGTAAAGGCCAACTAGATCATAGCTTACATGATCACAAAACTAGAGGTCCTGCTAACAGAGATAGCAAAATCAGTTATTGTCATTGCCAAAGCACAAAAGGCGTCATCATCTAAGGGCAGTTGTCAATCACAAGAAATTGTCCATCATCTGGAATGGGCAGAGGCATGGGTCCAAGAAAGAGATGATGATGAAGATTCAAAAGATGATGTAGATTTTAATGATTTCGCTTTAGATGAGTAACAATTTCTTTTGGATAGGTCTTTATGTTATATATAAGATTGTTAGATTTCAAAGTTCAGATACTTTGTAATGTTTAATTAGCTAATTGAATCTTAGTTACCTCTTATTTTGTTTAAGTTCTTCTATTAGACATGAGGATTATGAACTTTTTCAACATGTGTGCTTATGTTTACCATATTGTACGTAGATTTATGAAGTGTATGCATGTTCTGCATGTGATTGTGATAGTACATGGAATGGACACTGATGAATCTGTGATTCATCACTCTAAAAGTTGAAAATAGAGCTTTATTTTCGAGTAATTAGATGCATTTCATCACTTATATTGCATAATTATCATTCATGCATGTGTTCATAATATCTGCATTTTAGCATGCATTGTCACATTAAAGAAGGACCAAATTCACTTGTAAATATTCAACTGTATATTAGGCAGAATCATTTATTCGTATATATTTTATACCGACTCCAAATCCAATAAATCAACTCCATAGTGTATATATTACTAACACTAATAAAGGAAAAATATCAAAAAAAATACTAACTTGTAAAATAACCAATAAAATCTAAATCCAAGTTTGAGACTATGAACCTTAAAATGCACATATCTCTCTCATACCGTGTTCGATTTAGGTCTACTCACTTTTAAAGTAATATACATTCAAAGACCTTCAAAATGAGACTGATTTCATTAAAACCGGAGATCTTAAGCAAAACTTGAGTTTTGGGCCTCTACTGTATATTGTACAGATTGACCTTTTTGCCCCTATATTTTATCCTTTTATTTTCTTAATTATTAAAAATCCAAAAAATAGATTAAGTTGTAAATATTTCTTTCATATTTTTCTAACTTTCTTTTAATTTTTCTCTTATTTCAAAATGACAAAAAATGTAAAAGATAAAATCTGGTATTTTATATCTATAAAATACCACCCAAAAATATTTTATACAGATGACATCCTTTCATTTTCGGCCTTTACAAAAGTTGTAGATCTCGTCGAGACAAGCAACTTTTGTGTTGACCACTTTTTGATTTAACCCTTTTTGTTATTTCTTTTTTATTTTTCTTTATATTTAATTTTTGAATTTTCTGGGAGCGACACGTGGCAACTTATGGAGCCGCCACATGTTACCTCATTTTTTTTATTATTTTCGAATTTTTTATTGTTACTATTGTTACTATTTATATTATATTGTTATTTTTAATAGCCTACTTATTTTACTTATATTATATTATATTATATTTTTTCCCTTTTACTTCTTCTTTACTTATTCCCCAATCCAAGTCACCACTTCCTCCACCATTCCTCCATCTTCTCCACCTCTTTTCTAACTCCCTCATCCTCTTTATATTCGCATTTACTCCTCCATTTTTTATCATCCGTTGTTTTCGAGAGAAGTGAGGTCGAGCCCCTTTAACCTTCCGGTGACAGCTGTAAGAGACGAATTGAGCAAGGACAACCTCAAGGCAAGATCCGATGGTTCACACCACCGTCATGAGTTTCTTCGAAGCTCGTACAACTTCTCTGTTTTGATTCTGCCCGAAGCTGATCGAGGCGACGATCAGAGTTTTAGCTTAGCTACTCCACAATCTGGCGAACCAAATAGGTAAGCATTCTCTATCTTCACTTCATCATTTTTTTATCTAACATTATTTGTTTATCCTGTTCATCACCAAAACAATTCATAAACACCACCACCATCACAATCATTACCACCATCATTTCATCTCTACATTTTTTCTGTTTAAAAAAATTAAAAAATTAAAAAAAAAAACAAATTTAAAAAAGGGAAACATCCTCCATCACTCGCTTGTGGTCGTCCCCACCCCAGCCGCACTGACACCTCTCCAGTATCATCAGACCTGCACCGTGCTCCAGCCCCTGCGTAGCCTCGCTGCATCATCCCTCGACGCTGGGCCATCTGGGACGGTCATCCAGCACCGTCTCCATCCCCCTTCCATACACGACGTATCCACGACCGCCAGACGCCGCCCACCCCAGCTCCTGCTCTCATGCCAGCCAACGCGCCCCTGCACGCCTTGCGCAACGCCTTCCCTGGCCGCACGCAGCCGCCCCTTCAGCCACCGTGTGCCAGACTCCTCTGAACTACAGCTTCGCGGCTCGCGCAGCCCAACCACGTGCGGAGCCTCAGTGCCAGCCAAGCCGCCCCGTGCTCTAAAGCACCTGTGCCTCCACGTGGCCCAAGCAGCTGCCAACCCCTCTTGCCCCGACGTCCTTTCTGCTCGTGCTGCTCCTTACCGCCGCTGCCACTACGCGAGGCCACCTAGTGACCGTTGCCACCCCAACGCCTCCCCGCTTCAGCCGCTCCAGCACGCCTCTGCCCGCCAGCGGCCCTTCTCCGCCCACACGCATGGCGTCGCCCCTGCGCTGCATTACACCGTCAGTGTATCCTCGTCCCCGTCATTCCCGCACCGCCTCCTACAGCCCGCAGCCGTGCCTACTCATCAAGATCGTGCATGCCCTAGCACGTCTTCAAGGTCTCTTTTATTCCATTTTTATTTTTTTATTGTGAAATTGCATGTTAAGTCTGTAATGTTTTTCTAATTTCAAAAGTGCCCTTGAACACATTTTAATTTGTTTTTTTCATTTCTGTATTGCATAGACACCCCTAACTTTATGCATTTATTTGAACAGTCACCTTGCATCATTTAATTAAATGAAAAATAACATGTTGATGAGCAAATATTATATATCATTTCGATATTTATTTGTATTTTTGTGAGCAGTTGATAATTTATTAAAAATCAGAGTTTGAAAATCAACGATATTTCGCCCATTTATACTCTGAAATTTGAACAAACATATTTCTTGCTCCAAAAATTGTGACAAATTATGGATGATGCCTCTAGTTGTACTTTAATTACAGTCCAAATTTTATCAAAATTGGAGTTGTCTTTTGCATAAAATAATTTCTAGAGTTATTTTTGCAATTGATTTTTAATTAAATCCACGAATAATGTTTCTGTGAAATTTCAGTCCTTTGGATTGCTAATGAAAATATCTTTTTGAGATAAATAACTATGTGGAAAGTTTGATTTCGTGGATTAACTAGGAATTAAATACTAACATTCACTCTGTTTTTTGTAAATTATTAATAAAAAATCATAACTTGTCAGAAAATTCTAAAAAAATTAGTGTAGCTTCATTTCATAATATTTAACTTCCAGTAAAATTTTCATAATTTTTGCATATCATTTGCATGAAAAATTGCATAAAAATACAAAAAAGTTGCATTTTTCATTTGTGCATTTAAATCCAAAAATTCCAAAAAAAATACAATTTGTCTGATTTGGATTAGGTTTGTAGGAAAAATACGACTTCGTTGATTTGGATTAATTTCACATTAAAATTAAATTTGGCTAAGTTGGTTATTTTCTTGTTAACTTAATTCAATCCAAGGTCGTGCATTGACATTTTCTATCGCATAAAAAAATTTAAAAAATCCCATTTGTAAAATTGTGATCTAATTAATCTAATCTGATCCGAAGTTGTTCCTTTGCCTCCTTGAGTCAACCCTGGGGCTTGTCCAGGTTAAACAAACATAAACCCACACATTAATTCCATTCGATGATTCATCGATTCGTGCGGTTAATTTTTTATTGATCCAGATTTATCTGACTACAACTAAATCATTAATTCAACACCTTTAAAAAGGTAGATTCCGGGCCAATCAAAGGGCTTCGTTGCCGGGGAGGCAAACGACTTAGGATCACTTTAGAAAATTAGATTTACGTTTTCCATTCCCTCGGGTAGTTTGACCCCCGAGCCACCTTGTAATTATCCCTTTTTTCTTTAATTATTTTTCTGATCATTTCTGTATATATTTTGATATCTCTCTTTAAGATAATTTTTATCTTTTTGTACGAGATGCATCTCGAAGTGCATTGGAGGCCGATGATTCGTGGATCACGTCGGCTGTTGAGATGCCAAAAAGATTTTCCTTTTTATTAATTTGTAAAAAAAAGTTTGCATTTCCAGCAGTTCCCATTTGGGTTCTCGTGTATGTAAGTGAATAATAAAAATGTGTCCTTGTGTGTTATGTGGATTGCTTTGCATAGAATAGGACCTGCAATTGCAGCTCTTAGAGCTATTTTAGGACCTGTTTGTGCACGTAAAATTCTAGGACCACACTTCACACATAAAAGATGCATTTAGACCGCAGATCTTAGCCAAATCTAACATGTTCTTCACTCGCTAATAGAACTACTTGTCTAGGAGCGGCTTTCTTGCTTGCATTCCATTTAGTGTAAAAATTTCAATTCAGATTGCATCCCGCATTGTAGAGAGTTGGAGGCATTGTAAGTATTCTTACTCAAGCATTCATCATTGTTTTCTCGATCGCATCAGCTTTTTCCGATTCTCTCTCAGTTTTTCTAACCTAGGATAAAGGAATTAGGACTGGACGGTAGAGACGATTGCATGTGTGGATTAATTACAATGAAAACTAATCTCTAAAATCAAAATTGCTAATTGAATTGGATAAAATATTTCCTAAAATTAACCCTTGTTTGCGGGAGTGTAACCCCGACCTTGATTGTATGTTGAGAGAGGGTACTAGAGTGTGTGCACACCATAAGGAAGAACCAAAATCCCCGCCTTCCATATCATGTACCCTGATCCTAGGAAATATCATAAGTTGAATTCTTTCAGGTTCACTGACTAGCACCAAGTAACCTCCGCCTGTTCGCACGTAGATAGGGGTGAACCAGCGGTGCTCTACGACAAGTTGCTAGTAACCTTTCGGGGTGAAGTCCCAACCTTGTCAGCCTCCACCTGTTCGCATGTAGATAAGGGCAGGTCTCATCGGCTTGGGATAGGAGCGAAGAACGGAAGGGTGCCGGTATCTTAGGCGACATGTTAAATAGGTAAGACGCATCAAACTTCCCTACAGGCCACGTAACCTTTGCTACTTGCTTGAAATTTCACACTTAAAATCAACCAGACTAATCGGACTCGGTTTCAGGTCCTTCATCGTGTTGAGTGTGAACTCAGGGTTTGCTCTTGCGTTTGTCTTTGTGTTTGTTAGTGTGTGTTATCGTGATCAAAGCATATGCTCTTTGGCAAGGTGGTGTTAACCACATTCTAGTTACTATGGCTTAAATGGGTTTGGCATGTTATTGAATCATGGACTAAATTTTTTTCATCGGTATAATCAGCGTGGCCAAAATAGCATAGCCATTGTAAGTTTACTGTGGTTAAAGAGTACACTCATTGGTCACGGTAAACTATAAGGCATGGTGGTATAAACCACAGTAATATTATTGTGGTCAATTCTATTAGACCACGTTAATATGACATTAAGCCATGATACGCCACTTTGGCATGTTCTTTGTCTTTAAGAAGTTACATGAATCGAAGCTGTCACTGTAGAATGAGAAATCATCCATGAAAACATCAAGAAAACTATCGACCATATTGGCAAAGAAGGCAAGCATGCACCTTTGGAATGTGGCAAGAGTGTAGACCAAAAACTCGAGAAGGGTTGATTTATTAATTAAGCAAGTGTCGTTGTGACCCTAATCAATCAAGTGATCAATGAAAAAATAAACCAGTAAGAGATCAAGCAAACAAATCAAGCAGTTTTGATACTTTTCTTAACCTGGTATAATGACCAGGGACGAATTCAATGAGCACAATTATACCCTAAGTAGTTGATTTTATATACCAAGAGATTTTTATTGTTTTTAGTGGTTTTTAATTTTTCAAATTTTTATTTTTTCAAAGTAATGGAAATCAACACAAGGGGTAAAAATATGCACACACATATTTTTGAGTTTTTCAAATAAGTCAAAAATGTTCAGAAAAATGTAATAAAAATAATTTTGATTTTATATATTTTATAGTGTCTTTGGTAATTTTAGGGATTTTCATATGTTTTTATGATTTTGTAACAATCAAACAATGATAAAAACAATAGTAGTGCACACTCAGGAATGTTTTGTAAATTTAAAATAAGTAAATGGCTTAAAAGTGCAAAGTTTATTTTTAGATAAACTAGAGGAAAATACCTACAGGAATCGAAATCACTATTTTTGGATTTTTTTCTATCATTTTATGTGACTTTTATATTTTTTAAGTGTTTTAAATTTTCATATGTTTTTATAAGGTGCTTTACAACAAAAATGGTACATAAGATAAAAGATAATAAAAGAAAACTACAATTATGTTTATAGAAATTTCAAGTGATTTTTCGAAGTTTTATTAATTTTAATAGGGACTATTTTAGGGTGTTTTTAAACTTTTAATAATAGAAAATGCTTGAAAATCAACAAGAAAAAATCACCACAAATAATACATGTTGGTAGGAATCACACACAACTTTTAGGTAATTTTTGGAGTTGGTTTAATAATTATTGCAATGAATAAAAGGCTAGTAACTAAAATAGTTCACATGGATCAAATTACAAATATTTTGAAGCCTAAGGCCTAGTAGATAACAAGGACGGTAAGTCCAGGAGCCACTCATTCAAATTCTCCACAATAGTCACACGCAATAGGTGAATTAGGCACATGAGGTTATATATGCAATTTTCAAAACATTTCAATCCATATCCAGCTATAAATTCACAACAATGACTAAAAATATCCCAAAAAGCGTGTAGGGTGCACGTGTCAACTCAGATGGACTAAAATACAAATATAAAAAAACTACAGCGGTCTTACTGCAAATGTTTTTAACTACACATTATTTTTATTAGACTAAAATGAAATAAAAGACATGCAAGGGAAAAAGATGAGATATACACAGGGAGGCACGTGGTCGGTGTGTGAGGAGACTGACGGCTCTAATGTTCCTCTGAAAAAGGATATGATGGTACGAAGTAGAGGTGTTGATGTACAACTCTGATGAGCCATTATCTGAAGATATGACGATATTGGAAAGCCACTGGACTTGCGGATCAGATCTGCAAGTGATTATTACAATATATATTGGTATAATATGATAAAATTACACGAAAGCTTAATATTTGACATATAATTTGCAATCTTGCATAACTCACATGTTATTTATTCCATAATTGCAGAGGAGAAAATCGTGATATCTAGCTAAAATACACTCAACAATCTCCATTCACATATTGTTTATGGATTATATATGGTGAGAATATTTTTAAATTTCCATGAATAAATCAGCTACAGTAAAGGAGAAAATGAAAGTACAATGGATGTAATAATATAGCATCCAACATAATGATTTGGCTTTGCCATTTCCATTGACAATTTCTTGGAAAGAAAAGGGGAGGGTTGGGAGTGAAAAAATTCCAATCTTTAATATCATGTCTAGAGCCACTCATGAACATGCATGTACATCCCCTTTATTTACTCTCTCTCTCTCTCTCCCATTACTCATGAAAGTAGCCGTCCATATTGTATCTTGCCCATGCATCTCCCCCATGCATGAATGAATTTATTGTTTTTGTCTTTATATGCATGGGGTTCTTCTCTTGAATGCAAGTAACATTCTTCTCCCTTCCCCATGCATGAATGAATTTATTTTTTTTGTCTTCATGTGCATGGGATGTGTCCCTTCATTCAAGCAACATTCATCTATAAAAGGAGGCATGACATGTGAAGGATAGCCCCCCCCCTTCTTCTCTCTATTACTTCTATCTCTCTCTCTTTGGTTTCATGAAGATGAAAGCATAGGCACCAACATGCCCTTCCCCGCGGGCATCACCATCCTCTAGCGCAACCTGCACGCCCTGCCTGCGCACTCCATCTCCCTCTGTTGCGTTCTTCCGTGTGCGACCAGGCCAAGGTCGCACCCATCTCCTCCAGTCCGCATGCTGTCGTACACGACCCGTCTCCTCCCACCCGTTGTTGTGCACCGCAACTATCATCCTCGTGTCCGTCCAGCGACTTCCCCGTGTGTGCCACCGACCACTGTCATCCAGCAACTCTCCATGCGTGCATGAGGATAATTTGTTTCCCTCTCTCTCTCTCTCTCTCTTTCTCTATTTACCTTCCTTTATTAATATGTCCACTGCATTTTAAACCCTTGAACTCTTCTTTTTTTCAAGTATCTCAAGCATAGCATTTTGTTTTTTCATCAATTAGATTGCACATCTTTGAAAGAAATCATTTCAAATTGCATCTATGCTATCTCACTTAGCATTTTATGTATTAGTGTCGAATTAAAAAATTGCAACCTTACTTGGTCCTTGTGGATTCGAACCTCTACTTGCGCTCTACATTTTTCATCCCTCAATTACGCTCGTAGTTGTATTATTATTTGTTTGATTCCGATTTTACGTAGGAAAACAACAATATGATTAAATCATCATTTTAAAACTGCGGAAAATAGTGTAAACATTTTGGCGCCGTTGTTGGGGACTAGGAAATATTTGCAATTTTTTCTTCATTTCTAACTTATTTTCGATATTCTAATCCGTGCAAATTTTTTTATTTCAGGTACTTGAACCCAGAAAAAGAATAAAATGAAGAATCCATGCATTTTTTTGCAAACTTATAACTTATTCTAAGTAAAAACAATTCCCTCCTTCTACGTAAAGCTTGCCATCAGCATGATAAAATATTATGGATTAGCGCCAGAAGTGCAGGCACTGTGAGCTTCTCTTTCTCTTAGGCAGTTTAGGTTTTAAAACTTCTGCATTTGTTTGTGCTCCGAATTTAAACTGAAAAAAATAAAAGATACTTCTTCTTTGCATAATCTCTGTGGTCTTCTCCCTCTGCTCACCTAAAAAGATCACCAAAACGTGCTTTATCACACTAAAAAGATAAGCTTGAAAGGCCACCGCAGTGGCCCGAGTAGAAAGTGGGCAAAATTTCTGAATGCTTGTTTTGATGCACATGTATGACATGAAAATCACGAGCACATAGAAACCTTGGATAGAGACAAAAATCCCTGGTGCTACTTGGGATTGCAGAGAGAAATCGTAACTCATCGACACGTTGGGCACATGTTCTTGTTGGAAGAGCAGATCCTCGATCTGAGCACCGCACCCTGGATCCTCCAGCAGGATTAGGACATCGATTTCTCACAATCTTCCAAACCCATCTCTTCATTAAGGACCCATAAATTCTCCGATAACATTTGTTGAATCACTAAATTAAAATTGAAAAGATAACCGCTCCCATGGTAATTTTTGTGTGAGTTGGTGAATCAACTTGTCTGGTGTTTGTGCTATGTATGCTAGGTCGTAGATCCTTGAAAAATCCATTACAATAACCTCTAGAATACGATCCGGTTTACAAATCAAAATCCAACCCATCTCCTTCTACTGAGAAATCTGAGAATTTACCTAACCTAGGAGACATGGAAGCAGAGAAACCGAACACCATGGACCTCATCTTCCAACAGCTATAACTTTTGAGACAAGAGAATGTGACAATTCGACATAACATAGCTCCTCTCATCCGACCACCACCCATCAGCACACGTTATTTCTCTACAGCAGAGGACACAGTCTGTTGGGTCCAAAATCACACCCAGCCCAAACAGATGATTGAGCCCTTACTGACACAACCAACCTCAGCTGTGGATTTTGATGCTTTGACCCAGGACATTCAGCAACTGGTTACAACACACCAAAAGTCCAATCAAGGCAATACACTAAGTGAGAGACCCAACATACTTGAACGACCGTTTTTGGCCACTGCCAAGGCACATTTTGACTGTGAAGATGAGAGAGTGGAATTGAAAATCAATGATAAAGATATTCCTGTGGGTCATGTCACCCCTACTTCTGGTGACTCTGAAATCGAGGACTATGGATGGATAGAGAATTGTGCTATTCTTGATGATTTTGCCCTTGTCCATCTTTCTAAAGACCCTCTGGAGGTTAGTCTGAAAACCTCAAAACTCATTCATAAGGACATGTCTCATCTAAACTTTGTACTTGAAGCCCCACCATGTCCTCTCACTGGTCGGAAAGTTTTTGAATTAGATGAAACATGGTAAATACTAAATATTGATCTCAAATTAACTTCAGCCCTTGGTATGCCAAAGATGACGACATATTTTGATGATAGCATTGATCCTTCCTCAGACGATTTTGAAAGTTATGAACCTCGGTGTATTAATGATATCGATTAGTCTGAGACAAAAGTTGAAATTTAGGATGACACTTACGTTGAGTGGGAAGAAGAAACAGAAGGAGATATACCAGTTGATGTTGATTCCGGATGTGATTTTTCAATTAAGGAAAGTATAGATTTAGAGTTGGAATCTGAGGACATATCAGACAATGAGTTGACTTCTTCATGCACCAAAACTCCCTTCCAACCAACACATGATGATATGCTGAATATTTTTTGTGATGACTCGTTAAAAGATGAAATTTCCAATTCCATTACCCCCACCACAAGGAAAGAAGATCAAATCAATTCAGTCGATGACTATATGAATACATCTTCTACTACAGAATCTGATCAGAGTGATTTTCTATTCTCTAATTCTTTTTGGGGCGATACCAAGGAACTACTCAAAATAATCAAAGAAAATCATCCATTAGCCAATATTCCCTCGCTCCTGGCCTCTAAATATCCTAATCATATGTCTTGGAAAGAATCATGTTTGTGGTTCAAGAAGAGAACTGAAATGAAATTCATAATAGATGCCACTGAGGATAGCCATGACGATTATTTGAGGGAAAATGATGATTTATCACAATATACAGAGGACCTCATGGAGGAATCAATTCTTGATCATGTAGAGCTCGACTTCAATACATCATATATGGTCCATGAGCCCTTGACCAATCCACCCATTTCCCTCCCATCACATCCAATCCAAGATCAAACTGATTCATCTCTCATTTTGATTCATCAACCAATTAATGTCTTCACCATATTAATGAGAGCACACATTTATCAAATTCGTTAACCGCACTCTCACATCTGGGTCAGGATATCTGTATCATATCAAGAGCTTCATTTGGGTTTTATGAATACAGCTTCTGCACTCACACACAACACTGGATGCTCGTGATAAGCTAAATCATCAAGTTGGGACATTAAACCAACAACATTTTGTGGGTACACACCCATAGGTATCTTTTCCTTTCTTTCTATCCTTCTCTTTACTGCATTGCATTAGATAAATATGAGGGTCCACCTCCACGCTTCAAAAAAAACAAAAATACATTTTCATATCACTCACCCCTTCTTTTGGTCCTCCTAATGCACATTGTCTTCACTATGAGGACATTGTTTCTGATAAGTATGGGGGTGTATTTGCGTAGTTTCAAAATTGCATACTTTTCAAAAAAAAATCTTCAAAATTTTTGCAAAAATTCCCCTTAAAATAATTTCAAAAAGCAAGAAAACCACCAAAAAACTACATCCTTCCTAATTTTATCCTATCTTTTGAGAAATCAGCTCTTCATTGCATAGAACATATACTGAAGCTGAGTTGACACTAATCCACTTAACTTCATCAGAATTTCACTAGGCATGAGTTTTTGAGCTTTCTTCAGGTCCATATGGACTTTATTCTCTCAGTTCTACTAACTCTACTGGTGAATGAACTTCTGTGTCTAACTAGATCACCTGAGCAACTAGTAGCACTCTTAAACTCTTCAATGGATATTAAGCAACTGCACATTACACTTAACTTGATTGAGTTTATTTTACGAGATACAATTACAATCTAGTTGAGGTGAGGAGTTGTCCTCTTGGTTGTACCAATGCCTAAGCCTTAGCTATAGCGTGTGAAGGAACTTGACTCAGGGGCAACATGATCTCTCTAGTCTAAGTATGTCAACAAATAAGCCAGTATCATGCCTCCAAAGTCAATATTAAGTCGATACTACCTTTGATGCCAAACCCAAGACAAAAACACCACAAAAGGCATATTACAATACAAATGCCAAAAACCACCAATCATGCAAAGAAATGCAAAGCAAAAGCAAAGAAAGAAGACCACCAAATAACCCTTCTCCACCAAAAAGCTATGGTAGCAGCCCAATGATGCTACCTAAATTTTTAAAAGAGGTCCAAAGAGGCCCAGGGCTATGCTCTGCAAAAGGAAAAGAATGAAAGCAACAGACTAAAGCGGTCTACGGAAAATCCCAAAAATTAAGTTCCATTCTCCAATAAACTATGAGCTATTTTTTATGCTGGCATACTTGGGTGAAAAGAGAATATGCCTGAATTCAGGTGAGGACCGCGGCTATATGTGTAGGGATCATTCGGTACCTTGATAGATTGTGTTGTTAGCTCGTTCTCTTGACTCGCGAAAACTAAAACATCACTAACATTGGTTATATCCATTCAAAGTCAAAGAGAATACTTGTTTCTCAAGGATGAGCTGACTTGATCGACCTTCTGAAACCATGTCTGATTTTGTTGGAACTAAGAGGCTATTGAAACCACAAAATTCAAGTCAAATTGATAATTCAAACAAATCATTAATCCATGGATCGACTCTACTGAAGTTTGTGTATTTGTGTGATTAGGATCTGAAAACATGAGACTTTGTGGGTGTGTCTGTTGCAAACCCTCACCATATCTATCTTGTTTATTCTCCTTATCCTTCATTATTACTTATCTTATTCTTGCTCGGGAGTAGCAAGATTTAAGTATGGGGGTGTCATGATTACAATATATATTGGTATAATATGATAAAATTACACGAAGAACAAACTCAATATTTGACATATAATCTGCAATCTTGCGTAACTCACATGTTATTTATTCCATAATTGCAGAGGAGAAAATCGTGATATCTAGCTAAAATACTCTCAACAATCTACATTCACATATTATTTATAGATTATATATGGTGATAATATTTTTAAATTTCCATGAATAAACTAGCTGCAGTAAAGGAGAAAATGAAAGTGCATTGGATGTAATAATATAGCATCCAACATAATGATTTGACTTTCTAATTTCCATTGACAATTTCTTGGAAAGAAAAGGGAAGGATTGAGAGTGAAAAATTTCCATTCTTTAATATCATGTCTAGAGCCACTCATGAACATGCATGTACATCCCCTTTATTTACTCTCTCTCTCTCTCTCTCCCATTACTCATGAAAGTAACCGTCCATATTGTATCTTGCCCATGCATCTCCCCCATGCATCTCCCTCATGCGTGAATGAATTTATTGTTTTTGTCTTTATATGCATGGGGTGCTTCCCTTGAATGCAAGTAGCATTCTTCTCCCTTCTTCATGCATGAATGAATTTATTGTTTAGTCTTCATGTGCATGGGATGTCTCCCTTCATTCCAAGCAACATTCATCTATAAAAGGAGGCATGACACATGAAGAATAGTCCCCCCCCCCCCCTTCTTCTTTCTATTACTTCTCTCTCTCTCTCTCTTTGGCTTCATGCAGATGAAAGCATAGGCGCCAACAGCCCCTTCCCCACGGGCATCACCATCCTCTAATGCAACCTGCGTGCCCCACCTACGCACTCCATCTCCCTCTGTTGCGTTCTTCCGTGTGTGACAAGGCCAAGGTCGCTCCCATCTCACCCAGTCCGCGTGTTACCGTGCGTGACCCATCTCCTCCAGCCCGCTGTTGTGCACCGCAACTACCATCCTCGTGTCCGTCCAGCGACTCCCCGTGTGTGCCACCGGACACTGTCATCCAGCAATTCTCCCTACGTTCATGAGGATAATTTGTTTCCATCTCTCCCTCTCTATATATTTCTCTATTTACTTCCCTTTATTAATATGTCCGCTGCATTTTAAACCCTTTAACTCTTCTTTATTTCAAGTATCTCAAGCATAGCCTTTAGTTTCTTCATCAATTAAATTGCACATCTTTGAAAGAAATCTTTTCCAAATTGCATCTATACTATCTCACTTAGCATTTTATGTATTAGATGTCGAATTAAAAAAATTGCAAACTTACTTGGTTCTCGTGGATTCGAACCTCTACTTACGCTCTACATTTTTCGTCCCTTAATTATGCTCGTGGTTGTATTATTATTTGTTTGATTCCGATTTTACGTGGGAAAACAATGACATGCTTAAATCATCATTTTAAACCATGGAAAATCATGTCAACAACAAGCTGAAAAGATCTGAAGTCTGACTGTACAACCTAATCATGCAGCTCTGAGGAAATCTGGTGTTGGCCTCTTCATCTGGCGGTGAATAGGTGGTATGCAAGAACTGGGAAGAAGGGCTGGCCCGACGATCTTCAGTTATAGGAGTAGGATGCTCTGGTGCTCCAATTGGATCGTGAATAGGTCCACCACATTTCTGGCAGAGGTACGCGTTGATTAAAGTTCTCAAGTGGATCGATCGGTGGTTGAGTGGTCAGCACAATGGTTGTGCACTTGGGGGCTCTCCGCCACCTTCAATGAAGAGTAGGTTGAGCCTCCTTGCGCACGAAAATACTTTCAAAGGGTAATTGTACTCTGCTCCGATCAAGTTATTGCATCTAAAAGGAAAGGCAAGTGACTGGGAAGTGGAGATTTGGTTCCCGGAGAAGGTGGAGGTTGGAACTTAACCTAATCCTGCTTCAGTGAGCAGGATCTAGAGCGATCAGGTCACGCTAGAAGGTGTAGGTTGAGTCGAAGGATCGATCAAATGGATAGGGGTGTGAGATGGAGCCCTAACTAGCTGGTCAGAGCAAGTGGAGCAGCGACTGAGGTGATACACTTAATAAAAAGAAACGACGAAATGGAAGTGGTAAAGAAGGTACCTGGGGGTACTATGATGAATAACAATGAGCAGTGGAGGGGAAGTCAGGGTACTTGCCTTGACCGGGCTGCAGAATACCTGGGAGGATGCACGCGACGAAGGTCCGACCACGTAGTGAGCTACGTTTAAAACAAGTACTGGATCGAGCTCTGAATGGCTTTGTGAGGAACTGTCACTTTCTTGAAGATGGATAAGGGGTTGTGGTGGCATGAGGAAGGAGATGTTGAGCTAGGCTTTGTAGAGGAAAGGATTTATAGGGAGTAACAGGGTTCTATAAAGATTGGAAGGGCGCTTGAAACCCTAGGGAGATCCAGGCCAGCATAGGGATCCATGAGATCCTCGAATCTATGAGGAATCTCAGGTCCAAATCTCAATGCAAATGGAGGTCAGAGTCGGACTGAGTATCGTCGAGAAAGACTCCAACGAAGCAAATTCAAGCCCGACCTGACTGGGAGGAAGGATTGACCAGAGTCAACAAACTCGGGTCAGCCAATCAGAAAACTAGCTTCCAATAAATAAAAGAATAATAGATAAAAAATAATGAATACCACCCCCCACATCTCATTAGCACTTTCGTTATTATCCCAAGATAAGTCTTCTAAAACCTTCTTCCTGAAGCTTGATTGCTTTAATTGAAGATTCCACCATCCGGTTCTAGTAATCTTGGAAACCCTCCTTTTCTTTACTAGCCCTTTTATTTGCACATCCATGATTAAGAAGCGATGTTGGGTGGTCAGGCTCTCTTCCGGGATTACTTTGCAGTCTTTACAATGCAACCGATCTCTTATTCTCAAAGCAAGTAGTCTATCTGTGTTCTAGTCGAGCAACTCTTATAAGTAATTAAATGCGCGATACGGGTTTATCTTCCTGCTACGTCATAAATCTGAAACCTTTGAAAAGCTCAAAGAGTTTAAGGCTTTGGTTGAAAACCAAGCTGACATGAAGATTAAACGGATTCGATCTGACTGAGGTGGTGAGTACCTCTCAGATGAATTCAAGGAATACCTTAAAGAGAATGGAATTGTCTCCAATCTCACTCCTCCTGAAACTCCCCAACTTAATGGTGTTGCTGAAAGACGCAACAGGACCATCATGGACATGGTCCGTTCAATGATGAGCAAAGCACATTTGCCTCTTAGTTTCTGGGGATATGCAGTAGAGACTACAATATATATCCTAAACAAGATTCCTAGCAAATCTGTACCCGAGACTCCCCATGAGCTCTGGTATGGAACCAAACCTAGTGTTTAACACTTGAGGGTTTGGGGATGCTTGGTCCATGCAAAGAACGTGGACGCAAGTAAGCTAGAATCTCGCACTCGTGAGTGCTACTTCATTGGGTATGTTAAAGATGGTATTGGATACCAGCTTTATGACCCTGAGACCCAAAAGGTTTTTGTCTCTAGGGATGTGAAATTTCTGGAGGATGATTTCCTTAAAGGTCAAGACAAGAATGAAGTAGAGGAGCTCATTGAATCCCCTGAGGATTCTGAGATTCCTGAACCAGAAACTGAAGAGATAAATGAAGATGAAACACCCATACCTCTTCGAAGGAGTTCGAGGGTGGTTGCACCACCTGAAAGGTATGGATTCCATGTGTCAGGTGAGACTGACAATGATCCTTCTTCATATGATGAAGCACTTGCGGATCATGACATGGATAGATGGATGCTAGCAATGAAGTCAGAGATCGACTCCATGCATAAGAATGGTGTATGGACCCTAGAGGATCCACCTAAAGGGGTAAAACCCATTGGGTGTAAATGGATCTTCAAGAGAAAGAGGGGACCTGATGGGAAAGTAGAGACTTTCAAGGCACGGCTCGTGGCCAAGGGCTACACACAGAGAGAAGGCATCGACTACGATGAGACATTCTCTCCTGTGGCCATGCTTAAGTCCATCAGGACACTGCTGGCTATAGCTGCATCTCTTGACTATGACATCTGGCAGATGGACGTCAAGACGGCTTTCCTCAATGGATACCTCGAGGAGGATATCTATACGGAGCAGCCCCAGGGCTTCATAGCTGAGGACGGTAAAGTATGCAAGCTGAAGAAATCCATCTATGGGCTCAAACAAGCTTCTCGTAGCTGGAACATCAGATTTGACGAAACCGTAAAGAGTTATGATTTTGTGCAAAACCCTGATGAACCTTGTGTGTACAAGAAGCTTAGTGGGAGCGCCATTGTTTTCATCGTGCTTTACGTAGATGATATCCTTATCATTGGGAATGATACAGGAATGATGACCAGTGTGAAGATTTGGCTATCCCATACCTTCGAGATGAAAGATCTTGGAGAAGCCTCTTACATCTTAGGCCTGAAGTTGTTCAGAAACCGAGAAAAGAGAATATTTGGATTATCACAACATGGATACATCAAGAAGATTCTTGAACGATTCCGCATGGATAGTTCGAAGAAAGGATTCCTCCCCTTAGGACATGGTATCCATCTGTCCAAAGGGATGGCTCCTCAAAGTGTTGAGGAAAGGAAGGCCATGGCTGGATGCCCTTATGCATCAGCCGTAGGAAGCTTGATGTATGCCATGATGTGTACTAGGCGAGACATCTGCCATGCAGTGGGAGTAGTAAGTCGTTACCAATCCTGCTATGGAGAGAAACACTGGAATGCAGTAAAGAACATATTCAAATATCTAAGACGGACGCAAGATTACATCTTGGTCTATGGGGATGGTGATCTCCAAGTCTTAGGATATACAGATTCAGACTTCCAGTCAGATATTGATGATCGAAAGTTGACATCAGGGTTTGTATTCCTGTTGAACGGTGGTGATGTGAGGTGGAGAAGCAAGAAGCAGGACACTACGGCAGATTCAACAACAGAAGCCGAATACATTGCCGCATCGGATGCTGCAAAGGAGGCGTTGTGGTTACGCAAGTTCATCTTGGAGCTTGGCGTAGTTTCCTCTGATACTCCCGTTTCGTTACTCTGCGATAACACTAGAGCCATTGCCCAAGCAAAGGAACCCAGGTGCCATCAAAAGAGCAAGCACGTGGAAAGGAAATACCACATCATTCGGGAGATTAAAAGCGTGGTGATATCATCATCACAAAGGTGGCCTCTGCCGACAACATTGCTGATCCTCTTACCAAACCTCTGACACAGAAGGTTTTTGACCAGCATGTAATGAGTATGGGTTTACGGATTGTACCTGAATGGTTCTGAGGGCTAGTGGGAGATTGCTAGACTTGTGAGCCCTGGGCGAACCATTCTTACAATAAATGTTATTGTAATATTTAAGTTTATCAATAAAAGTTATTGATGTTTCACCCCCTTTCTGAAATTATATGAATGAATGCACTATAAGGTCTCTCTGTACAATTAGGGTTATGTACCATGGCCAGCGTGATGATCATATAGCTGTTGATTCATTAAATGAATCATAGAGGCTGGTGTTTGGATGAATATCTAAAGAGTTAGATAGAGGACTCATCAAGCACCGTCAAATGATTGTCAAGTGGAGATCTCCAGCCTGAGTAGGAGATGGCAATCCTTTCTCACATAGGCTGATATCTGACCAACCTCTTGATGCAGGTCCTCTGCATGGGAATAGTGATTCGGAGGTGTCAGATTAGTTAGGTCAATGGGTTGACCTAACGAGATCGAGATAACCTAAGTCCTATGTTGAATGCTGTCACAGCATAGGCACACATCCTCTGACCGGAGACAGATATATTGCTATATATCTGAGTATGTACATTTGGCAGACCAATAGGTTGATGACCTAACCAAGGTATAGTGATTTAACACTATCCATGATATATGTGTGTTATAAATATGATTTATAATATACATATATAAGAGAGAGAATTTATGTAAATAGCATTTGTTAATTAATAATGTGGATTGGATTTACATTTATTAATTAATTGGAAATGCAATTTACTAATTAGTTTGGGTTGTGAATATGATTCACATAATATTCAATGGCATGATTGAAATATTCACAAATTAATTTGGAACTAATTTGGTGAATATTTTTTGTGATTAATTAAGAAATAATAAAGATAAATAAAAGGGAGCCAAATAACCACCATGCATAGGTGGCGTCACCCATGAATTGTTCATGGGTGACGCCCCCTATTTTTGAGGATGGTTGTTGACTCCATTTTAATTATCACATTATCTCTTAATTGGTTAATGATAATTATGTTGATAATGTTGCAACATGTTTTAATCAATCATAGCCATTGATTTAGCATGGACCAAGCATAGCCCTTGGATCCATGTGTCCCATGGATTGAGATCCATTGGATCCTAAACTAGTATAAAAGGAAGGCTAGGGTAGCCTTTCCAAGTTGACAACATTCTTGAGTTGAAGAACTCTACTCTCTCTCTCTCATTCTCGTGTGGGCTCTCCTTAATATTCAAGTGGCCGTCCACTTTGTGTATTAGGAAGGAGAGCATTTCGGCTTCGCTTGGATCTTCGTCAAAGGATTGCGGGAAGGACGCGACTCATCATCGTGCCCGCAAGCGCATTCTCCGTGGGTCGGACTTAAGAGAGGAGGATCTCTACTTTGGGATCTCGCGATCACAACCACGCTTCAAGAGGTATTCCTTGTACTTTGTGGTTTGATGAAACGATACGAGAAGTGTTCTCGTGATCATGTGGTTTCATCTTTAAAGTTAAATTTTTTAATTTCCGCTGCATCTAGCATCTAGTACGACTAGTTGCTCCGATCGCATACGATGCGATCAACACGCTTCCGTGATGCGCTTAAGGATTCACAATATCCTTCAGCATATGCGTTTTTTAGATTTTTCGAAAATATTTTTCAAATGTTTTTGGATTTTAAATTTTGCAAATGTTTTTGGGATTTTTTAAAACAAAAGGTTTTGGATAAAAACTAGGTGAAAAATAATTACATGGGAGTGCATCTTGTATATACAAGAAGTAGATTTAAGAACTTACAAGGGTAAGTGGTCAATTTTATAAATATATAAACATAGTGACTTTTGGTATGATGTATACATTCCTCAAACTTCTTTGACACAGGTTTTTCAAACTATTTTTGAAAACTATAGTCCAAAATAATTTTTACAAACAATTTTTACAAACATGTACACACATTTGAAAATCATTTTGCAAAGGTTTTCCAAACAGTATATATAGATTTTTCAAATATTTTAGCAACCATTTTTCAAACCATTTGCAAATCATTTTTCAAACATTTTATTTCATACAAAGAAAATAATTTTTCAATCCAACTGTTTTTACAAAGGTTGAAAACGTGTAACAAAACGTTTTCAAATAGTTTTCAAAAGATTTTTCAAAAAGATTTTCAAACTATTTTTCAAACATTTTGCAAAAAATATTTTCACCTGTTTTATTAATCAGTAAGTACAAAAAGTATTTGAGGAATAATCACATCTTTTTATTAAGGTTTTTAATGAATTTGAATAGTGTAATTAGCCATATTTAAGAAAATACAAAAGTACGAGTTATGGCCAAAGTATATACACAGTATATACGACCCCCCTATACTTAGCTTGAGCTATGTCCTCATACATCGGAGAGAAAAGAGAAGACATAACTCGTACTAAGTATAGAAAAGTATAAAGAATAAATGAATAAGAGATGAATAAACGAATGAGAAGTTGACCGTCCCCCTATACATAGGATCAAATAATCCTAAGTATAGCAGACTGTACACAAAGAAGGGAGGGTCAAGGGTGGGAATGAACAGATCGTACTCAGACTGTCTCCCCCTATACTTAGGGTAAGATATCCCTAAGTATAGACAAGAAGAGGAGACAATGGAGAGGATCAAATAATAGAACAACTCGGGGTGCACACCCCCCAATACTTAGGACAAAGTACGTCTTAAGTATGGAAAACTGTCTACAAGGGGCGACACCTTTCTGATAGATACAGAAGATAAAAGAGGAAAAGAAGAAATTAAGAAAAGAAGGAAAGAGATCAGAAGATGAAAGAAGATAGAGAAGAATGTACGCATCACTCCCCCTATACTTAGGGTAAAAGAAGCCCTAAGTATAGGCAACTACAGGAGTGATCAGACAGAACAATGAATGAACACTCAGCTCGTCCACCCCCCTATACTTAGGACAAAGTATGTCCTAAGTAAGGCAAACACGAGAATGGGTGGATGACCAATACGGTAGAGAGAAACGAGGTACACACAAGAGAATATACAACGGAGATGAATGTACACAGGGTCAAGAAGGTAGAAAGCAGACCTTCTTGAGAGACCGTTGAGGGATAGATCTGGTGTGGTGCAGGTCGACATCGGGGTCCACAGTGGACGGACGCCGATCAGGGTCGATAGGGTGAAGGCCCTCAGTGGAATCAAATCGGAAAGGGACGAACGGGTCAATGGAAGTAGTCTGGCTAGGTTCGCCCTTGGTGGTCCCATGGTGTGAAGGCGCAGACGGGCGAGTGGAAGAAGTGTGGTCAGGTCTGGCCTTGGAGGTCACGCTGATATCAAAGTAGAATGGGACAAACTCATAATCCTCGGAAGAAGTGTAATCGGAGTCGTCCTGCGAGGATCGTCCAGGTCAAAATCAAAAGGGACGAAATCATCAGTGGAAGTATACGAACTCTGTTCGTCCTCAAGAACCTCACCTGGGTCATCTGTTTCATCATGAGGTCTCCCAAAATAATGGGCAGCATCATAACCGACCTCAATCATCTTTACTTGTGAGTGACCAGGAACGGACTTATCAGTGGAAGTAGTCAAACCAGGCCTGTCATGTCTAGTCTTGGTATCTGCCCTCCACTCAAATGGATCAATCACGTAAATACTTTGGATTTCATCAACACATTGCCACACACCAGGAGGAGGAACTGTGAGGTCTATGCTTTCTGATTTCCTCCCCTTTCGGGGGATTCGTCGGGTCTCATCAGGTTTCGCTAAGCAAAGTTCTCTAATACCTGCAGATCGGTCACAGGCCTCGGAGTCAGCTAGAATCGCTGAAGGTGCATCAGGTGCAGGTCTCTGGTCAACTGTGGGTGCGGTGGTCGACGCTTCGCTCTCGTCAACAGGACGGAAGCGAATCTCTCCTGATCCATAATCAATAACGACCCTCGCAGAGGAGAGGAATGGTCATCCCAAGATGATTGGAGAGGGCTCCCCTGTGGAGTTCTCCATGGGCAACACAACAAAGTCAACATGATGGCTCGTGCCCTGAATCGAAATGATGGTATTTTCAAGGATACCCTTTGGCCTCTTTATAGATCCATCAGCAAATTGTACGATCATCCTGGTTTTCTTGAGAGACCCTAAGTGAAGAGACTGTACTAGCGAGAAGGGTAGTATGCTAATAGACGCACCGCCGTCTAGGAAAGTGTGATCACATGTATGGTCAGAGATGGTGAAAGTGATGAAAGGGGTAGCTGTGTTATTCTTTCTGGGAATGGGGCGGTTTGTGATGGCATGGGCAGTGGTCATGGTCAAGATATGATGCTCAGATCTGCTCCTCCGCTTTCTCTTCTTGGGAAGAGGAGCAGATAAATGGGTTATGGCCTGCTGAAGTGGGGCACGGATGATATCATGAGTGGTGGCCACCACTTTGGGTTCAGTCAACATTTTTTTGAATTTTTGGACCTCCTCCATACAAGGGAGGAAGTTAGAATTAACATATACACGAGGCATGCCAAGAGCAGTCTGTACAGCGGCATCCTCGGGGTCAAAGGTGGGACAGGATGTGAATGGATGTGTGGGTGAATGATCTGGAAAAAGGACCCTCTCCTTACAATCTGAATCAACCAAGTGTCTCCCGAACTCTTTTTTGGAATTTTTAAATTTTTCCCATTTTTTGTATTTTGGGCGATTGCAAGCTCCCATGATCAACCACAAGTAAATCCGTATCCTCGACGAAAGGAGCATTAATCTGGTTTTTCCTCAAAATAGCAAGATTATTATTCATCAAATCAATGCACTTTGTCATTCGGTTCAAGATATCACTTATAGAGATCGAGGGAGGTGACTCCAACAGGTCAGACTCGGGTGGATGTGAAGGTGGAGGTGGATAATATACAGATGGAGGTGGAGGTGGGTAAAAGTCCGAGTCATGATACTGCGGCTGATGCGGATATGTACAAAAGTCAGGAAAAGTAGGAGGAGGATCCTCCTGATAAAAGGGAGGTGGACCGGCTGGAGGGTACGAGGAATCCGCAAAATCCGGATAAAAATCGCTCCAGGGATCCATCTCGAAACAAGAGAAATGATTCGGGAGAGCACGAAGGACAAGTCAAGAGAGCGAAGAAGAAGGCACAAATGCGTAGAGGCGATCTAGGATGCACGCAAACAACCACAAGCAAACTCACAAAGCAAACCCTCAATTCACCTACTCAACTCGGTAGAGACCGAAAATTCGGTCTTTTTATCTTGTCTGTTTTAGAGTTAGGTGAGAAGTCAAGAAGTTGCACAAACACTTAGGGGATCAATGGGATTTGGGCACTAACCTTAGTGTATGCGCGAGCAAGTAAAAGCGAAGACAATGAGGGGATTACTCGCCCCAATACAAGTTTTTATTTTGGTGGTTTTTTAGGGTCAAGTAATATTAACAGTCCCAATTTTATTGATTATCACTTTTTTTGGATTTTTAATAAAAATGCACGATCCTAACGGGGATTCAATTCATTTAAGCTCCTAGGTTGGCAAAATCAGAGAGAGAGTCGGAAAAGTAATGCAAGCGGCAAACAATGATGAATGCTAAAGCGTGAATGCTTACCTTACCTCCAGCACTCTACATGCAAGGATGCTCAGCAGAATTGAAACCTAACTATATGCAAATGCAATCCAATGAAATCACCCTAAGTTTCAGAAATTGCTATTAACGTGAAGAACCACAAGTCGGTCACCGATCCTCAATCCAAGAGTCCGGTCTAGGCTCACCCCTCCTCTTCTCGACACATCGAGTTCAGGAGTAGCGCTTGACAAGGTGGGCTCACGGCACGTAGGCTTGAAGATGATGAGGTGACTGTTTAAATTTGACTAAGTCCAAACGAGTCTATAGGTACATGCAAATATATTAGGTGTTTGGCCTTAATCTATCGCAAGCAATCCTAGAACTAAGGGCTCAATCACATAAAGTAAGGAAAACAAAACCGGAAAATAAAAATGAAAAAGGCGGTGAAAACCGCGGTGAGCCCCCAAGTGAACAAACACTTGGAAATTGGGCCCAGAACCTGATTGTCCAAGTACTTGTATTATTACAAATTAATAATGAATGTCTCTCTCTCACCAAAAATAAAAGACTATCTAACACTCTCTCTCAAGTCTCCTGCTCTCTCATGTCGGCTTGGGCTAGAAAAGCCGACACTGCTTCGCAAGGCTGCACCGAATCACCTAGGCGATCCTCCTCGATCCGTGGTCCCTCGTAAGAAGACAAGAAAGAAAATGGTTAGAAAGCTCAACAATATATATCAAAAATGAGAGATAAAGCAAGCAATGGTAAGCAAATAATCACAATCACTCAAAAATGTAATCTATACGTTGTTGCTCCCCGGCAACGATGCCATTTGATAAACGCGGAATTGAGAGCAGTCGTACGGTTTCACAAGGTGAAACCGTAGTCGGTGTGTTGACCGCTCAATATCCCGTATTTAATCAACAATGAACCCACAATCAAATATAAAACATTGACAAACAATGTGGAGTCAAATTTATTTTTAACTCTACAAACAAGATGTATAGGTGTAAGTATGTAGAGAGGTCGAACACATGGAGCAAGGCAGGATAGATCAAGCAATGATGCACAAAATTGTGATGTGATTAAGTGTCTACAATATGCAAATTATTGTAGGTTTTTAGTTTTTATATTTTATATTTTATTTTTTTATTTTTTTTATTTTTTTTAAATTTTGCATTTTGGTTCTCTTTTTACTTATTTTGTATTTTCTTTTTATATTTTATATTTTTTGTATATTTTTTTCAATAATAGAATATATATACAATGTAAGGAAAGAGGGGAGAATGTATTTATAAAAATAAGTAAAAACAGTCAAAAATCAGAGAATAAAATATTTTTGGTCTTTTTATAATTTTAAGCTGTTTTTGTGATTTTTGGGGAATTTTTAGATTGTTTTTGGTATTTTTAAAAGTCATGGTAAAGGAAAACAGTGAATAAACCTACTCTCCGAAATCAAAATGGGAATGAAAAATGACAAACAGTATCAAAATTTTCCCAAATTAGATTTAAAATAAAGGAAATAAAATAGAGGAACTACAGAACCTGGGTTTATATTTTTAGAATTTTCTAGGATTTTTTAGATATTTTTGAGGTTTTTAGGTTTTTTCTAATTTTTAAGGTTTTTCATTTGAAATTTTTAGTGGTTTTTGGATTGACACTAAAAGACACTAAAATACACAATATATATTTTTTTGGAATTTTTCAAAACGTTTTTCTAATTTTTATACATTTTGTAATGCAAACAGTGATGAAAATGCATGTTTTTGATTTTTAATAAATATCAAAATACAATGAAAATGTAATGCAAAAATATGGCGTGAATGAACAAGTCAACAGGCAGCTATGATATTTTTTGGTAATTTTTGGAGTCAATATGATGCGTGAAATAAATAAGACAAAGCATACAAAAATAATCAGCCCTGAAGGGGTATAAGTGCAAATATCAAAACATCCAGGGGCTCGATTGCATTTTTCACACAAAATATACAATGTATTAACCAACTTCCAGGACTAAATAACAATCTCAAAACCCGCAAGGGTACCCTTGCAAAATCGCCAAACCCACGTGCGCAAGCACGCGCGCTTGGCAGGGGTACAAATGTAATTAGCAAAATATCTGCGGATCAAAATGCAAAATACCCAAAAATGTTACACTACATATAAAGTTCCTGGACTAAAGTGCAATAAGTAAACCCTGGGGGCCTCTCTGCAAAATGGCCACCCACCTCACGCGTACAGGCACGTGAGGTGACGTGGTCGAGGACCTGTTTGCCATTCTAAAGAGTTTGGGGGGTCTTTCACTAAATATTACAAGAAACTAAAGCTACCGATGAATGGTTAAATGCTAAGTAATACATACAAAAACTTGCGTAGGTTAGTTTGCAAAATACCCACGTAAAAGCGATCCGACGGCGGGAGATCTTCACTTGAACACGCGACGCGTTCTTCTCGCATGATGCCGCTTCTCCCTTGGACGGCCTCGATTAGAACGCTGATGGAGATCGAACGGTGGGGGCTCTTGATGATCCAACGGGCGCTGCTATCCTGGATGAACGACCCTTGATCGGACGGCAGGGAGGCCAAGACGATGAATAGGGATGAACTCGTCGTGAAGCGAGTTCCCCCGACCTTCATCTCAGCCATCCGACCTTCGATGATGCTTCAAAATGGCCGGTGACGAGCTTGGGAGCTTCCTCTATGCGCGGGGAGGTCCAAAACACCTCGACGGTGGCCGAGGTTCGCTGGAGCTGCTGTCGGAGCTGGAGGAGCTCGCGCGACTCCGGCGAAGGTCAAAATGACCTCCAGGCGTGCGTGATGGTCCAAGCACCTGCAAAAACAAGTGAGAGGGTCTAGGGCAAGTTGCCTGGACCCCGCGGTGGCGGAATTGCGGCGCGAAACGATGGGGCGGAGCTCGGTCGGAGGAGCGCTCCGGCGAGGTGGATGGTATGGACGATTCGATGGATGAAAATGAAAGATTCTTGAGGGATTTTAAACCTAAGGCTACAGGAAATAAAATGCAAGAAAAATAAAGGGGAATAGTGGCAACCTCGACGGTGTATCACCGGAGGGAAGGTACCTCGACGGATGTCTTCTCCGGAGGTAGTGGAGACGCCTCCGACCTCCTTCACCTTGGCTGACGGCACAAAGATGGAGCTGTCACCTCCAGGTCTTCGTGGAGCACGAAAAGGGCGAGGGGTGGACCGAAGGGACTCAAATTTCAAATGGGAGTCAGTGCTCCATTTTATGTGGTTGATGACCGAGCGTCAAAGAACGAGGAATAGCGTCTCGCACAGCGATCCAAAATCTAAGGTAATCACTGGGCGAGTAAGGTGGAAGATCGAGGAGAAAAAGGTCAGAAGGAAGTATCATGGAAGGGTACAAAGAGACGCCTCGAAAAATCCGTGAAAATTGCGTCAAACGAGGTTTGACACAGTGCACAGGGGTGAAGGTCAGACTGTTGACCTTGGTCAATAGTCCAGACCAGGAAAAACCTCTGAAAAATCATTTAAAAATTAGTTTAAAAATAGTAAATGACTTATTTAATTTTAGATTATTAAATAAAAAATGTTTATAATTTTATAAAGTATTTTATAGTGATTTTTATTTATTTTTATGAGGTAAATTTTTACAAGTTGCTTTTTATAGCCTATATAGGTATATTACCTGTATATTTTATTATTTTATTTTTATTTTGTGATTTTAATTTATTTATTTTTGTGTATTATTTTATAAATTCATATAATACTTATATACACTTAAAAATATTTTTATTTTATTTTTCTGAAGTGTTCTGCATATTTAATAAAATAGAAGTATGTATTATACAGGTATAGGTATAGGTATAATACCTATATCTTTTATATTACAGGTATTTTATTTTATGTTTTCTTTATGTTTTTATTTTGATTTTAATATACAAGTATATGGATTACTACTTGACAACTTGGGCTTAAGCATTTTGGGTGGTTGTCAACGGGTCCATTTGGGCCCGAACCCAACAAGTTGTCCGGGCCAGTTTTCCTCGATAACGGACCGGGGACCTAAGCCCGGGACGTTACAAATGGTATCAGAGCCAAACGCCCTCTGACAGTGGAAAGGGCTACCCGAGAGGTGGTGCCGCCCCTACAAAGTGGTTGGAGGAAATGGCTACCCGGAGCGTGCAGCCGCCACTGTCACTGGGAAGAAGTAATGTGCCATATCGCAACGAGGACATTGCGAATATAAGTGGGGGAGATTGTAAAACCCCATAGTCCCATACCGTGGAAATATGAAGTTTCCGGGTGGGATAAAAAGGTGAGAAGGTTACTACCTAGCAACCCGGCTTAAGCATTTTGGGGGTGGTTAATCGGGTCCGTATGGGTCCGATCCCAAGAGGTTGTTAGTGCCAGTAATGCTCCGTTAACGGACCGGGGACCTAAGCCCGGGACGTTACAATATTATAAATAATATTTACAAAATTATAAAAATATAGAAATGAATAAATAATAAATTGAATATTTTAATCTGTACAAGTATACAATAGGGGTCCAAAACTCAACTTTCAAACCGTAATTCCGAAAAATACGAAACCACCTTCATTAAATAGATTATTTTATGCTATATACAATTAAAGGTGAATTTGGTACATCTCGAGTTTTTATTTGCAAGATACGGGTCTGGGAAGTTGGAGTTTGGTCTTCAGCTCGCGTTGCGTTGGTGAACTGAGGGGTTTGTTTGCGATCATAGTTTCTCCAGATCTCATCCGCATTACTCGCCAGATCACGATGATGGGTAGGAGGTCTCTTAGGCAGCCTCTGGCTGCACCGCTTTTTAGCATTCTAGTCCATTCATCTAGGTCGGTTCGTGAGAGCTCAGACCCGCTCTCCGAACCCGAGTACAATTCCACCCTGTTCCCTCTCGACCACCCTTCTTCTTCTGAGGCCGAGATACCAGTGCCAGAGGAGAGACAGACAGATGATTTATCGGCACCTGAGTTCGGTTGTTTTGATTTTTCAGAGACGATGGCCGGCAGTTCTGATGATTGCACTGGAGGTCCACGAGGAGATCAGCATTTCGTTCTGGACCAGGGTTCGATCAACTCCACCCTGATAGCCTCCCTTGAGTCAGTGCAGTAGCAGCTGAGGGATCAGGGGGCATTCATGATAGAGATGAGAAGAGAGCTAGAGCAGATGAGAGCCGACCATGAGAACCACGGAGGAGGAGGACCCGACGATGCGGCAACTGCCACCGCAGCCGCAGCCGCGGCAGCAGCCGCAGCAGGAGGACCACCGAGACCGATGCAGGAGAACCACAATCCCGGATCGACTTTGACGCACCGTTGGGTGGTGCTACCAGCTATCGTGGGGGATTTCAAGTTTCCCCCGAACACTTGGCAACTCCTTCCCCGGTTTCACGATTTGGCCACTGAGGAGCCTCATCTCCACTTACAGGAGTTTGAGATGATTTGCAGTACTGTCCATGATCATCAGGTGGACTAGGACACGATAAGGATGATTGCCTTCCCCTTTTCCTTGGCAGACAGAGCAGCCACCTGGCTGAAGCATCTGCGGAAGTTTGTATACACTTGGGAGCAGCTCCGCGCCGAGTACTTGCACAAGTACTATCCACTCGGGCGGACCAATGCCGCGAGAGCCCTGATCAGCAACTTCTCCATGCTCCCCAACGAGCAATTCCATGAGGCATGGGAGAGGTTCAGAGAGCTGACGGATAGATTCCCGCACCACGACATTTCCAAGCCGAACCTCGTGCAGGGCTTTTTCAGCGGGCTGACACCAGAGCTTCAGGGCTTGGTGAACGCTTCTTGTGGTGGGTCTTTCTTCGCCAAGGATCATGATCAGGTCTGGGCCATCTACGAGGAGATGGCCGAGAACTACATGGTGATGTCCCAGACCCGGTTGTACACTCATGGCAGACCCCAGCAGCCAGGACCCGTGCAATACCAGAGGATAGCACGGGTCGACGCCGGTCCTTCCAGTTCGTCCGCAGTAGCAGCAGCACAGGCAGAGTCCACAACTGTGGATTGGGCATCATTAGCGAGAAGTTGGATCGGATGGAGCTGATTGAGAAGAAGCAGTGCCAGGGCATCACTCAGATGGAGCAGATGGCACAGACTCTGAGCGACATGAAGACCCAGCTCATGTGTCTTCAGGAGGCACAGGCGGCTTCCTAGCCCGTCTTCAGTCGCGAGGCAATCACGACAGCAACAACAGCTCGTCCCAGCGCTCCAGCTCACACCAGCAGCCTAGATAGGTTCACCTTGTACAGGCGGAGCCGTACCAGCAGCCGCAGCCCACCTACCAGTCACCACCATCTTCAGACTTGCAGATGGTGGTATACGAGCCGAATCAGCCTCTGGCAGTACTCCCGCCAGCCCAGTACGATGCAGAGCCGATGGATGTCAACGGGATTTGGTATGACCGCCCTCAGCCCGGTATCCGACGAGACCATCCTGGATTCCGATGGGGGATCGGAGGTACCCAGCCCAGCAGCAACCGTCAGGACAGGGTGGCCAGTACAACCACAGAGAGAGCACCAGTCGCAGAAGCCCCCAATGTACCCACCACCACAGCAGGAGCAGTCATCCTATGGTCCTCGTCCCTATCAGCAGGGACATTCTTGGAGGCGAGATCAGCCTCACCAGCAGCAGCAGCATCACCCATACCCCTCTCAGCCACAGCAGCAGATCCAGCAGCCTCACTACCAGAGAGGCTACCCGTCGGGTTCCCATGAGAACCCTGTCTTGGATGACATAGCCCGCCTCCTCACGGATCAGCAGGCTACCTTCAGACGGGAGATGGACGAGTTCCGCCAGGAGATGCGGGACATAGTGAGAGGGAAAGCCGCCATCCCTGCCCTGATCGAGCCGAACCCCAACAACCTGAAGCGGAAATCTGAGCAGGTAGCTTGTACTGAGTATACCACTCCTAGTGATGCATTTGGTGATATGACTGTATATCTATTTGATACTGATTTTGTCACACTTAGGAGCGGTAGGATGCCAGCAGGCAGCGCCTCGTCTGAGCTACATCATGAGGATCCACCTAGAGCGCCCGACGAGGAGGATGACGACAATGGTACTGATGCCACCAAGGATGCTGATTCCACCGGCGGTGCTGAGGCTGCCGTCTCACCAGTTCGAGGAGGTGGTATTGAGGCCACCCACGATGTCGAGCCAGAGCGCGGTACTGAGGCCGCGAGTCTTCCAGCTGATCCAGCCAATGGTGGTACTGAGGCCACCCGTGTTCATTCTGAGAGACCTGTTGTTTTTCCTATTTCTGATGTATCTCGGAACTCTGTTGTGAATAAAGGAAGAGGTTTGGTTTTTTCTGGTCCCACTGTGGTGCTTGATGTATGTGCGGATCCGGCCGTCGAGCCGTCTAGACCTTTTCCTAGTCCTTCATCTGAGAAGGACCCAGTGATCCCCTTCCCTAGAGCCCTTCAGATGGGGAAGGGGAAGAAAACAGAAAATCCAAAAAAGAGAGATCAGGAAGAGTTCATCCAGCAGATGATAGATCGTTTTCACATACAGCTGACTCTTCAGGAGGCTTTGCAGCACATCCCCCTTCTTCAGCGTTTGTTGAGAGACAGGACCACAGTCAGGAGGAAGAGGAGGAACCACCACTCTGAGATCCATGTGCTGACGAAAGCCACGTGTTTCGCGATCCAGAACCGTCTGCCGGCCAAGAGGCCAGATTCAGGAGCCCCTTATGTCAGATGCCACATCAGTGACCAGAGGTTCGACCGGACTCTATTAGATAGCGGATCGTCGATCAACCTCCTTCCGGCAGCCCTTCTCGACCGCTTCGAGTTGGGCACTCTTAGATAGAGCAGGACAGTCCTACAATTTGCTGATAGATCTGTCAAGAGGCCGAAGGGGTTGTTGCGAGACGTTGTCATCACTATTCAGGGCCTGCAATTCCCCGTGGACTTCGTAGTGCTGGACATGGAGATCCCTGATTCAGTGATCGATACCCCCATCATTCTAGGTCGTCTGTTCTTGGCCACAGCCAAGGCGGTGACTGACCATGATAGCGGGAAGGTATACTTTCACGTCGAGGGCGAAAATGTACAAATAGAGACGGTCGAGGACAACAAAGCCAGAGAGAGATCATGCTCAGAGACCACTTCAGATACAGAGCAGCTGACAGATGCAGGGCTAGACATCCACCAGGACTGTGACTTTGTGATCACAGACGATGAGGCAGTTTGGGCAGACCCAGCAGCACAGGCCATCCTCTCATTTTCAGACACCGCTGATGCAGAGATGATAGCAGAGGAGAGCTTGGAGAGCACATTCCTGGTTCATGATACTTTAGAGGCAGCAGAGCAGGTCCTTGACCGCGAGACAGATTTTTGTGATGATGGTGGTACTGATGCCACCGCAGATGATGCAGATCCCTCGGAGTTAGAGTCTGATTGGGCAGATTGTGAGGATTATATGCCGGACCTGATTTCCAATGAGCCTACTATTGAGGAGGAGGTAGATGCCGAGCAGATCAGAGACAGTTCAGTTGAGCAGCTTTCTTCAGATCCAGTTTGCGAGAGTACGCTCTCATTCTCCCGGGCAGATTTGGCAGCATACACGCGACTTCTTTCGAAGCCAGATTTGCCAGCACCCAGTTGTCCAGAGCTGAAGCTGCTTCCTTCGTCGTTTAAGTATAGATTCCTTGCGGATGAGCATGAGATGTACCCAGTCATTATCTCAGCCGATTTGACTGGAGAGCAGGAATCCCGTTTGATGGGGGTTCTTGAAAAGAACCGCAAGGCGATAGGATGGAGCATAGCAGATCTCCAGGGGATTAGTCTGGCTCTGTGCTCCCACCATATCTATCTTGAGGATGAGGCGAAGCCGTCGCGTGAGTTCCAGCGGCGGCTGAACCCGAATCTGAGAGAGGTTGTCATGAAGGAAATTTCGAAATGGTGGAGCGCCGATTTTATCTATCCCATCTCCGACTCCAAGTGGGTCAGCCCTTTGTGGTGCCCAAGAAGACGGGCATAACTACAGTGATTAGAGAGTCTGGAGAGGAGATTGCTACACGAGTACCCACTTCTTGGCGGGTTTGTGTTGACTACAGGAGACTCAACCAGGCCACCAAGAAGGATCATTTCCCCCGCCCTTTATTGATCAGATCATTGAAAGACTGGCAGGGAAGAGCCATTACTGTTTTCTGGATGGTACTATGCAATACCCCTGCGACTTTTCAGAGATGCATGCTGTCGATCTTTTCGGACATGGTAGGGGAGTGTTTGGAGGTCTTCATGGATGATTTCTCGGTCTACGGTGACAGATTCGACTCCTGTCTTGACTGCTTAGACCGAGTACTTCAGCGATGTATTGAGGTTCGCTTGGTTCTTTCTTGGGTGAAGAGTCACTTTATGGTGACTCAAGGGACGGTGCTTGGCCACATCATCTCCAACAGGGGCATGGAGGTTGATCCGGCCAAGGTGGATGTCATTAGAAAACTCACACCACCGTCCAACTTGCGACAGTTACGGTCTTTCCTGGGGCACATCGGTTTCTATCGGTGATTCATTTGTGATTTCAGTAGGGTTGCCCGACCGTTGACTGACTTGCTGACGAAAGACACCGAGTTCCTTGTCGATGACAAGTGTCTTTCGTCGTTTGAGACTCTTAAGCATTGTATTGTTGAGGCTCCTGTCCTCCAGCCACCAAATTGGTCTCTCCCATTTGAGATCATGACGGACGCCTCCGATTTTATTGTGGGGGATGTGCTGGGACAGAGGAGGGATGGAGTCCCATTTGCTATCCACTGTGCTAGCCGCACCTTGGATTCCGCCCAGCGGAATTATATAGTCACAGAGAAGGAGATGCTAGCCGTAGTGTTTGCCCTAGATAAGTTCAGATCGTACATTATTGGATCTAGAGTGACTTTGTATACTGATCATACCGCCATCCGATACCTCATGGCAAAGATGGATGCCAAGGCCAGAATGACTAGATGGATCCTTCTGCTCCAGGAGTTCGACATTGAGATCAAGGATAAGCCTGGAGTCAAGAATATGGTGGCGGATCATCTCTCCCATTTAGAGCAGCCTGAGGAGTCTGAGCAGATTGATCCCATTTGTGAGACCTTCCCAGATGAGGCGATCCTGGCTATCGCCTCACTCCCGTGGTATGCCGATATTGTGAACTTTCTTGTTGCTAAGAAAGTCCCACAAGGTTGGCCCAGGCAGAGGCTTGAGACCTACCTCGCGAAGGCCAAGTCCTACCACTGGGAGGATCCCATCCTTTACCACGAAGGAGGGGATAGCGTCTGGCGTAGTTGCATTCCTCAGGACGAACACCATAGCGTCCTTACTTACTGCCACAAGCTTGAGGCAGGAGGACATCATTCTGGGAGGAGAACGTCACAAAAAGTGCTCCAATCCGGCTTGTGGTGGCCTACCCTCTTCAAGGACTCTGATGAGTTCGTGAAGAGGTGTACAAACTGTCAGAGGATGTGCACTTGTGGATAGCGTGATATGATGCCGATGCATCCCATTCACTTCTGTGAGGTTTTTGACGCATGGGGCATCGATTTCATGGGTCCATTCCCTAAGAGTCAGGGATTTGAGTACATTCTGCTGGACGTAGACTATGTTAGTCGATGGGTTGAGGCTATCCCCGCCCAAGCCGCTGATGCTAGGACAGTTTGCAGATTTCTGAGGAAGCACATCATTACGCGGTCCGGGGTACTTCGAGTATTGATTTCAAATGGGGGGTCTCATTTCATCAATGACCAGGTGAAGGCACTTTCTAGCGAGTTCGGCATAGACCATCGTGTTGCTACACCTTACCATCCACAGACGAATGGTCTAGCCGAGGTGTCGAACAGGGAGATCAAGACTATTTTGCAGAAAGTCGTCCGCCCTGACCGAAAGGATTGGTCACAGCTTTTGGACTCGGTCTTGTGGGCATATAGGATGTCTTTCAAGACATCATTGGGCACATCTCCTTTTCGCCTAGTTTATGGCAAGCCGTGCTATTTACCTTTTGAGTTGAGGCACAAGTCACTTTGGGAAGTCACAGATATTCTTTTAGATCCAGATAGTGTAGGAGACCAGAGGAGGGCAGAGTTAGCAGCCCTGGAGGAGCTTCGTGATACCGCATTCTCAAACAACCTACAGTATAAGGAGAGAGTAAAAGAGTGGCATGATTATCATATCAGCCACAAGCATTTTGAGCCTAGACAGAGGATGTGGCTGTTTGATGCTAGGCTTCGTCTATTTCCAGGGAAGCTACAGAGCAAATGGAAGGGACCTTATCTTGTGAGAAAGGTACACGACAACGGAAGCATTGATATATCTGAGTTGTCTTCTGAGAGTACCTTTCGAGTGAACGGCCAGCGGCTCAAGCCATTTCTAGATCATGAGCTGCGGGTCGTTGATGTTGCCCCTATTCATTTTGCATGAGATGTGGTCTCTTGACTCACATCTATTGCATCTCACGCCTGATTATCACTGCTCTTCCGACCTGTATAGATCCAGTTGTCCATATTACTCTATTCTTTAGTCCCACATCCCATTTCTCATCTTGTGATTATGCTATACTTAGGGTGTACTTTACCCTAAGTATGGGGGGGGATGTAGGACCTTCGGGTATTCTTTTCATTCTTTCTACCCCTGTTTTGTTGCCTATACTTAGGGATATTTTACCTTAAGTATAGGCGGGCAGACTCTGTACATCCTTCACTCGGATTTCCCTTCATGTACAGCTTGCTATACTTAGGATTATTTGATCCTATGTATAGGGGAAAACCACCGAGTTCTCCTCATTCTATTCATTCATTCCTCTCTGTATCTAGCCATTCCTTTTCACTTCCCTTTACTAAGCACGAGTTATGTCTTCTTCATCGCTCTTGATCACTCTGAGGACATCGTTCGAGCTAAGTATAGGGGTGTGTGTATATATTTCATATATACTTTAGCCATAGCTCGTACTTTGTGTGAGTGTGTTAATAACTAAATGGCTAAAAACCCTAAAAACCCATAAAATTAAAAATTTTTCCCTTGTATATAAGAATCATTCTGCACATACATGGCTAGTGTACAAAACTATTTTTGTAAAGTTTGTGTAAATATTTTCTTATCAAAATTATGTATATAGTACAAAATTTTTCCAAAATGTTTTGAAAATCAAAAGTTTGTAAAAATCTTGTGTAAATGTGTGTAAACACTTTTGCAAAACTTGCATTTCATGCATTCATCCATTCATGATTTCAAAACATTTTGCAAAAATTTTGTACGATTGTGAATATTTGTAAATAGCATCTTTGTATATATGTATATAGTTTTTCTGGATGATAGTTGACAATTAAACTAGCCTGGAATTAAATTGGGAAATGGAGATTGATTAAGATCTTAATCCACCTAATTCTAAGAGGAACCTTATAGGGCTTAGGGTTAAGGCTTTTCAGGTCCATAAGGACTTAATTCTTTGAGTCCACTAGGCTATGAGCATATGTCATCTTGATGAGCCTATGTAGAGCACTTAACAACACACGCATGACTCTTAGAGACAATGGCTTGACTTGCACCAGCACTTTACACATAGCTCTCCACGGATGAGGTGGTGAGGAGGCAGTTTCCTTTGGCTTGGGGTAGCATATGAGGGTAGTACTTCTAGGCGGAACCTCTCTTCTTCTTCTAGTGAAGGAAGTGCGCCTCAACTTGGTCTAGTGGTGATGAAGGCTAAAGACAGAAGCCGTGGGTTGCAATAAAGCTTCAAAAGAGGGATAGTCTACTGGCTCAAGAGGAAAAACTCCTTGTATATATGCTGTACCATGTAGATATGTTGTATAGTTACACATGAAAAAAAATGTGCAAAAAGAAAAGAACTCCAAAAAAGTGGTAGGTCGGATTGAAAATTTAATAACCCCATCGGAGTGTATATAGTCAAATAAAGCAAAAGCTTATGGTACCTATGTTACATCTCATGAAGCTTGCAGCGGGAGACTTAGCTACACTGGTTAGGCTCCCAGGGATACACGGCTATACTGGCCTTGGTCCATTCTTCATCGTCTTCCCCCTCTTCTTGAGCCGGTTGCACTTGAACTTAGAAGGGAATACCACGCTTCTCGAGGAAAGAGTTGCTAGACCGAGGCATCAGAGTTACCAGGTTGGGGGAGGTTGTTTCTTTAGTAATTCTGAGGTGGGGAGCTACATATCACTTACACTGCATGGAAAGATTCATGGTCATTAGAGTTTGTGTATGTAGACTTGTTCTGATCTGGTTTATTGAGGAGTCTTGTCATAGATTGGTGGAACTTAGAGGCTATTGAGTTTTAAGCTTAAGTCCAAATAAGGTTCCGACACATTAATAATCCAAAGATCTGATCGAGCTCCATTTTTCAATTTAATGAAGGCGAGTTTAATAATCAGCCTTAATCCATGTATATTCTCCTCGTTTTCTTTTTCTTTTTCTTTCTTTCTTTTTCACTTCTTTTTCAAATAAGTGTTTGCTAAGGGACTAGCAAAAGTTATGTATAGGGGGGTGATGAATACCCATTCATCACTCTTTATTCTTATATTTTAGCTACAAAAACCTTTGCAAATGCATGTATACTCATGTAAATATAAATAATTACTAAAAGCAAGCATTGTATAAAGTTTAATAATTAGCATGTTTTTGTGCAAAAATAAAAGAATAAAGAGACAAAAGAAAAAGAGGAAATATTTAGAATAAATATTGAGCAACCTAACCCCAAGGGAGGGCTAAGCATGGCCTGACCGCATAAAAGCCAAAGTAGAGGGAGATAGGGGCTCATGTGTGTAAATAGACCTGTAAATAAATAATTATATTTTTCCTCTAAAAAATAGAATAAAATGGCTTGTATATATTGTATATATATTTATAATTATAAAAATCAAAACAAAAATAGAAAAATTAAAAAGAAAATAAAAAGAGTCACTTGTGTATATATCCACCATGTACATACAACCACTCCTATATTTATTTCACCTTATAAACAAATAAAATTAATTTCCATAAATTTGTAAATATTCTATCTTTTATGATGTAAATAAATAAAATAAAAACAACAAAGATAAAAACAAAATAAAAAGAATAAAATTAAAAAAACCCAAAAATAACATTGTACATATACCATGTATATATATGTATATATCTATTTATTTTACCATTGTATTTAAATAATAAAAATAAAATAAAAATATCTTTTTATTCCTAATTTCATGTTATATAAAAGGGGAATAAAAATGTATAAAAATAACAAATTAAAAATAAAAAATGCATATTGTGTAAATACCTATATATAGCATAAAGTGTACACACTCTTGTTTTATTTTGAAAAATTAATTAAAAATCACCAAAAAATAGAAAAAATTAAAACAAAAATATTTCATGTTTTAAGTTTTTCTCGATTCGGCCTTTTTCTATTTTATTTCGTATTTCCAAATAAATCTGATCTGGAATTTTTCTGATTGGTCCACGGGGGACGTTGACCTCCGGTCAACTGCCCCCCGCGGACCTCTTCCTTGCGGGTCTGATTTTTCATCCGACTTCTCCCTCTTCCCCACTCCAGATCTGATAGCTCCATACCCAATCCCAGGGTCCGTTTCACTCACGACACATCCGACACCCTCGCCAGCATGCCCGCCTCGGGGTCCACGCTCCACGCTACCCTACCCGATCGATTTTAGCCGGACCCCTAGGCATTTAAAATCCGAGCTCCGCCACCTCTTTCCGCATCTTTGGCCCCTCCATTCTCCACCCAAGGACCTCCATCGCATTGGCGAGAGTGACAGCTCGTTCCTCGTG
The DNA here is from genome assembly GCA_037367405.1 of Ottelia alismoides. NCBI lineage: Eukaryota > Viridiplantae > Streptophyta > Magnoliopsida > Alismatales > Hydrocharitaceae > Ottelia > Ottelia alismoides. Next base: position 260,704 of record JAZKJV010011023.1, read on the forward strand.
GTGTTGCAGCGAGGAGGGAGTGCGAGACCATCGATCCGACGTCCTAGCGCCGCCGTGCCCCGCCCAGAGGTGGAGCTTGAGCCTCAGGCCTCGACGACCCGCGAGGCGATGACCCAGAGCTGCCTAAGATAACCCACAATCGAGTCCTTCACTCAGGTAGCCGTAGTTCTTCTTCCTTTTCTTTAATTTCAATTTTCGCTCAAATCCGGTCGTCGTCGACGACCTTTGATTCCGACCACCTTAGCCTTAGTCTCGATCATCGGAATCCCCCATCACGTTTGCCCTTCCCCCGCGCACCTTCTCCGCCCATCCATCCAACCCCGCTCGCACAGGAGCTGGGATCTCGAGCTCCTCCGTCGTCGCATCGCCGGAGTTCGATCACCTCGCCGCACCGTTCACCTTCATCGCCGCTTACGGGGACGAGGTAGTTTGCCCTCGACCCAGGAGCTTTTTGGTGTCATTTTGCAGGTTCAAGGAAGGACATCTGAGGTCTTCCCACTCGAGCACCAGAGCTCCCCCTCCGCCAGAGTCGACAGAGCTCTCAGGAGCTCCGTTGATTCATCGGAGAGCACCGTTTGACGCGGGAGCCCACGACGAGTCTTCGCCAATCATCAAAGCCCCGTGAGGAGGCCGGGAGTGCGCGCAGAGGGCTGGCGAAGTTCGCCGGCCATCAGTTCTTCCTCGACCATCAGCTACCGTTGGATCGCCCTCCAGCTCCAGTTTCAATCTGAACCATCCATTCCAGGAGCGCCATCACCGCACGATCAAAGGAGGAGTTGATCAAGACCGTTCGATCCGGAGATGAGGCGCAGTTAAGCAGTCACCGTCAGATCCTCCACGTGCCCTCGTTTCAGCCGTCCGATCCAGCCAAGGGTTACAGGAGCGAGGCGCCTCCGCCTCTCCACCGTCGGATCTATACGTGGCGCGCGCTCCGCCCTTGGATCTTAAATAAGGGGTAATTGTTCTTAGGCCCCTCTAGTTTTCGCATTTATTATCTAGTCCTGTAAATATTTTTGAACCTTTATTTTCGTTGGGTAAATTGCACTTTGGACCTCATTTTTTCTGCTATTTGCATATATACCCCTGCCTGTAGTATGTCACGTGCATCGATACGTGTTTTGTTGGGTTATTTGCATACTTAGTCTTGTAGTTCTGGGATGTTCATAAATGAATGAAAATTTCTAGTTAATTGCATTTATACCCCTGTGCGTGATTTTTTAGAGCATGTGCGTATATTTTTGGGTAATTTACAGAAAGGTCCTCGGACTTTTGGTACATGTTACCAATTAGTTCGAGAACCGTATTTTTATTGCAATAAGGTCCCTGAGTGCCTAGATCACGCGCTTTGCACGTGAGTTCTTGGAAATTTTGCATCGGACCCCCTGGAACTTATTTTAATTGCATTTAGGTCCATGTGTACTCTGCCCTTGTGTTTGATTTTAATAAAATAGCAAACTCACTCCAAATTCAATGAAAATTGGACACATGGCTCCTGCCATGTTGTAAAATTTTTCTAGAATTTTTGGGGACATTTTTTATTTCATTTACTATTTTTAAAAATTCAAAAACACGCATTTTCTTTACTGTCTGACTTAAAAATTCAAAAAAAATATTAAAACTCATCTAAAAATTATAAAAAAGTAGCTACTGTGTGTCTTGTCTTGTTTGATTTTCTGACCAATTTTGGTCATTTTCATTATATAAAACTCATAAAAATTGAAAAACACTAAAAACTTTATAAAAATTCTAATAAATAATCTAAAAATCCAAAAATAATAATTCTTGTGCCTTACTTTTCCTTAGACTTTCTAGTTTATAGGAAAATTACCTCCAGGAGTTAAGTAGGCCTTCTTGTATTTTAAATTGGCCTTTTACTCCTGACTGGACATTTCCTTCGTTTTCTTGCATTGTTTGATTTTTAGAAAAGAAAATAAAAATCAGAAAAATACCAAAAATTCATAAAAAACAGTAAAAAACATAAAAACATAAAAACATTTTTATTCAAATTTTTGAGTAATTTTTGATACATTAAATATTTGCTTGAAGTTGGTTGTTTCTCTTATTTTCTGATTTTCCTTATTAACCAAAAATCCAAAAAAATATATAAAAATTGAAAATCCACCAAAAATAGTTTCCATTTATTTTTCGATATTTTCGACTACTTCGTAGGCCGTAAGGCCATCACGTGCTCCCTGAGTCCGAACCTGGTCGCTATACCAGGCTAATCTAATAGCCAAGACCGCTATTGTGTTTATTTGATTTTTATCTTATTTTGGTGGTCTGTTTTACATTTTCTTGATCGACCGACTGATCTCTTGAGCGACTGAGGTCGCAATGACCTTAGTTCTCTTTCTTCATCCTTAGTTTCTCGGGATTTTTCGGTCATCAGAATGGGGTGATGAATACCCATTCATCACTCTGTATTATTATATTTTAGCTACAAAAACCTTTGCAAATGCATGTATATTCATGTAAATATAAATAATTACTAAAAGCATGCATTGTATAAAGTTTAATAATTAGCATGTTTTGTGCAAAAATAAAAGAATAAAGAGACAAAATAAAAAAGGAAATATTTAGAATAAATATTGAGCAACCTAACCCCAAGGGAGGGCTCAGCATGGCCTGACCGCATAAAAGCCAAAGTAGAGGGAGATAGGGCTCATGTGTGTAAATAGACCTGTAAATAAATAATTATATTTTCCTCTAAAAAATAGAATAAAATGGCTTGTATATATTGTATATATATTTATAATTATAAAAATCAAAACAAAAATAGAAAAATTAAAAAGAAAATAAAAAGAGTCACTTGTGTATATATCCACCATCTAAATACAACCACTCCTATATTTATTTCACCTTATAAATAAATAAAATTAATTTTTATAAAATTTGTAAATATTCTATCTTTTATGGTGTAAATAAATAAAATAAAAACAACAAAGATAAAAACAAAATAAAAAGAATAAAATTAAAAAAACCCAAAAATAACATTGTACATATACCATGTATATATATGTATATATCTATTTATTTTACCATTGTATATAAATAATAAAAATAAAATAAAAATATCTTTTTATTCCTAATTTTATGTTATAAATAAATAAAATATAAAAGGGGAATAAAAATGTATAAAAATAACAAATTTAAAATCAAAAAGGCATATTGTGTAAATACCTATATATAGCGTAAAGTGTACACACTCTATTTTTATTTTGAAAAATTAATTAAAAATCACCAAGAAATAGATAAAATTAAAACAAAAATATTTCATGTTTTAAGTTTTTCTTAATTCGGCCTTTTTCTATTTTATTTCGAATTTCCACATAAATCTGATCTGGAATTTTCTGATTGGTCCACGGGGGACGTTGACCTCCGGTCAACTGCCCCCCGCGGACCTCTTCCTTGCGGGTCTGATTTTTCACCCGACTTCTCCCTCTTCCCCACTCCAGATCCAATAGCTCCATACCCAAACCCAGGGTCCGTTTCACTCACGACACATCCGACACCCTTGCCGGCATGCCCGCCTCGGGGTCCGCGCTCCACGCTACCCTACCTGATCGATTTTAGCCGGACCCCTAGGCATTTAAAATCCGAGCTCCGCCACCTCTTTCCGCATCTTTGGCCCCTCCATTATCCACCCAAGGACCTCCATTGCATCGGCGAGAGTGACAGCTCGTTCCCCGTGGTGTTGCAGCGAGGAGGGAGTGCGAGACCATCGATCCGGCATCCTAGCGCCGCCGTGCTCCGCCCAGAGGGGGAACTTGAGCCTCGGGCCTCGACGACCCGCGAGGCGATGACCCAGAGCTGCCTAAGCTCACCTACAGTCGAGTCCTTCACCCAGGTAGTCGTAGTTCTTCTTCCTTTTCTTTAATTTCAATTTTCGGCAAAATCCGGTCGTCGCCGACGACCTTTGATTCCGACCACCTTAGCCTTAGTCTCGATTATCGGAATCCCCCATCACGTTTGCCCTTCCCCCGCGCACCTTCTCCGCCCATCCATTCAACCCCGCTCGCATAGGAGCTGGGATCTCGAGCTCCTCCGCCATCGCATCGCCGGAGCTCGATCACCTTGCCGCACCGTTCACCTTCTTCGCCGCTTACGGGGTCGAGGCAGTTTGCCCTCGACCTAGGAGCTTTTTGGTGTCATTTTGCAGGTTTAAGGAAGGCCATCTGAGGTCTTCCCACTCGAGCACCAGAGCTCCCCCTCCGCTGGAGTCGACAGAGCTCTCCGGAGCTCCGTTGATTCATCGGAGAGCATCGTTTGACGCGGGAGCCCACGACGAGTCTTCGCCGATCATCAGAGCCCCGCGAGGAGGCCGGGAGTGCGTGCAGCGGGCCGGCGAAGTTCGCCGGCCATCAGTTCTTCCTCGACCTTCAGCTACCGTTAGATCACCCTCCAGCTCCAGTTTCAATCTGAACCATCCATTCCAGGAGCACTAGCACCGCACGATCAAAGGAGGAGTTGATCCAGACCGTTCGATCCGGAGATGAGGCGCAGTTGAGCAATCACCGTCAGATCCTCCACGTGCCCTCGTTTCAGCCGTCCGATCCAGCCAAGGATTACAGGAGCGAGGCGCCTCCGCCTCTCCACCGTCGGATCTACACGTGGCACGCGCTCCACCCTTGGATCTTAAATAAGGGTAATTGTTCTTAGGCCCCTCTAGTTTTCACATTTATTATCTAGTCCTGTAAATATTTTTGAACCTTTATTTTCGTTGGGTAAATTGCACTTTGGACCTCATCTTTTCTGCTATTTGCATATATACCCCTGCCTGTAGTGTGTCACGTGCATCGACACGTGTTTTGTTGGGTTATTTGCATACTTAGCCTTGTAATTCTGGGATGTTCATGAATGAATGAAAATTTTTAGTAAATTGCATTTATACCCCTGTACGTGATTTTTTAGAGCATGTGCGTATATTTTTGGGTAATTTACAGAAAGGTCCTCGGACTTTTGGTACCTGTTACCAATTAGTCCGAGAACCTTATTTTTATTGCAATTAGGTCCTTGAGTGCCCAGATCACGCGCTTTGCACGTGAGTTCTTGGAAATTTTGCACCGGACCCCCTGGAACTTATTTTAATTGCATTTAGATCCATGTGTACTGTGCCCTTGTGTTTGATTTTAATAAAATAGCAAACTCACTCCAAATTCAGTGAAAATTGGATACATGGCTCCTGCCATGTTGTAAAACTTTCTAGAATTTTTGGGGACATTTTTGATTTCATTTACTATTTTTAAAAATTCAAAAACACGCATTTTCTTTACTGTCTGACTTAAAAATTCACAAAAAATACTACAACTCATCTAAAAATTATAAAAAATTAGCTACTATGTCTCTTGTCTTGTTTGATTTTCTGACCAATTTTGGTCATTTTTTATTATATAAAACCCATAAAAATTGAAAAACACTAAAAACTTTATAAAAATTCTAATAAATAATCTAAAAATCCAAAAATAATAATTCTGGTGCCTTAATTTTCCTTCGACTTACTAGTTTATAGGAAAATTACCTCCAGGAGTTAGGCCTTCTTGCATTTTAAATTGGTCTTTTACTCCTGACTGGACAGTTCCTTCGTTTTCTTGCATTGTTTGATTTTTAGAAAAGAAAATAAAAATCAGAAAAATACCAAAAATTCATTAAAAACAGTAAAAAACATAAATTACATAAAAATATTTTTATTCGAATTTTTGAGTAATTTTTGATACATTAAATAATTGCTTGAAGTTGGTTGTTTCTTTTATTTTCTAATTTTCCTTATTAACCAAAAATCCAAAAAAATATATAAAATTTGAAAATCCACCAAAAATAGTTTCCTTTTATTTTTCGATATTTTCGACTACTTCGTAGGCCGTAAGGCCATCACGTGCTCCCTGAGTCCGACCCTGGTCGCTATACCAGGCTAATCTAATAGGCAGGACCTCTATTGTGTTTATTTGATTTTTATCTTATTTTGGTGGTCTATTTTACATTTTCATGATCGACCAACTGATCTCTTGAGCGACTGAGGTCGCAACGACCTTAGTTCTCTTTCTTCATCCTTAGTTGCTCGGGATTTTTCGGTCATCAGAATGGCGCCGTTGCCGGGGAGCATGGCTTAGTAGTCGGTTTCCGATTTTTCCCGCGGTTTACTTTTCCGCGGCTTTTTGAGCATATTTTGTATATATCATTTATTTGCATAATGGTTTAAATAATCTGGTCTGACCACTTGTGTTTGTTTTCTTGCGAGGGCCCGAGGACCGAGGCGACTTTCTTCGAAAGCCGAGCAACCGCGGGAACCGGAGGCGGCTCTCTTCTTCACAGAGCCGCGGGAGGACGCGAGGAGCGAGCACGAGAGCGGGAGCCACGGAATAGCCGCGGAGTAGCATAGTTTAGATTAGATTTTATTTTAGCAATAATTGAACTTTTATTGTAATAATAAAGGTACACTCAGACACTTGGACTTTTGGGTTTGTTTCGTCGAGCACCGGTGTGCTCGGGGGACCCTTTTAGCTAGCTTAGATTTTTCGTGGCTTTTTCGTGGCTTTTAGATTTTCCTTTACTGCCTTTTACAGTTTCTCGCGGACTTTCGAGCCCCTAGCCGTAGGATTTTCTGCTTGACTGTGACATAATAATTAGGATCCAAATACCCTAATATATCTGCTTGCACCTATAGATCGGTAATTGGACCAAAAATTAAAAAAATAATCAAATAGCCGTTCCACCACCTCCGAGCCTACGCGCCGCGAGCCTGCCCTATCAAGCGTTACTCCTGAATTCGACCTGTCGAGAAAAGGAGGGGTGGGTCTAGACCAGACTCTTTGGATTGGTGGCTGGTGTTCGGCTAACCATTCTTTCGAGTAGCACTGCTGTTTAGGGACTCGATTTTCCGCCTGCACCATTTCGGTAGTTTACTTCCTGTCTTTTCAATTCTGCACGGATCATATTGCATGTAGAGTGCTGGAGCCAGGTACGCATTTCTATCTTTGCATGCATCATTGATTTTCGCGCATCGGCTTTTTCGTCTTCTCCCCCCTGTTTTGGACTTAATAACCAGGAGAACCGAAAAAAATCGTTAGTCCTTTTGTTTTTATTGAAAAAGATCTAAAAAGAAAAACAATAAAATTGCGATTGTTTAAGCTATTGACCCTAAAAGACACTTGACCTAATAATCTGTCTTGGGGAGAGCAACCCCCTCATTGTTTGGTTTGATTGAGCGAGAGAGTGACCCGTACACTAGGTAGAGCCTTCCGGTACACCTCTCGACTGATTACCGACTCTTCTGTGTGGGACAGTTGGTTGGGAGAGTATCAGGTATCCCAGCAGGTTACGTAATCGCTATGATATTTTGCTTGTTCACCAAAATAAAATTGACAAGATAATTTGACCGAGCCTTTACGGTCTTCAGCTCGCGTTGCGTTGGTGAACTGAGGGGTTTGTTTGCGATCATAGTTTCTCCAGATCTCATCCGCATTACTCGCCAGATCACGATGATGGGCAGGAGGTCTCTTAGGCAGCCTCTGGCTGCACCGCTTTTTAGCACTCCAGTCCATTCATCTAGGTCGATTCGTGAGAGCTCAGACCTGCTCTCCGAACCCGAGTACGATTCCGTCCTGTTCCCTCTCGACCACCCTTCTTCTTCTGAGGCCGAGATACCAGTGCCAGAGGAGAGACAGACAGATGATTTATCGGCACCTGAGTTCGGTTGTTTTGATTTTTCAGAGACGATGGCCGGCAGTTCTGATGATCGCACTGGAGGTCCACGAGGAGATCAGCATTTCGTTCTGGACCAGGGTTCGATCAACTCCACCCTGATCGCCTCCCTCGAATCAGTGCAGCAGCAGCTGAGGGATAAGGAGGCATTCATGATAGAGATGAGAAGAGAGCTAGAGCAGATGAGAGCCGACCGCGAGAACCGCGGAGGAGGAGGACCCGACGATGCGGCAGCTGCCGCCGCAGCCGTAGTTGCGGTAGCAGCCGCAACAACAGCAACAGGAGGAGGACCACCGAGACTGATGCGGGAGAACCACAATCCCGGATCGACTTTGACGCACCGTTGGGTGGTGCTACCAGCTATCGTGGGGGATTTCAAGTTTCCCCCGAACACTTTGCAGCTCCTTCCCTAGTTTCACGGTTTGGCCATTGAGGAGCCTCATCTCCACTTAAAGGAGTTTGAGATGATTTGCAGTACTGTCGACGATCGTCAGGTGAACTAGGACACGATACGGATGATTGCCTTCCCCTTTTCCTTGGCAGACAGAGCAGCCACCTGGCTGAAGCATTTGGGGAAGTTTGTATACACTTGGGAGCAGCTCCGCGCCGAGTACTTGCACAAGTACTATCCACTCGGGCGGACTAATGCCGCGAGAGCCCTGATCAGCAACTTCTCCATGCTCCCCAACGAGCAATTCCATGAGGCATGGGAGAGGTTCAGAGAGCTGACGGATAGATGCCCGCACCACGACATTTCCAAGCCGAACCTCGTGCAGAGCTTTTTCAGCGGGCTGACACCAGAGCTTCAGGGATTGATGAACGCTTCTTGTGGCGGGTCTTACTTCACCAAGGATCACGACCAGGTCTGGGCCATCTACGAGGAGATGGCCAAGAACTACATGGTGATGTCCCAGACCCGGTTGTACACTCAGGGTAGACCCCAGCAGCTAGGACCCGTGCAGTACCAGATGATAGCACGGGTCGACACCGGTCCTTCTAGTTCGTCCGCAGTAGCAGCAGCACAGGCAGAGTCCACAGCTGCGGACATGGGCATCATTAGCGAGAAGTTGGATTGGATGGAGCTGATTGAGAAGAAGCAGTGCCAGGGCATCACTCAGATGGAGCAGATGGCATAGACTTTGAGCGACATGAAGACCCAGCTCATGTGTCTTCAGGAGGCACAGACGGCTTCCTAGCCCCGTCTTCAATCGCGTGGCGATAACGGCAGCAGCAGCAGCTCGTCCCAGCGCTCTAGCTCACACCAGCAGCCTAGACAGGTTCACCTTGTACAGGCGGAGCCGTACCAGCAGCCACAACCCACCTACCAGTCACCACCATCTTCAGACTTGCAGATGGTGGTATACGAGCCGGATCAGCCTCTGGCAGTACTCCCGCCAGCCCAGTACGATGCAGAGCCGTTGATGGATGTTAACGGGATTTGGTATGACCGCCCTCAGCCCGGTATCCGATGAGACCATCCGGATTTCGATGGGGGACCGGAGGTACCCAGCCCCAACAGCAGCCGTCAGGACAGGGTGGCCAGTACAACCACAGAGAGAGCACCAGCCGCAGCAGCCCCTAGTATACCCACCACCACAGCAGCAACAGTCATCCTATGGTCCTCATCCCTATCAGCAGGGACAGTCTTGGAGGCGAGATCAGCCTCACCACCAGCATCAGCAGCATCACCCATACCCCTCTCAGCCACAACAGCAGATCCAGCAGCCTCACTACCAGAGAGGCTACCCGTCGGGTTCCCATGAGAACCCTGTCTTGGATGACATAGCCCGCCTCCTCACAGATCAGCAGGCTACCTTCAGACGGGAGATGGACGAGTTCCGCAAGGAGATGCGGGACATAGTGAGATGGAAGGCCGCCATCCCTGCCTAGATTGAGCCGAACCCCAACAACCTGAAGTGGAAATCTGAGCAGGTAGCTTGTACTGAGTATACCACTCCTAGTGATGCATTTGGTGATATGACTGGATATCTATTTGATACTGATTTTGTCACACTTAGGAGCGGTAGGATGCAAGTAGGCGGCGCCTCGTCTGAGCTACATCATGAGGATCCACCTAGAGCGTCCGACGAGGAGGATGACGACGGTGGTACTGATGCCACTAAGGATGCTGATTACACCGACGGTGCTGAGGCCGCCGTCTCACCAGTTCGAGTAGGTGGTACTGAGGCCACCCACGATGCCGAGCCAGAGCGCGGTACTGAGGCCGCGAGTCTTCCAGCTGATCCAACCGATGGTGGTACTGAGGCCACCCGTGTTCATTCTGAGAGACCTGTTGTTTTTCCTACTTCTGATGTATCTCGGAACTCTGTTGTGAATAAAGGAAAAAGTTTGGTTTTTTCTGGTCCCACTGTGGTGCTTGATGTATGTGCGGATCCGGCCGTCGAGCCGTCTAGACCTTTTCCTAGTCCTTCATCTGAGAAGGACCCAGTGATCCCCTTCCCTAGAGCCCTTCAGATGGGGAAGGGGAAGAAAACAGAAAATCCCAAAAAGAGAGATCAGGAAGAGTTCAACCAGCAGAATGACGTCTCCTGTTCTCCAGCCACCTGATTGGTCTCTCCCATTTGAAATCATGATGGACGCCTTCGATTTTGCCGTGGGGTTGTGCTGGGACAGAGGAGGGATGGAGTCCCATTTTCTATTCACTGCGCTAACCGTACATTGGATGCCGTGCAACGGAACTATACAGTCATTGAGAAAGAGATGCTAGTCGTAGTTTTCGCCCTAGATAAGTTCAGATCTTACATCATTGGATCTAGAGTGACCATTTTTACTGATCATACCGCCATCAGGTACCTCATGGCAAAGAAGGATGCCAAAGCTAGATTGACCAGATGGATCCTTCTACTCCAGAAGTTTGATATAGAGATTAAGGATAAGCCTGGAGTCAAGAATGTGGTGGCGGATCATCTCTCCCGATTGGAGTATCTGAGGATTCTGATCATATTGAACCTATTTGTGAGACCTTCCCAAATGAGGCGATCCTTGCTATCATCTCGCTCCCATGGTATGCCAATATTGTGAACTATCTTGTTGCCAAGAAAGTTCCACAAGATTGGACCAGGAAGAAACTTGAGACCTTCCTCGCGAAGGCCAAGTTTTACCATTGGGAGGATCCTGTCCTTTATCACGAGGGAGGGGATAGTATCTAGCATAGGTGCATTCCTCAGGAGGAGCACCACAGCGTCCTTACTTACTGCCATAAGCTTGAGGCAGGAGGACATCACTCAGGGAGGAGAACAACACAGAAAGTGCTCCAATCCGGCCTATGGTGGCCTACTCTTTTCAAGGACTCTGATGAGTTCGTCAAGAGGTGTACTGACTGTCAAAGGATGGGCACTTGTAGACAGCATGATATGATGCTGATGTAGCCCATACACTTCTGTGAGGTTTTTGATGCATGGGGAATCGATTTCATGGGTCCATTCCCTAGGAGTCAGGGATTTGAGTACATTCTATTGGTTGTCGACTATGTGAGTCGTTGGGTTGAGGCCATCCCCGCCTGAACCACAGATGCCAGGATAGTTTGCAGATTTTTCAGGAAGCACATCATTACATGGTTCGGGGTACCTCGAGTATTGATATCTGATGGGGGGTCTCATTTTGTCAACGACCAGGTGAAGGCACTTGCTATCGAGTTCTGCATAGACCATCGAGTTGCCACTCCATACCATCCACAGACGAATGGTATAGCCGAGGTGTTGAACAGGGAGATCAAGACTATTTTGTAGAAAGTCGTCCGCCCTGATCGAAAGGATTGGTCACAGCTTTTGGACTCGGTCTTGTGGGCATATCGGACGTCTTTCAAGACTCCTTTGGGTACATCTCCCTTTCGCCTCGTATATGGCAAGCCGTGCCATTTACCAGTTGAGCTAAGACACAGGTCACTTTGGGCAGTTACAGATATTCTTTTGGATCCAAATAGTGTAGGAGACCAGAGGAGGGCAGAGTTAACGGCCCAGGAGGAGCTTCGTGATACTGCCTTCTCAAACAACCTACAATATAAGGAGAGAGTGAAGGAGTGGCTTGATTCTCATATCAGCCACAAGCATTTTGAGCCTGGACAGAGAATATGACTGTTTGATGCTAGGCTTCGTCTATTTCCAGGGAAGCTACATAGCAAATGGAAGGGACCTTATCTGGTGAGAAAGGTACACGACAATGGGAGTATTGATATATCTGAGTTGTCTTCTGAGAGTACCTTTCGAGTGAATGGCTAGCAGCTCAAGCCATATCTAGATCATGAGCCGCGAGTCGTTGATGTTGCCCTATTCACTTTGCGTGAGATGTGGTCTCTTGACTCACATCTATTGCATCTCACGCCTGATTATCACTGTTCTTCCGACCTGTATAGATCTAGTTGTCCATATCACTCTATTCTTTAGTCCCACGTCCCTTCTCTCATCTTATGATTATGCTATACTTAGGGTGTGCTTTACCCTAAGTATAGGGGGGATGTAGGACCTTCGGGTATTCTTTTGATTCTTTCTACCCCTGTTTTGCTGCCTATACTTAGGGATATTTCACCCTAAGTATAGGGGGGGGGGGGGTAGGACCCGCACATCCTTCACTCGGATTTCCCTTCATGTACAGCTTACTATACTTAGGATTACTTGATCCTATGTATAGGGGGAAACCACCGAGTTCTCTGCATTCTATTCTTTCATTCATCTCTGTATCTAGCCATTCCTTTTCACTTCCTTATACTAAGCACGAGTTATGTCTTCTTCATCGCTCTTGATCACTCTGAGGACATCGTTCGATCTAAGTATAGGGGGTGTTTATATATTTCATATATACTTTAGCCATAACTCGTACTTTGTGTGAGTGTGTGAATAAATAAAAATGGCTTAAAACCCATAAAATTTAAATTTTTTTCTCCCTTGTATATAAAATTCATTTTGCACATACCTATTTATTTATACAAATTATTTTTGTAAAAATAATTTCAAAAATGTTTTGTGTAAATATTGTGTAAATATGTGTATATCAAAATTATGTAAATAGTAAAAAATTTTTCCAAAATGTTTTGAAAATCAAAAAGTTTGCAAAAACCTTGTGTAAATGTTTGTAAATATTCTGCAAAACTTGCATTCATGCATACATTAATGGTTTCAAAACATTTTTCAAAAATTTTGCATATGTGTAAATATTTGTAAATAGCATCTTTGTAAATATTTGTATAGTTTTTCCTGGATTATTGTTGACATTTAAACTAGACCGGAAGTAAATTGGGAAATGGAGCTTGATTAAGATCTTAAACCACCTAATTCTAAGAGGAACCTTATAGGGCTTCGGGTTAAGGCTTTTCAGGTCCATTGGGACTTAATTCTTTGAGTCCGCTAGGCTATGAGCATATGTCATCTTGATAAGCCTAAGTAGAGCACTTAACAACACACGCATGACTCTTATAGACAATGTCTTGACTTGCACCAGCACTTTACACATAGCTCTCCACGGATGAGGTGGTGAGGAGGTAATTTTCTTTGGCTTGGGGTAGCATATGAGGGTAGTACTTCTAGGCGGAATCTCTCTTCTTCTTTTAGTGAAGGAAGTGCACCTCAACTTGGTCTAGTGGTGATGAAGGCTAAAGACAGAAGCCGTGGGTTGCGATAAAGCTTCAAAAGAGGGATAGTCTACTGGCTCAAGAGGAAAAACTCCTTGTATATATGCTGCACCATGTAGATATGTTGTACAGTTGCACAAAAAATGTGCAAAAAGAAAAGAACTCCAAAAAAAGTGGTGGGTCGGATTGAAAATTTAATAACCCCATCGGAGTGTATATAGTCAAATAAAGCAAAAGCTTATGGTATACATGATACATCTCATGAAGCTTGCAGCGGGAGATTCAACTTCACTGGTTGAGCTCTCAAGGATACGTGGCTACACTGGCCATGGTCCATTCTTCATCTTCTTCCCCCTCTTCTTGAGCCGGTTGCAATTGAATTTAGAAGGGAATATCCCGCTTCTCGAGGAAAGAGTTGCTAGACCGAGGCATTAGAGTTACCAGGTTGAGGGAGGTTGTTTCTTTGTTACTTCTGAGGTGGAGAGCTACATATCACTTACACCGCATGGAAAGATTCATGGTCATTAGAGTTTGTGTATGTAGACTTGTTCTGATCTGGTTTATTGAGGAGTCTTGTCCATAGATTGGTGGAACTTAGAGGCTGTTGAGTTTTAAGCTTAAGTCCAAATAAGATTCCAACACATTAATAATCCAAAGATCTGATCGAGCTCCATATTTCAATTTAATGAAGGTAAGTTTAATAATCATCCTTAATCCATGTATATTCTCCTCTTTTTCTTTTTTCTTTCTCTTTTTCACCTCTTTTTCAAATAAGTGTTTGCTAAGGGACTAGCAAAGTTAAGTACAGGGGGTGATGAATACCCATTCATCACTCTTTATTCTTATATTTTAGCTACAAAAACCTTTGCAAATACATGTATATCTCTGTAAATACAAATAATTACCAAAGTGCATGCATTGTATAAAAGTAAATAATTAGCATGTTTTTGTGCAAAAATAAAAGAATAAAGAGATAAAAGAAAAAGAGGGAGATATTTAAAATAAATATTGAGCGACCTAATTCCAAGGGAGGGTTCAGCATGGGCCCGACCACATAAAAGCGCAAGTAGAGAGAGATAAGGAAGCTCACCCTTATATATATACCTGTAAATAGAATAAAAATATTTTCCTCTAAAAATAAAAATAAAAATAAGTTTGTATATATCTGTATATATTTGTAAATACGAAACCAAAATAAAAAGATTAAAAATAAAAATAAAATAAAAACATCCTTCCTTGTGTATATTCACCATGCACATAAGATTAGGTATCTATTTATTCACCCTTGTAAATAAATAATAAAAACAAAATAAAAATACTAAAGTATTCCAAATTTTATCCTATAAATAAATAAAATATAAAATTGGAATAATTTTATAAAAATAAATAATTAAAAATTAAAAATACATATGCATATACATGTATATAATAATAATACTTTATAAATACCTAAACTATATTTCAAAAAAATAAATAAAAATCACAAACATATAGTTTGAAAATAAATAAACATTTTTCATGTTGAAAGTTTTTCGAAAATAAGTCATTTACTATTTTAAACGAATTTTTAAATAATTAAAAATATGAATAATCTGATTGGTCCACAGGGGTTGTTGACCCCCGGTCAACTCTCCCCCGCGGACCCTTCTCTCGCAGATCTGGCATTTCACCCGACTTCTCCGATTTTTAGCCACTCGATCCGACACCCAAATCCGTAAACCCCGGGCTCTACTTCTTCCTCTTGCATCCGTGATCCACGCCCGGCAGGGGTCCTTGGGATCCGTGCTCTGAGCTTCACGCCCGACTCCCCTCTAGCCGGACCCCTAGATGTATATAGTCTGAGCTCCGCCCCCATTTTCACGCATCTTTGGATCAGCTCGTTCCACCCTAGGACCTCCATAGCCCTCGCCTGAGTGGCAGCTTGCGTTCGACCGTGTTGCAACGAGGAGGGAGCAGCTGGACCATCGATCCGTCAACTTTGCGCCGCCGTGCTCCACCCAGACGTGGTGCTCGAGCCTCGGGCATCGACAACCCTTGAGGCTAGGACCTAGAGCTTCCCCAGCTCACCCCCAGTCGACCTCGTCCATCAGGTAGACCCAGTTCTTCTTCTCCTTAGCTAATTTTGATTTTCGCCCAAATCGACCAATCGCCGACGACCTTCGATTCCGACCACCTTCGCCCACATCTCGATCATCGAAGTCATCCATCACCTTCACCCTTCCCCCGCTCACCTTCTCTGCCCAACCATTCAACGCAGTTCGCAAAGGAACTGGGATTGGGGCTCCACCGCCGTCGCTTCACCGGAGCCCCCTCATCTCGACGCATCGTCCATCCCCACCACCGCTAACCGGGTCGAGACACTTTGCCCTCGACCCAGGAGCCTGTTGCAGTGCTTTGCAGGTCAAGCCAAGCCCATCTGAGGGCTTGGATAGTCACCAGCCGCCGCTCCAGCTCCGTCGTGGTCGTTGGACCGCCTCCGACGCCTCCAGCTTCATCGGAGGCTCTCCTAAGATGCAGGAGGCCCAAGCGCATCTTCTCCAATCTCCAAAAGCCTCCGAGGAGCACTCCTGCACGCACACGAGTCCGGCGAAACTCGTCGGCCACGAGTTCTTCGAGCATCCTCCCCGACCGTCCATCCAGCCCTCCAGCTCCAGATTCTCATCGAGCCATCCATTTCCGGAGCAGCAGTAGCCGTTTAATCACCAGAGGGTGGATCTCGACCGTCAGATCAGCGAGGTTTAGCCACAGTGCACATGGAACGTCCCATCATCCACGTGGCTAAACCTCCACCGTCCGATCCGAGTTGGGTCCCTTCGTACACCCACGTCGCATCACAGCCGCCCGATCTTCCACGTGGGAGGTTCCCAGCTGTCGATCCGCGCCGAGGGTTCCTTTGTTGTGCGTCGCGCCTTCTCCACCGTTCGATTCGCGACGTGACGCGCATCCAACCCTCCGCTTAATAAAGGGTAAATATCCCTTAGGCCCTTCACCTTTTAGTTATTAATATTTAGCCCTGTAAATATTTTAAACTTTTATTTTAGTTTGGTAAATTGCATAGAGGACCTCGTCGTTTAGTTTATTTGCACTTATACACTTGTACATTGTGGGACACGTGCTTCGACACGTGATTTTGTGGGATATTTGCATGTATGGGCCTGATGTTTTAGGGTGTTCATGAATGCAAATATGTTTGTAGTATTTGCAGAAATGCCCCTGTGAGCGTTTTAATTCTTAATGTGCTGAATATCTTGGATTTTTTATACTTTCGCCCTTGGACTTTTAGTACGTGTTACTAATTAGTCCAGGGACTTAAGTTTCATTACAGAAAGGTCCCTGACTGCCCAGGTCACGCGCGTGGCGCGTAAGACCTTGGAGAATTTGCACCGGACCCCCCTGGATTTCTGTGCATGTTCCTTTTAGGCCCTTAAAGTATATTTTTATGACAAATAGGTCCATGTGACTGTGGGCTTATATTTGTTGTAAATAAAAGTACCAAATATCATCCAAATCCAGTGAAAATTGGACACGTGGCTCCTGCCACTGTGTAGAATTTTCACTATTTTTTGGGAAATTTTTAGAGCCCATTTATTATTTTTAAAATTCAAAAACACACATATTTCTTATTGTCCAGTTCTAAAAATCACAAAAAATATTAAAACAACTTTAAAAATTAAAAAAAATAGATATTGTTTGTTTTGTGATATTTGATTTTCTGACCAAGTTTGGTCTTTTTTTGATTTATAAAACTTATAAAAATTGAAAAACTCCTAAAATCTCATAAAAATTCTAATAAATAATTGAAAAACCCAAATCCAGTGCCCAATATTTCCTTGTATTCCATACTTTATAGGAAAATTACCTTCAGATTTTATTAGCCATTTTGCATTTTAATTTGGCCCTTGAAACCTGACTGGACAATGTCTTGCATTTTCAGTCTTTTCTTATTTTTAGAAAATTATATAAAAATCAGAAAATTACTAAAAATTAACCAAAAATAGTAAAAAATA
Source organism: Ottelia alismoides (assembly GCA_037367405.1). Classification (NCBI taxonomy): domain Eukaryota; kingdom Viridiplantae; phylum Streptophyta; class Magnoliopsida; order Alismatales; family Hydrocharitaceae; genus Ottelia; species Ottelia alismoides. The sequence continues at coordinate 277,993 of JAZKJV010011023.1, forward strand.
TAAATAATATAAAAATATTTTTGTTTGATTTTTCTGAGCTTATTTGAATAGTTAAATAGTTGTTGGTTCCTTGTTTTTCTCATTTTCATTATTATTTAAAAAATTCCAAAAAAATTGAAAAATATTAAAAACCCACCAAAAAATTTGCTTGTTTATATTTTCTTCCTTCATGACTACTTCGTAGGCCGCAAGGCCATCACATGCTCCCTGAGTCCGACCCTGGTCGCTATACCGGGCTAATCCAATAGCCAGGGCCACTATTGATTTCTTTTGATTTTATCTTGTTTTGATGGTCTGATCCATAATTTTCCTTATAGACAGATTGATTTCCGATACTCGGGTCACAACGACCCTCTCTCTATTTTTATTCACCCGAGTCTCGGTGATTTTTCTGGTCATCAGTGCTGCATGTGCTTCAGGACCTGGTTGCAAATTTGGAGAAGTCAGAGGGCGTCTTTGCAAATTACCCAGATGGCACGTGCTATGCACGTGTCAATTAGGCTCGGAAGAAGGTTTGGGCTCGGCAGAGGCTAGGCGGTGCTTCGAGTCGGCTTAGGCGCTGGTTCGTGCTTGGTGCATGCTTGGGTTAGGTTCGGAGCTTCCGAACCTCCTGGCCTGGTGCTAAGGCTAGGAGAGGGCTCAAAGAATGCCACGTGGCCGAATGACGGCCATTGGATCGTGATAATCCAGGGGCTACTGGTGAAGGCGCTCCTAGGCAACGTGGCTGCTTCTAAGCCTTCAGATCTTCGAGGATAAGATGGCTTCTGGACAGTCGGCCAAGAGCTACGTGGCTGCACGAAGGCCGTTGGATCGAGAGGATCCAACGGTTGCTGGAGAATATGCTCCTGAGCGACGTGGCTTAACCTGTGCCTTCGGATGGTCACTGGGGGAGGACCATCCGACGGTTTCTGCTTTTCTTCCTCAACTACAAGGGGCGGCGAAATTCGAGCTCCGACGAAGGAGCCTGATCTCCCCACTTATTTTTGATGTCAACGGTGCTCGCCTGACACCCCTGGTAGGATAGCGATGAAGCTCCGGAGCTGAGCGAGTTGCGGCGATGCTCAATCCTTCGTATTGTCGCTTCGGTGATGGAAACGAGGTTCGGCCAATGTCCTCCGGCGAGACATTCGTCCATTGAAGTTTTAGTGACTGCATCGTTAGTATACGACCGAAGCACAAGGGCGTGTGTGCGTGAATGACGTGAGAGATCATAGGGAGTGGAGAACATGGGAACTCAGAGCTCCTCCGCCATGGGTGGCGGAGGAGATGGGTCGGAAGGCGACGAGGACTGGAGGAAGAAGAAGGTGATCGAGAAGGTGCGCGTGGGAGAGGGATGCGTTGCGGAGATTTTGCGAGGATTAATGGAGGATGCGGTTGACTGAAGTGGCCTAATTAAATCAAAGAAATGGAATAAAAAGACAAAGGAGAAAGAAGAGACTTACCTGATCGGAGGTGGAGGTGGAAGCATGTGCGCGAGCTCCGAGGTTGAGCTCTGGTCGTCGCTGAACACCGACAGCTAGGCGGAGCAGCTCGAGCGGTCGCGAGGCACCGCAGCTCCGCCGTAATGGTCGGAGGGTCATCACCAGGGGAGTGGGTCGTCTTCGCTCGATCCTTCCGCCACCCCCTGTCACAGGGAGGCGGAGGAGGGCTGGGCCCCGCCCTGCGTAAAGGTGGACAACGAACATGGAGGAAGGGGGCAGCGTATTTGAAGACGAACTTGGTGGTTTGAATGGTGAAGGCGTGGGTTTCGAGGGGAAGATGGGATGAATGGAGGAGAGTTCGTGGGTTGACGAGTGACTGGCGAAGGTGATGGGTGATGGAGGTTGACCGTGAGGCGGTTGGCCAGAGGAGGTGGTCGCTGGAGTAATGGAGAAAAAGGGAAGGGGGAGGTCTTCGCGAGATGGAAATCGTGTGAGAGAGAGGAGTCCGAAGGTAGGGGCGACGCATGGGATGTTGGATCTGGAGATCCAACGGTAGGGATGAAGGCGTGCACCAGCGGCCTAGATTAGATCTCGATTGAGGTGATCGAAGGGTTTGGAAGATTGCCACGTGGCAGGCTATGGACAAGGTGCTGATGTGCGGTGCAGATGAGAGGCTGGAGCTGATCGAGCGGTTGAAGGTGCAGCGGGAATGGGAGGTGGGGATTGCAACTCCAAACGCCGATCTGATGGTGAAGATCTTGACATGTGGCGCACGTAGAGCGAGGCTAGAAAGAAATGGCATATATGAGAGGTGAGGGTAGATCAGACGGCTAGGAACATGGGCGCACGTGGAGATTACTTAGACGTTGGATCCAGAGATGATCCAACGGCTCCGGTCAAGGGCGGATGAGACAAGGAAGGCGGGCCACGTGGCTCACCCAGAACAGGCCACGTGGCCCAATCAGATTATTCAGAACAAGAAATTGAAATATGAAGGTCAAGATGGCCGAATTTGAGAAAACGCAAAACATGAAAGTTGTAGATCTCGATGAGATCTAAAAGTTTTATGTTGACCAAAAGTGGAAACAAGGTCACCTGAGATACAAAATATTTTTAATGGTATTTTTAAGGCTAAAAATACCACGGATTTTAGTTTTGTCATTTTTTGTGGTTTTTAAATTATTGAGGACTCTGATAATTACAGGACATTGACTGGGTTTTATTGACAAATAGCTTAAGCAAGAGGGTTAATACATGGAAATTGTGATGATGAAATTGGGTTTCATAACCACCTATACTTAAACTATGCTCATCCTTGAGCATCAAATACAATGAATGAGCTGGATTAACCCCCTTGTGCATGTGAGTACAGGATCCGATCCGGTCAAGTCTACTCAACTTTAGAGGTCCAAAATCCTAGAGTTCAACTCAGCCTTAATCAAGAGGTACCCAATTCCTCTAATTCTCCAGACTCTCTCTGATGTACATATAATCTAAAGGTTATGACATTTTAGTGTTTGACTGTGATTCTGAGAGTAGAGTCAAATCGTCACCCAATGTCTTGGTCCGAGAAAATCTCCTAAGGACCCAATCCTCAACACTAGGGAATAAATCCAATCTTGCATTCAGTCCACCGTCTCTTTAGTTGTCAGACTTAGAAAATGTAGATGGAAGGCCAGTAATGGAGGGCATGGGATTGTGTCATTTCTTCTCTCCCTCTCATTGGAACAAGGATTCTCTCTAGTGCCTTTTACGCAACGCCTTTTTTTTGGTGTTGATCAGTGCGTCCGTCAAGAGAAGTTGGAGCCGTCTGCACTTGTTTTCCTTGGAGTACACCAGGGTGTGTCTCTTTTGAGTACCTATCGTACCTTCAACACCCAGACTTGTAGCATCTACGATGCAGAGCCCTTTTTTTGGTGCAAGCTCGACTCCTAGTCCTAATAGCGGTGGTCCAAGTGGACACTTTGAAAAGTTTGGGAGCGCTCGCCTTTGGTGGAAGCTCTTTGATATGTAACTTTATGGAATGAGAGCTTTTCTTTGGAAATTTATTGACTTGTATAATTTGTGGCTAGCTCCACTGCTTTTACCAAGAGTTGGCGCACACTGATCAACATTTTTTATTTATTTCACACCCTGGCACTTAGCTAAATATCAAGAGATTAGTATAAGAACCAAGTTCTCATACTGGCTAAAATTGCTGACACTCAGGTTTCATGAAGCCTTCAAAGATTTTATCCCATCCTCGAGCATCATTAGATCAAATCCAAACTCGAATCCCTCATCCCAATCCCTCAGGTGAAAAGTCAACTCATCTCATCAAAACCGTAGTCGTGCATGTGATGTGCTGATCATATTCTTATTGTCTGAGACTAAGCATGGAATATAGCATGCAAATCTAGAAACCTAGAGAATGTGGATGATTAAGTCTAAGACCCTAATGGCTAAGGCTGGTTAACCTAAAATCTCAAAGACCTCAATAAGCTAAGTCTCCTTGAATATTTCAGATCCTGGGTAGAAGTGTAAAAGTAGAGGATTAATCCAACTCCTTCATTCAGAAAACACATTTTTTTAAACTTCAAGAGATATTAGGATTGCCTAATCTCAATTAAATAGATGCATCTACATTCGACCAGTATGGATGTAAATACAGGCCAGAGCCCGTTGCTTAAGGACGGAGCCTTACGCGATGTCCTTTAAACCATCCACTCTGCTAAGGGCGAACCCTCACTGAACGCGGCTACTTAATTGGGCTTAGTAGTCACTGATGATTCCTAAAGGATTTTTCAATTTTTCTCATTTTTATGGTTTATAATTTAAAGTTAAAACACAGGTTAGACTCAACTTTCCTTGAAAAGAGATAGAAAATTTTCAAAACCATGTCACACAAAAAAGTTTTCAAAACATTTTTCAAAAGATTTTCCAAAACAAGAAAATCTCATTTTTCAAATCATTTGCAAAAATATTTTTATCAAAATAGTGTCACAAAGGATAGAAAAGCCGTGAAATCATTTGAGTTCTCTTAGTCCAAAGATTTTACTTTAGCCACAAAGTTTTAAATTTTTCAAAAAATTTCAGATTATAACTAAAGTAAGTATACTTTATATACGGTATACCCCCCTATCCTTAAACATTGCTATGTCCTCACAGCACTAGATGATACAAGTCCATAGGTCCATTTAAGTATAGAGAAATATACGGGAGCTAAGAGGGGCACCCCCTATACTTAGGTTAGAAATAACCTAAGTATAAAAGAAAGATGAGTTATAGAAATCACAGGGACTCGGGTCCCTGTTGGAAATGAGAGCCCACGGCGAGCCATTATGCAATAAATGTTATTGCAATCCACTCCTTAATCTGAAATGAAGAATACATAATTTGCATAATAGGTCCCTTAGTACAATTAGGGTTATGTACCATGGCCATCTTGATGATCATACAGCTGTTGATTCAACTATTGAATCATAGAGGCTGGTGCTTGGGTGAATATCTAAAGAGTTAGATTGAGGACTCATCAAGCACCGTCAAATGATTGTTAAGAGATGATCTCCAGCCTGAGTAGGAGATGGCAATCCTTATCTCTGAAGGCTGATATCTGACCGACCTCTTGATGCAGGTCCTCTGCATAGGAATAGAGATTCGGAGGTGTCAGATTAGTTAGGTCAAAGAGTTGACTTAACGAGATCGAGATAACCAAAGTCCTATATCGTATGCTGTCATGATATAGGCACGCATCCTCTGACCGGAGACAGATGTGTTGCTATATGTCTAAGTATGTACATTTGGCAGACCAATAGGTTGATGACCTAATCAAGGTCTATACACCGGCGCGCTGGTGTGCATATAAGGGCATATGAGTAATACGATCTCTCAAAGGGATCATACAGGTTCAGTTACTGAACCGGAAGACATGAGCTCACTCATGAGATATTGGGAAGAATCAAATTCCGTGCGCACGGTCGTCTCGCTTTGGAAGCTTGACTGAATTTGTAGGATTGATATATACTTTTGGAAAGTATATGATCAAGACCTAGGTATGATATATGCTTTTGGAAAGTATATGATCGATACCGACTCCCAATGATCGAATGAGAAACTTACTGATAAAACCATGAAGTAGACAGTATAAAGTTGATCGAATACTTCGGGTTTAGTCTGAGTCTTCCAGTATGCAGGATGTACAGGTATTGGGAATACCTGAGGGTGATGTGATCATAAACGATTGTATAACCATGACGCTTCCATTCCTAGGGAGTGATGAAACGGGTCTGGATTTTAGTGACTCCTCTCAGTAGAGAAGTGATCTGATCTTGGTCCAAATGTTGGACATTAATCTGAATGTGATTCAGATATAATGAGAAGATTAGATTTACGGTCTTGATTTAATCAAGCATCTATGAGAGGCCCGCGATCTGGATTTGAGATACGATCTCAATATCCATGTCACTATACGTGGAACAATACAATCGCCCTGTCCTTATCTCCAAGTATCTGCGGAGAAAGCGCATTATCCTTGAAGGAGTTCATGGATAATTCTATTGTTGATATATGTATCCGAGCATTGAGAAAATGGATAATTAAATGTGATTTAATTATCATGAGTAATATGAATTTGATTCATATTGTAAAGAGAGTTATCTTAGATAATTAAATGAGATTTAATTATCAAAGATGTAAATAATGTGAATGTGATTCATATTATTTGGACACAAGAGAATAGAGATCCAAGATGATTAAATATGATTTAATTATCATGGATATGAATAATGTGGATAGCAATATCCATATTAGTCATATATATTATAAATGTGATTTATAATATATAAGAGAGAGCTATTTGTAATTTACATTTGTTAATTAAATGTTAATGTGAATTGGATTCACATTGGACATCAAATTGAAAATGTAATTTACATTTTGTTTTGGGTTGTGAATGTGATTCACAATTTTTCAATGGCATGATTGCAATATTCACAAAATAAATTGGATTTATTTTTTGTGAAATAATTTGCAACAAAAGTTGTTGCAAATAATGGAGATTACATAAAAGGTGAAATAGCCACCTTCCTAATGGAGGAGGGTGGACGGCCACCACTCCCATTAGGAAAGGGAGGCTGTCCCCCCTCTCCACATGGAAGGAGGCTTTCTCTCCTTTCATTATCTCCATGTATTGATGATTTAATTTTGTAATTAAATTGTGTTGATTTATCAACATATATTTAATTTAAATTAAATTAATTGTTGTTGTGTTTTTAGCAACAAATCATGACCATTGAAAGAAACACAAATTGATGTGGACCATTGGATTTGTGTTGACACATGGATTGAGATCCATGGATCCCAAAACCCTATATAAGGAGAGGCACCCCATTGCTCTTCTTTACACATAAGTTGAGGCAACAAATCTCTCTCTCTCTCTCATTCTCTCTACACGTCCTCTCTCCATCTCTCTCATGTGGCCGTCCACCATGGATGCCCTAGAGAGGTTCTCCATCGCCGCGGCATCGTCGTTATGCTGCCCGATGGTTTGCTCGTGGATCTCCGTCTCCTTCGGTGCGCCCCACTCATGAAGAAGACATCGGATCTCGTGTGTCGAGATCAGGAGATCCGCCGCTTGGATCATCAACATGGATTGCGAGAAGCATGCGGTTCATCCCCGCGCTCGCAAGCGTCTCCTCCGACGGATCGGACTTGAGACAGGAGGTCTCTTCGTTTAGAGACTTGATCGCAACCACGCTTCAAGAGGTAAACCTAATACTTGGTTGTGGTTTAGACGAAACGATCCGAGAAGTGTTCTTGGATCATGTGGTTTCGTCGCATAAAATTTTTTTAATTTCCGCTGCATAGAACAACTAGTGCGACTAGTCGTTCTTCGTCGTATTCGATGTGACGATCACGCTTCCGTGATGCGCTTGAGGATCTAACCATATCCTTCAAGTGGTATCAGAGCCTTAGGTTGGTGGTTTTGGATACGATCCATAATCGAGGATGACTTGGGTTCATTAGGGTTTGCGAAAGTTTTCTTGCATTTCATTTTCGCATCTCTGTTTTAATATTATTTTCGGCACTGTTTAAATTGTTTAAACACGAAAATAATAATTGGATTTTATTCCCCATTAAATAAGGAATCCGTAGGATCTGAGTTTGCGTGATTTCGATTCCGTTTGCTCTAGATATGCTCATTTTAGTGAACATGTATCCACTGTTTCGGGGACTGCGGATCATGACGTAATTAAGATGTTAATTGCGGATTAGATACGCCTTGAAATGCGTGCAAATCACTTGGGTTCTGTTGTAAATCAAGTTAGAAAACTTTAGAAATTTACTTTGCTTAATTTGGATTTAAATTTATTGAGATATGATATTTTTAGTAAGTGAGGGTCACTGCTGAAAATACTTTCCTAATCAAGAACCTAGTGATTGTCATTTAATTAATTAGTGAAATTAAATTATTTAATTTCCTGGAATAATTATGAATAAATATTTGTGAAATATTTAATGATAATTATGTCCTTAAATGACTTTGCCATAACCAACAAATGATTAGATGTGATCTAGATCAACATTGGTTACATGATCTACATGATCAACATTCCAACAAACATGTTGCTTGAATAGGACTTGGGATTTGTTTAGCAAATCTCATTATAATGTTAATCAAAAATGTTTTGATTATTACTATATGGTACAATTTCGGTTGAAGAACCGATGAACATCTCAAGTACAAATTAATCAATTTGGCATTATCCTTTCCCGAGGCGGATATGGTGCCTAGTCGGAGAGCATTGGGGTTGCGGGTTGCAACGTATGTGGTCCGTCCCACTCTCGTCGGTACTGGCCATGACAGCGGGTAGGGCCGGGATAATGTCCGAGGGATTAAGATGTATTTTTCTAATTATTAAAATTCGAAATAATACGTATTTGAGATAATACCATTATTCAAGTAACTATTAAAATGTTTGTTGGATATTAATTGGATCATTAATTTAATATGATTAGATTAATTGGAATCCAATTAAGATTGAAATACTCTAATATTATTGGAGTTAATATTTCCCTTGGAAGAATTAATCATAATGAATATGATTCATAATGATTAATTAGAATTTGAATATGATATGGAGGATCACATAAGTGACATCCATGGTCTCCCGTCAAGGAGAAGGGTTCCGTCGCCAGATATTGTATGTAGGAGATGCCTGTCCGAAGTGACAGCTCCTACATACGATCCATTTGGATCGGGCTCTTCGCTTCTCGAAAGAGTAAGGACGTATGCGTAGTGACCCCAATATCGGGTCCTCATATTATTGGGGCGATATTGGATTGCGCATAGCGAGTTGTATTCCTGTTGACGGTTGGTTCAATTAATGACGGGTCAACATTGCCTTAGGGGTGGTGGGCCCGGGTGTTAAAGACCGAATTGGGAGATGCAAGTTGGACTTGCAAGGCGGAATGTGTTCCCGCTTCTTTTTATCCGAGTTGTAGGTTCTCATATTATTGGGATGCAACAAAGATAAGGAAGGAGATCCCAGATCTTGTTGAGATATAATGGTAAGTATATCTCTTACATTGAAAGTGATTAAGGGAATGAACTTTCAATGTTGACATGGCAAGACAACTTTGATATAAAAAAAATTCCTAAATCAAAGTAAAATATGTATATATATAAATACATACATCTATACAAATTTCTTATTTCAGATAATCCTTCATTAAAACCCACTCAATGATATACTCAATAATAACCAGTGAAATATCATGGATTAGACTCATGATCCAGATATTGTACTTGCAATTGGACACATAATGTATGTGGTTGCAATGTGCAAGTTTCCTCATAATATTGAGGAATGACAATTAAATAGATAATAGGACTACAACCCTAGGGTTTGTGTGTCTCTATAGTCTTGATCTATCATCAAATGTACTTTGGAAGTGACATGTTGATGATGATCATAATTGTCATATAATCCTTGTAAAATCAATGAAGATATTCTGGCATACTTATGTGCTCTTGACATTTAACATGAATGAGATGGTTCACTGCATCATGCAGAATGGTGGCTCTATAAGAGATGATGTATTCAAATTGTTTGAGTACCTACCTGAACCTATGTTTTAAGAGTTTAGATGGATGTAGATGATGAGTGTCATCATTCTACTATCTATACTCTGGTCATTCATAAAGCTTCATAATATTAAATGAATTTAATGAAGCCTGTATAAATGTTTAAATGCTCTTACATAAGAGATCCTTAGTCTTAAGCAATGGTTGCTTATAGATAAAGGGAGCGCAGTGGAAGCATGGTTTGGACCCGAGTAAGAAGTATAATCAAAGAGTTGACTATACATCTATGACTTCCATATGTCATCCGAAGAATTGGATGAATGCCAATACTGCAATAAGTTGATGTGTTGATAGTATGACTATCAAGTCTATCTAGAATCCTTAGAGAAGGACTCGGATGGAGCATCAGATTAATCTACATAAATCATTGATAAGATAAAGTCAAATAATTGTATCTCAATCTTCTGATGACATTTGCAATAGGTTGCATATGTTTTAGAAGACTGGAAAATTTGATCTTAAAGGTTTATAGTTATCCACATGGATATTGATGCAATTGTTGCAACAATCTCTGTTGGATTGATAGACTTGTTAATTTCAGTGGGAGAGTCCTTAGTCTTAGAGAATGTCTCTATGACCTAGATATAAGAATACACTCATTGTTTGTTTCTAAATGTTAGAAATAAACATGAATCTGAGATAGAACTATCATAAAGAGTTATGATGTATATATTTCAGATAGTAATCTAATAATCTAGTGGACTTCACTAAATTAGAAAATTAATGAATGGTTCATTAACATTTCTAAATACTGAAATTAAACCTTAAGATCAATAGGAGGATGAAGATCATTTGACAATGATCTAGCATCAAGCCTTGGACATTTGTCTATTGATTTGATCAATAGGCTAGTAAGAGATAAAACTTTAGAATGTCTAAAATTTCAAAGCTTACATGCTTATGAATATTGTATTCATAATAAAATGTCCAATACACCCTTCTTTGGGAATGGTGTAAGATGATAAGGTATTCAGGATCTCATACATATTGATGTATGCGGATCATCTATATCATAGTAAACATTATGGATATATGATATCTATTAATGATTATGTATGATATGAAATTTCTTCTCTTCACCTGAAGAAACCTTTGAAATGTTCAAAGATTTCATAATTTTGGTCTACAACCAAAGTTTGAAGGAAGATAAAATGAATTTGATCTAATCAAGGTAGCATGTACCTGTTAGATGAATTCAAAGGATACCTTATGGAGATATGAATATCATTTCTATCTCAATCCTCCTAACTCACCTTAACTCAATAGAGTTATAGGGAGATACAATTGGATCATGTGTGACATGATCTTATCAATGATGATTTTTAGCATAATTATCCCTTGGTTTCCAGGTATATATGTGTAGTAGAGACTACAATATATATCCTTAATAAGGTTCCATGCAAGATGGAATCTAGCACTTGAGAGTGCTGCTTCATTAGGAAAATAAAGGATGGTATTGGATACCTACTTTATGACCTTGAGATTCTTGAAATATCTCATCTCTGAGAATGTGATTCTTGGAGGTTGAGACTCTTGAGAATCAAGACGAAAATGAAGTGTAGGAACTCATTTAATCTTGAAAAGATAATGAGGCTCCTGAAATTGGAAACTAAAAGGATAATTGAAGATGAAACACTAAAACCTCTTCAAAAGAGTTTGAGGAAGGATTCCATGTGTCAGAGAAATCTGACAATGATCGAACTTCATGTGATGAAGCTTCTGAAGATCATAGCATGGATAGATGGATGTTAGCAATAAAAGTCTAAAGTAGACTTCATATACAAGTGTTGTATATGGACCCTATAGGATCCACCTATATAGGTAAGACCTGTAAAGGTGTAAATGGATCTTCAAGAGAAAGGGAACCTGATGAGAAGGTAGAGACCTTCAAAGCACGGTTCGTAGCCATGAGCCACACACCGGAAGAGAAGACATTGCTTGCAATGAGACTTGTTCTTCGGTGACCATGTTTAAAATCATCAGAATGTTGCTAACCTTAGCTACACAACTTGACTATTGCATCTTCAAGATGTAAGTCAATATTGCATTCCTCTACGAATACCTCTTTGAGGATATTCACATGAAGTAGCCCCAGGGCTTCATGGTTGAGGAAAGCAAGGTGTGCAAACTAAGGAATCCATCTATGGACTCAAATAAGCTTCTTGAAGTTGGACCATAAGATTTGATGGAATTATAATTGTTATGATTTCAGATAAAATCTTGATGAGCCATGTGAAGCTTAGTGGGAGTGCCTTTGTGTTCATCTTGCTGAATGTAGATGATATCTTGATCATTTAAAATGATATAAGGATAATAATAAGTGTTTTATTATCTGGTTATTCCATATCTTGAAATATGATTTCAAAGATACCTCTTAGATCTTAGTTCTGAAGTTGTTCAGAAGCCAAGAGAAAAGGATAATTGGACTGTCACATTTATAGTATACCTTGGACATATTCTATTCATAGAAATTCCAAGAAAGGCTTCTAACCCTTAAGATATGGTACTGACCTATCTTAAGGGATAGCACCTCAAAGAGTTGAGGAAGTAAATGCTACAACTACTTGCACTTGTGCATTAGTTACGAGAAACTGAGTGTATGCTAGAGTGTACAGATACCAGATGTCTGTCATGCAGTGGGAGTAGTAAATTATTACTAATCCTACTGTAGAGATAAAACACTTGATTGCAGTAATAACAAAATCTTCATAGATGAGGAGATTTTTAAGATAGTAATCTCAAAGTCTTATCTTCAAAAGTTTAAGACCGTGTAGATAGTGATCTATAAAGGTCTAAACTTTAGATACCTTAGGAGATAGAGATCTCCGGGAATGAAGGTATTCTAATAAGGATTATGGGGATACTGGTTATGATAATTATTAAGCTGTAGTGTCAAAGACACTGTAACTAACTAGATTGAGTATTGGTTGCATAAGATGCAACAATCACATTAGATGCGAGCGCTGTTACTGGGGATATGTAAGTGCCGTAAAAGGACTTGGCATAGTCTCGCGGGAACAGAGTGACTGATCAGCTTACCTAGCTATTTTCTAAATAGCCTATGATTGTCACATGAGTGCGGGTTTAAATGATTAGCCCATTAATGGCTCTTTGGGCTAGTGGGAGATTGTTGGAAATGCGAGCCCACGGCGAGCCATTATGCAATAAATGTTATTGCAATTCACTCCTTAGTCTGAAATGAAGAATACATAATTTGCATAATAGGTCCCTTAGTACAATTAGGGTTATGTACCATGGCCATCTTGATGATCATACAGCTGTTGATTCAACTATTGAATCATAGAGGCTGGTGCTTGGGTGAATATCTAAAGAGTTAGATTGAGGACTCATCAAGCACCGTCAAATGATTGTTAAGAGATGATCTCCAGCCTGAGTAGGAGATGGCAATCCTTATCTCTGAAGGCTGATATCTGACCGACCTCTTGATGCAGGTCCTCTGCATAGGAATAGAGATTCGGAGGTGTCAGATTAGTTAGGTCAAAGAGTTGACTTAACGAGATCGAGATAACCAAAGTCCTATATCGTATGCTGTCATGATATAGGCACGCATCCTCTGACCGGAGACAGATGTGTTGCTATATGTCTAAGTATGTACATTTGGCAGACCAATAGGTTGATGACCTAATCAAGGTCTATACACCGGCGCGCTGGTGTGCACATAAGGGCATATGAGTAATACGATCTCTCAAAGGGATCATACAGGTTCAATTACTGAACCGGAAGACACGAGCTCACTCATGAGATATTGGGAAGAATCAAATTCCGTGCGCACGGTCGTCTCGCTTTGGAAGCTTGACTGAATTTGTAGGATTGATATATACTTTTGGAAAGTATATGATCAAGACCTAGGTATGATATATGCTTTTGGAAAGTATATGATCGATACCGACTCCCAATGATCGAATGAGAAACTTACTGATAAAACCATGAAGTAGACAGTATAAAGTTGATCGAATACTTCGGGTTTAGTCTGAGTCTTCCAGTATGCAGGATGTACAGGTATTGGGAATACCTGAGGGTGATGTGATCATAAACGATTGTATAACCATGACGCTTCCATTCCTAGGGAGTGATGAAACGGGTCTGGATTTTAGTGACTCCTCTCAGTAGAGAAGTGATCTGATCTTGGTCCAAATGTTGGACATTAATCTGAATGTGATTCAGATATAATGAGAAGATTAGATTTACGGTCTTGATTTAATCAAGCATCTATGAGAGGCCCGCGATCTGGATTTGAGATACGATCTCAATATCCATGTCACTATACGTGGAACAATACAATCGCCCTGTCCTTATCTCCAAGTATCTGCGGAGAAAGCGCATTATCCTTGAAGGAGTTCATGGATAATTCTATTGTTGATATATGTATCCGAGCATTGAGAAAATGGATAATTAAATGTGATTTAATTATCATGAGTAATATGAATTTGATTCATATTGTAAAGAGAGTTATCTTAGATAATTAAATGAGATTTAATTATCAAAGATGTAAATAATGTGAATGTGATTCATATTATTTGGACACAAGAGAATAGAGATCCAAGATGATTAAATATGATTTAATTATCATGGATATGAATAAAGTGGATAGCAATATCCATATTAATCATATATATTATAAATGTGATTTATAATATATAAGAGAGAGCTATTTGTAATTTACATTTGTTAATTAAATGTTAATGTGAATTGGATTCACATTGGACATCAAATTGAAAATGTAATTTACATTTTGTTTTGGGTTGTGAATGTGATTCACAATTTTTCAATGGCATGATTGCAATGTTCACAAAATAAATTGGATTTATTTTTTGTGAAATAATTTGCAACAAAAGTTGTTGCAAATAATGGAGATTACATAAAAGGTGAAATAGCCACCTTCCTAATGGAGGAGGGTGGACGGCCACCACTCCCATTAGGAAAGGGAGGCCGTCCCCCCTCTCCACATGGAAGGAGGCTTTCTCTCCTTTCATTATCTCCATGTATTGATGATTTAATTTTGTAATTAAATTGTGTTGATTTATCAACATATATTTAATTTAAATTAAATTAATTGTTGTTGTGTTTTTAGCAACAAATCATGACCATTGAAAGAAACACAAATTGATGTGGACCATTGGATTTGTGTTGACACATGGATTGAGATCCATGGATCCCAAAACCCTATATAAGGAGAGGCACCCCATTGCTCTTCCTTACACATAAGTTGAGGCAACAAATCTCTCTCTCTCTCTCATTCTCTCTACACGTCACCATGGATGCCCTAGAGAGGTTCTCCATCGCCGTGGCATCGTCGTTATGCTGCCCGATGGTTTGCTCGTGGATCTCCGTCTCCTTCGGTGCGCCCCACTCATGAAGAAGACATCGGATCTCGTGTGTCGAGATCAGGAGATCCGCCGCTTGGATCATCAACATGGATTGCGAGAAGCACGCGGTTCATCCCCGCGCTCGCAAGCGTCTCCTCCGACGGATCGGACTTGAGACAGGAGGTCTCTTCGTTTAGAGACTTGATCGCAACCACGCTTCAAGAGGTAAACCAAATACTTGGTTGTGGTTTAGACGAAACGATCCGAGAAGTGTTCTTGGATCATGTGGTTTCGTCGCATAAAATTTTTTTAATTTCCGCTGCATAGAACAACTAGTGCGACTAGTCGTTCTTCGTCGTATTCGATGCGACGATCACGCTTCCGTGATGCGCTTGAGGATCTAACCATATCCTTCAGTCCCTCCATACTTAGACTGAGATTAGCCTAAGTATAAAGATGGAGAATTGATGTTGGGAGGGACCTAAGGTGAACGTAGAAGAAGGATGGATTTACAAATGAGCGGATGAATCTTCAGAGATGAAATGGAGTGACTAAGGCTCGGGGAAGTGTATCGAAGCAAACATGGCTCAATCAATTAAGCAAGACCCTTAGTTTCACCAACTCACACATGAAACCAAACGAGGTTGGTTTATTATCTTATCGGTTTTATTGGTGATAAACATTAGATTTTACACGGAGAAAAGGTGTTAAGTGAAAATCAATCGTATGCGAGGGTGTTGCTCTCCCAAAATCGAAGTTTTACTCCATTTTATGTTGACTTGCAATTAACAGTCCCAATTTTTATTTAATGTTATCACTGAATTAATGTTAGCACAAAATAAGGCAATCATCGTATACCATTCATTCCCATTTTCCATTAATCCTAGGTGATCAAGATAGGAAAAGAGAAACCGAGAAAAACCACATATTCGATAAAAACCGCGATCTAGGCTAAGCGAGAAATCATGCAGTGATTTGGCGATAAATCTGTGAAAAACTTGGGCCATTTTGAAAACCAAAATCAATATGTATGCAAGTGGATAAAAGCCGCACCTAACATGCTTCTATTAGCGGGAAAAATTTCCATTAATTTTGGCTAAGTGAAGCAAAACTACGTGCGTCTTGAGTTAAGGTGTGTCCTACCTACGAGCAAGCACATAAAAATGCGAATTTGAACTAAGCTCTAAGAGCCGCGTGCCTGGTCCTAGGTTGACACTCAAGTGGGGATGATCCCCACACAACCACATATAGTCGTTCATTTACAAACGCGAGTCTTCCATCGAAGACCGCTGTAAAAACGGTTATTACATGAACAGAAATAAAAATGCGAGACATTTATTTTCTATTTGCTCCAAGCAAGTTTCTGCGGCTCCTCGCAGCGGGAAGCACCAGCTCCTCTCCTCCTTGAGTGATCAAGGGCCCTGCCACAAAAACGAAATTTAGAGATCAAATAAAAACGACAAATTTTATAATGCAACATAAATGAACAAGTTGACCTATAAAAATAAAACATTTGATTAAATAAACAACATTACAAATAATCTAAGAAATGAGCCGTGTCCCCGGCAACGGCTCCATTTGATAAACCGCAAAATCGGCCCTTTAATAGTGCAGAATAAGCACTTGGAATTGTTGTAGCAGTCGGGCCGATTCAATCTCATGAAAGACCATCTGATTGATATATGTCAAATAAGAATGAGATGGTCATGTTTTTATTTTTTTACTTGGCAAGAAACCAAGGTCGAACTTAGGTACACGAGCCTCTCTTGTGATTATTTGGATTTTCATCTATCTAATTAAGTGTTGAGTTGAAGGATCATATAGGTCAAAGTATGACTGCAGACACAAGACGATGCATTAAAGAAATATTATTTTTATTTTTTTTATTTTTATCATAAATGCACTGCGATGCAAAGCAATGAATATGCCCTAGGTACAAAATGATGAGCAAATTTAAACACGAGTCAATTTCAAGTTTAATTAAGGAGACAGGTTTGATGGACCAATTAAACAAGGCAACAATTTAAGTATTATTAGACACATGGCTAACAAAAGAATACATCAAGATTTTTGTGTCCAAAATAAAAGTTTGCCATTAGAAAGATCATCAAACAAGCTTCAAAATGAAACTAAAATCAACTTAATCGGAGTCACGATGCTCAAGATATGCAAGAAAGAAAGCAAGGGCATAACTGAAAAGAAACATGGAAAGATAACTACAAAAAGGTCCCTAGAAAGGGCTAAAATGTAATAAAAATAAATAACGAGTCCTTCCCTGTAAATAAACCACACGCGTGAGGGCATATTTGCAATTATTTAAACCCGCAAGGGTATGAGTGCAAATAACCCCAGGCGCGTAGGTGCTGCACGTGCTTTAGGACCTTGTTTAAAATTTGGAGAAGTCAGAGGGCATCTATGCAAATTACCCAGATGGCACGTGCTATGCAGGTGCCATCGAGGCTCGGAAGAAGGTTCGGGCTCTACAGAGGCTAGGCGGTGCTTTGGGTCGGCTCGGGCGCTGGTTCGTGCTTGGTGCAGGCTTGGGTTAGGTTCGTAGCATCCGAACCTCCTGGCATGGCACTAAGGCTCAGAGAGGACTCAAAGAATGCCACGTGGCCGAATGATGGCCATTGGATCGTGATGATCCAGGGGCTACTGGTGAAGGCGCTCCTGGGCGACGTGGCTGCTTCTAAGCCTTCAGATCTTTGAGGATCCGATGGCTCCTGGACAGTCGGCCAAGAGCTACGTGGCTGCACAAAGGCCATTGGATCGAGAGGATCCAACGGTTGCTGGAGAAGATGCTCCTAAGCGACGTGGCTTAACCTGTGCCGTCGGATGGTCGCTGGGAGAGAACCATCCAACAGTTTCTGCTTCTCTTCCTCAGCTATAGGGGGCGTCGAAATTCGAGCTCCGGCGAAGGAGCCCGATCTCTGCCACTTCTTTCTGATGTCAACGATCTCGCCTGACACTCCTGGTAGGATGGCGATGAAGCTCCGGAGCTGAGCGAGTTGCGGCGATGCTCAATCCTTCGTATTGTCACTCCGGTGATGGAAACGAGGTTCGGCCAAATTCCTCCGGCGAGACATCCGTCCATTGAAGTTTTGGTGACCTGCATCGTTAGTATACGACCGAAGAACAAGGGCGTGTGTGCGTGAATGACGTGAGATCTCATAGGGAGTGGAGAACATGGGAGCTCGGAGCTCCTCCGCCATGGGTGGCGGAGGAGATTGGTCGGAAGGCGATGAGGTCTGGAGGAAGAAGAAGTTGATCGAGAAGGTGCGCGTAGGAGAGGGATGCGTTGCGGAGCTTTTGCGAGGATTAATGGAGGATGTGGTTGACTGAAGTGGCCTAATTAAATCAAAGAAATGGAATAAAAATACAAAGGAGAAAGAAGAGACTTACCTGATCGGAGGCGGAGGTGGAAGCTTGTGCGCGAGCTCTGAGGTTGAGCTCTGGTCGTCGATGAACTCCGGCAGCTAGGCGGAGCAGCTCGAGCGGTCGCGAGGCGCCGCAGCTCCGCCGTGAAGGTCGGAGGGTCATCACCGGGGGATGGGTCGTCTTCGCTCGATCCTTCCGCCTCCCCCTGTCATAGGGAGGCGGAGGAGGGCTGGGCCCCTCCCCACGTAAAGGTGGACAACGAACATGGAGGAAGGGGGCGACATATTTGAAGATGAAGTTGGTGGTTTGAATGGTGAAGACGTGGGTTTCGAGGGGAAGATGGGACGAATGGAGGAGAGTTCGTGGGTTGACAAGTGACTGACGAAGGTGATGGGTGATGGAGGTTGACCGTGAGGCGATTGGCCAGAGGAGGTGGTCACTGGAGTGGCGGAGAAAAAGGGAGGGGGGAGGTCTTCGCGAGATGGAAATTGTGTGAGAGAGAGGAGTCCGGAGGTAGGGGACGATGCGTGGGCCGTTGGATCTGGAGATCCAACGGTAGGGATGAAGGCGCGCACCAGCGGCCTAGATTAGATCTCGGGTGAGGTGATCGAAGGGTTTTGAAGCTTGCCACGTGGCAGGCTATGGACAAGGTGCAGATGTGCAGTGCAGATGAGAGGCTGGAGCTGATCGAGCGGTTGAAGGCGCAGCGGGAATGGGAGGTGGGGATTGCAACTCCAAACGCCGATCTGATGGTGAAGATCTTGACACGTGGCGCACACAGAGCGAGGCTGGAAGGAATGGCAGAGATGAGAGGTAAGGGTAGATCAGACGGCTAGGAACATGGGCGCGTGTGGAGATTACTTAGCCGTTGGATCCAGAGATGATCCAATGGCTCTGGTCAAGGGCGGATGAGACAAGGAAGGTGGGCCACGTGGCTCACCCAGAACAGGCCATGTGGCCCAATCAGATTATTCAAAACAAGAAATTGAAATATGAAGGTCAAGATGGCCGAATTTGAGAAAACTCAAAACATGAAAGTTGTATATCTCGATGAGATCTACAAGTTTCATGTTGACCAAAAATGGAAACGAGGTCTCCTGAGATATAAAATATTTTTAATGGTATTTTTAAGGCTAAAAATACCACGGATTTTAGTTTTCATTTTTTGTGGTTTTTAAATTATTGAGGACTCTGATAATTACAGGACATTAACTGGGTTTTATTGACAAATAGCTTAAGCAAGGGGGTTAATAAATGGAAATTGTGATGATGAAATTGGGTTTCATCATACTGCTGAGGCTGCTCTCGCCTCCAAGACTGTCCCTGCTAATAGGGACGAGGACCGTACTGCTGTGGTGGCTGGGATGACTGCTATTGGGGGACTGGGGGCTGCTGGTGCTGCTCTCGCTAATGGCCATACTGGCCACCCTGAACTGGAGGTTGCTATTGGGAACTGGCACCTCCGGTTGACCAACGAAATCCGGAATGGTCTTGTCGGATACCGAGCTGGAGTCGGTCGTACCAAATCCAGTTGACATCCATCAACGGCTCCAGCTCGTAAGAAGGTGGAGAGAGTACTGCCAAGGGCTGATCCGGCTGGTAGACCACCATATGAGTGTCTGAAATGGTGGTGTCTGGTAGTACGGTTGCGGCTGCTGGTACGGCTCCGCCTGAACAAGGTGAACCTGTCTAGGTTGAGTGGAGCGCTGGGACAAGATGTCGCTGCTGCTCGGATCTCCTCGTGACTGAAGATGGGACTGAGAAGCTGTCTGTGCCTCTTGGAGACACATGACATGTGTCTTTAGATCACTCAACATTTGTACCATCTGATCCATCTAAGATATGCTCTGGCACTGCTTCTTCTCTATCAGCTCCATCCGGTCTAGCCTCTCGCTGATAATGCCCATGTCAGCGGCTGTGGACTTGGCCTGTGCGGCTGCCGCTGATGAAGTGGAAGGACCGGCGTCAACCCATGCTATCCTCTGAAACTGCATGGTCTGTGGCTTGGGGCGTCCCTGAGTGTAGAGTCGGGTCTGGGACATCACTGTGTAGTTCTCGGCCATCTCCTCGTAGATGGCCCAAACCTGATCCTCATCCTTAGTGAAGTAGGAACCGCCACAAGAAGCGTTCACCAAACCCTGCAGCTCTGGTGTCAACCTGCAGAAGAAGCTCTGAACTAGGTTCGGCTTCGTGATGTCGTGGTGCGGGCATCTGTCGATCAGCTCTCTGAACCTCTCCCGTGCCTGATGGAACTGCTCGTTGGGGAGCATGGAGAAGTTGCTAATCAGGGCCCTCGCTGCATTGGTCCACCAGAGTGGATAGTACTTGTTCAAGGACTCGGTGCGGAGTTGCTCCCATGTGTAAACAGATCTCCCCAAATGCTTCAGCCAGTTGGCTACTCTATCGGCCAGCGAGAAAGGAAAAGCAATCATCCGAATAGTGTCCTCGTCTACCTGACGGTCGTGGACGGTGCTGCAGATCATCTCAAACTCCTGGATATGAGGATGAGGCTCCTCAGTGGCGAGCCCGTGGAAGCGGGGTAGAAGCTGAAGTGTGTTCGGGGGAACTTGAAGTCCCCCACGATCGTCGGAAGAACCACCCATCGGTGTGTCAGTGTCGATCCGAGGTTGTGCAACTCCCGCATCGGTCTTGGATCTGTTGCCGGCTTGTCTGGCTGAACTGGATGGTCTGGACCCCTGCGTCCATCGGCTCGCGGCTGCTCTCTCAGCTCTCAAAGTCTCTCCATCTCTCTCCTCATCTCCACCATGAAAACCCCCTGGTCTCGTATCTGTCTCTGCATCGTCTCAAGTCAGGATAGCATGGTGGTGCTGATCGCTTTTTGGTCCAGAACATATGTGGTCGTCTCTAGCCGCTGACCCTCGGTGCGATCCTCGCTGTTGGCTATGGTCTCTGCAAAGGCAAAAGACCCAAACTCAGGTGCCGAAATATCATCTGCCTGTGGTCTTGCATCTAGCACTAGCAACTCAGGAATAGAAGAAGGGTGGTCAAGGGGGAACAGGGCGGAATCGAACTCAGGTTCGGAGAGCGGGTTTGAACTCTCACGGACCAACCTAGATGAGTGGGCTGGAGTGCTGAAAAGTGGTGCAACCAGAGGCTTCCTAAGGGACCTCCTGCCCATCATCTCGATCTGGCGAGTCTGGCGGATGAGATCTGGAAATAAAAAAGATGAGCAATACAAACCCCGAATTCACCTACTCCTCGCTGAGCTGAAGACTGTAAGAGTTCGGTCAATTATCTTATCGATTTTATTTAGGTGATCATGTCAGGATATCAGAGCAGTTACGTGACCTGGTAGGAATCCAATCCGGCAACCAGACTGTCCCGTATAAAAGGCCGGTAGTCTGATCAGGGATCGGATGTGGCTCTAGCATAGTGTGCGGGTCACTCTCTCACGCAATCAAACTAGACAATTAAGGGGTTTCTCTCCCCAAGACAGATTTTTAGTTGAGGTGTCTTTTAGGGTCAAGTTTGTAAAACAATCCCAATTTTATACTTTTTATTTTTAGGTATTTTTCAAATCAAACAACGCCTAACGAATTTTTCGGTTCTCCTCATTATTTTAAGTCCAAAAACCGGGGGAGAAGACGAAAAAGCCGATGCGCGGGAATCAATGATGCATGCAGAGTAAGAAATGCGTACCTGACTCTAGCAGTCTACATGCAGGGTGATTTGCGCATAAATAAAAGACTGAATATAAACTAGCTATATGATGCACGTGGAAAGTGAAGGATATGGAAAATATCCTCAAGCGCATCACGGAAGTGTGATCGTCGTATCGGATACGACGAGGAACGACTAGTCGTACTAGTTGTTCGGTGCAGCAGAATTTAAAAAATTTTATTCGATGAAACCACATGATCCGAGAACCATTCTCAGATCGTTTCATCTATAACCACAACAAGTATAATGCAATACCTCTTGAAGCGTGGTTGATCAAGTCTCTAAAGAAAGAGACCTCCTGTCTCAAGTCCGATCGTCGGCGAGACCGCTTGCGAGCGCGGGGATGAACCGCGTTGTCCTCGCAATCCAAGAAGATGATCCAAGAATGGTTGCTCCTGATCTCGTCGCACGAGATCAAACGTCTTCTTCGTGAGAGGAACTCTCTAAGAAGACGGAGAACCGAAGAACGTCGAAGCGGCAGCGCGGTGGCGAAGGCGACGACGGTTCTCTCCTCTAGGGTATGGTGGACGGCCACCAAAAAGAGAGGGAGAGAGGGCTGGCGTGTATGAAGAAATGAGGGAGAGAGAGAGCTCCAATATTGCAAGTCATTAGAGAGCATAGTATGCCTCTCTATTTATAGGGTTTTGGGATCCATGGATCTCAATCCATGGGACACATAAAATCAATGGGTGAGATTGATTTGTGTTAATCCAATGGCCAAGATTGTTGTTGTCAAAAGCAACAAATTTAGGTCAAAATATATTTGACAAAATCAAATATAATTTATTCCTAAATCATCCCAACAAATAAGGAGTGAATACACATGGAGATCAAATCTCCATGTGTAATCAAGAGGGGACGGCCACCCATTCCATATAGGAATTGGGTGCCGCCCACTTGTTTCCCAATGGAGAGCAATCTCATGGATTTCCATGAGATTGCATATCTCCTTGGATTTCTCTCCTATTAATTTGCAACAAATTTTGTTGGGTTTTATTCTTCAAAAATAATTCACAATTATCTTTGAGAATATTGCATTCTTGCCATGGAAAAAATTGTGAATCATATTCACAACCCAAAACAACATATAATTCATATTGTTAATTAATTACACAATGTGTATCCAATACACATAATAATTAATCAAGACATATAAATTATAATTAGCTCTCTCTAATACATTATAAATCACATTTATAATATATTATGAATAATTGGATATTTCTATCCACATTATTCTTATCCACATTAATTAAATCACATTTAATTAAATTGGATAATTTCTTTACACATCAAGATGATTAAATCACATTTAATCATTATTTATTCATTGCTTAGATCTCATGGAATTATTCCTGAACCCTTCAAGAATAATGCAATCTCTCCGCAGATACTTGGAGATAAGAACAGGGCGATTGTATTGTTCCACGTATAGTGACATGGATATTGAGATCATATCTCAAATCCAGATCGCGGGCCTCTCATAGATGCTTGATTAAATCAAGACCGTAAATCCAATCTTCTCATTGTATCTGAATCACATTCAGATCAATGTCCAACACTTGGACCAAGATTAGATCACTTCTCTACTGAGAGGAGTCACTAAAATCCAGACCCGTTTCATCACTCCCTAGGAATGGAAGCGTCATGGTTATACAACCGTTTATGATCAAATCACCCTCAGGTATTCCCAATACCTGTACATCCTGCATACTGGAAGACTCAGACTAAACCCGAAGTATCGGATAAACTTTATACTGTCTACTTCATGGTTTTATCAGTAAGTTTCTCATTCGATCATTGGGAGTTGGTATCGATCATACACTTTCCAAAAGTGTATATCATACCTAGGTCTTGATCATATACTAAAAGTATATATCAAACCTACAAATTCAGTCAAGCTTCCAAAGCGAGACGACCATGCGCATGGAATTTGATTCATCCCAATATCTCATGAGTGAGCTCATGTCTTCCGGTTCAGTAACTGAACCTGTATGATCCCTTTGAGAGATCGTATTACTCATATGCCCTTATATGCACACCAGCGCGCCGGTGTATAGACCTTGATTAGGTCATCAACCTATTGGTCTGCCAAATGTACACACTCAGACATATAGTAACACATCTGTCTCCGGTCAGAGGATGCGTGCCTATATCATGACAGCATATGATATAGGACTTTGGTTATCTCGATCTCGTTATGTCAACTCTTTGACCTAACTAATCTGACACCTCCGAATCTCTATTCCTATGCAGAGGACCTGCATCAAGAGGTCGGTCAGATATCAGCCTTCAGAGATAGGATTGCCATCTCCTACTCAGGCTGGAGATCATCTCTTAATAATCATTTGACGGTGCTTGATGAGTCCTCAATCTAACTCTTTAGATATTCATCCAAGCACCAACCTCTATGATTCAATAGTTGAATCAACAGCTGTATGATTATTAGGATGGCCATGGTACATAACCCTAATTGTACAAAGGGACCTATTATACAAATTATTCATTCTTCATTTCAGATCAGGGAATGATATGTGCAATAACATTTATTGCATAATGGCTCGCCGTGGGCTCGTATTTCCAACAGAAAGCGGCCCTAAATAAAGCAATTCTACTCGTGAAGAACAGTAGTCGGGTACTCGAGCCTAGGTACGGAGTCCTATCTTGGGAGCCACTCCGTGTCGGCCATAACAGATCCTACACGCGCTGTATGTGACTCCTCAAGGCACGTGGACCAGAGATCAAATAATCCGGCTTTTTCTTGGTGATTTAATTAATTAAGTCTAATTATCGAGCTATAGGAACCTGAAGATAATTAGGATTTGGCCTTAATTAATTACGTCACAATCACTGAAAACTCCTAGACTAGGACTGAAAACTGCGTAAATCAAATAGCAGTAAATAAACGGTCAAAAATCTACAAAACCGCGAAAAGCCATGAAAATCTGGGTGAGGTCCCCCGAGCACACCGGTGTTCGGCGAAACAGACCTCGAAATCAATCAAGTGTCCAAGTCTGTCCCTGTATTATTACAAATTAATAAATCTGCAGAAAATAAACCAATCTAATCTAAACTAAACTACGGTTATTTTGCGGCTATTCCGCAGCTCCCGAACTTCGGCTCCTCCTCGCGCTCTCCTACGACTTTGTAGAGAAAGAAGCCTCCGCCGACTCCTACGGTTGCATTGGCTTCCGAAGAAGCCGCCTCGATCTCGAGCCCTCGCAAGAAAGAGAAACAAAAGTGTTTCAGTCCAGAAAATATATAAAATGAATCAGAGAAACAATATATCTACAGATATCTACAAAAAGCCGTGAAACAAAAAGCCGCGAAAAAATAAAAAATGACTACTAAGCAGTGCTCCCCGGCAACGGTGCCATTCTGATGAGCCTAAAAGAACCGTGAGCGACTAAGGAAGATAATAACTCAGTTCGTTGCGACCTCAATCACTTGCAAATCGGACTCAACAAGAAAAATCTAAGGAACCACCAAACAGAGATAAATCAATAATAAAATCGAGAGCGGTCCTCGCTATTTTTATTAACGTGGTATAGCGACCATGGTCGAACTCAAGGAGAACGGAATGTCCTTGCGACCTACGAAGTAGTCATAATCGAAAAATAAAGGGGAAATGTTTTTGGTGGATTTTTATGATTTTTAAATATTTTTGTATTTTTGATTTTATAAGAAAAAGGGGAAACAAGCAAATACAACAAATTATTAAAGCACTCAAAAAATACACAGAAGATTCAAACAAAATTATATTTGTGTTATTAATATTTTGAAGTGTTTTTGGTGAATTTTTCAGAAATTTTCAATTTTTATTTGATTTTATAAAAATCAAGAAAGAGGAAAAATAAGGGCTACTATGCACCCAGACTTAAAAGATCAATTAAAAATATCAAATTGATCTATAAAAGTCCGGATGCAATTTTTATGAAAAAATATGTAAAAACTAAACTACAGAAAAATAGTTTGTATTTTTTTGATTTTTATAGAATTTTTTCAAATTTTTATAAGATTTTTAGGGTTTTCCATTTTTAGGGTTTTTATAGATCCAAAGAAGGCAAAAATTTGACAGAAGCTAGAAAATACTAAAACTAACTATCCCTAATTATTTTAGAATTTTTGAAGAAGTTTTTATATTTTTCATTGATTTTTTAATTCAAACAGTAATGAAAATGTGTATTTTTGAATTTTTAAAAATAGTAAAAAGCCTAAAAATGTATCAAAAATTTAGAGAAAGTTTTACACAGTGGCAGGAGCCACGTTTCCAAATTTCACCTAATTTGGATTTAATTTGCTATTTTATTCAATCAAAATAAGGCACACAGTACACATGGACCTAAATGCAAAGAAACATAGTTCCAGGGGGCAAACAGTAACAAATCAAGAAAGTCCAGGGGCCCTTATGCAAAAAGTCCACAAAAACACGCGCAAGGCACGTGAATCAGACACGGAGGGGGCATAAGTGTCATTCATATTTATAAAAGATCAATCAATAACCTTTAGGAAACACGAGATAAAAAGTGCAAATGACCCAAAATCTCACGTGTCGATGCACGTGGCTCTCATAAACAGGGACTAGATTAGCAAATAAAAGAAACATCGAGGTCCACAGTGCAATTTATCCTAGTAAAAAACAACGTGCTAAAATATTTACAGGACTGAACGGAAGTAACAAAACATAGGAGGGCCTAAGTGCAAATTACCCCCGTTATTCAGATCGATGGCTGAAGAAGCACCACGTGGAGGACCGGAGGGTTGTGGTACGCGCACACCTCTTCAGCTGGATGGATGGTCCTGATCGAAACCTAAATAGATCGGATGGTGGGTGTGTCCCGCGAATGGACGGTCACGATCGCAACTGGAGCTGGGGGTTGATCGGACGACAACGAGGGATCCTCCAAGAATAGACCTCCGGTGAACTTTGCCGGATCAATGCGCGCAGTGGAGTGCTCCTCAAAGGCTGCTGGAATGGTGAAATTGATCGCCGAGGAGATTCGTAGTTGATGAGCTCTTCCGATGAAGCCGGGGACCATCGGAGCGGCCCGACGACGGTGGAGGAGACTAAGCCTCCATGCTTGAAAGTTCAGACCCTCAGATGGGTCCCTTTGAGCTGCAAAATAGCACAGAAATACTCCTGGGTCGAGGGCAAATTGCCTCGACCCGGTTAGGGGTGAAATGGATGATCGGAACGGGGGCGGAGCAGGGTCTCTGGCAAGGCAACGGTGGAGGAGACTCGATTCTTGGTTCCAGGGCGAACCAAGGTGAACGGAGGAGCGTAGAATGAGGGAGGAGTCTCGTGAAGATGAGTCAGGTGTCCGATGATCGAATGGGTGAGCGTAGCGAGGGGAATCGACCGACGGAGGCAGGCGGTGCTATTTGGGCGTAATCGAAAATTAAGCTAATCTAGAAGTGATCAAAGCTAGCTGATGGAGGAAATCGACTATGCTGAAGCTGGCGGAGCTCCTGATGTCTTTGCCTCAAGGGTTCGTCGGAGTCCCGAGGCTTGGCGCACCTTGCGGCAGCGCACGGCGATGGACTCGCCAGATCAGTGGCTGGAGACACCTCCTCCTCACTACGACACCTTCCTTCGATATCTGTTACTCTATGAAGGAAGGTGGAGGTCCTAGGATAGAAGGGTGGAGCCAAAGATGATTGAAAAGGTACGGCAGAGGAGACCTATATACATGTGAAGATCCAGCAAAGAAGGGGTCGGACGAAGCATGGTGGTACACGGATCCCTAGGCAAGAAGGCGGGTGTGGATCATGGATGTGAGCATGGTAATCAGGGCCCGGGGTTTCAGAAGAGGGTGATCGGATCAAGACGCTAAAATTTTGAGAAATCGGGTCGGGGCGCAAGATCCGGGTCTGGTGGTCCTGGGGGGAGAGTTGACCGGGGGTCAACAATCCTCCGTGGACCAATCAGAATCCGACATTTATTATTTATTTAGAAATTCAATTAAAATTAGCAAATGATTTTATTTCGAAAAAAGTTAAAACATGAAAAATATTTATTATTTTTCAAATTAGTTTTTAGTTATTTTTATTTATTTTTTTTGAAAAATATATAATTTATTTACAATATATTATTATTATATATAGGTATATACATATATGTATTTTTTTTTATTTTTAATTATTTATTTTTGTAAAATTATTCCAAATTTATATTTTATTTATTTACAACATAAAATTTGGAATAATAAGGTATTTTTATTTTATTTTTATGATGTATTTACATGGGTTAAATTAATAGGTTGATATACATATGTACATGGTATATATACACGATGGAAAAGTGATTTTTATTTTCTGATTTTTATTTTAGTTTTATTTTTACAAATATGTACAGAATATGAGAGACACTTTTTAATTTTTATTTTGAGGAAAATAAATTTTATTTATCTACGTGGGGGTATGTACATACATGATTGACCTTATCTCTCACTACTTGGGTTCTTTTGCGGTCAGGCCCATGCTGAGCCCTCCCTTGGGATTAGGTCACTCAATATTTATTCTAAATATTTCCCTCTTTTTCTTGTGTTTCTTTATTCCTTCATTTTGACACAAAAACATGCTAATTATGCATATTTACAAGATGCACATGTTTTGGCAATTTATGATATTTACACCTATTTACAGGGCATTTGGCTAAGGTTTCTAGCTAAAATAAAGGAATAAAGAGTGATGAATTGGGATTCATCAGCCACACTCTCACTAATATACGCACTATAGGTCATTCAACATTATCCAAATTCTGAAATCAATTCTTCTCGCTAATAGAACTATCTGCTTAGGGCGTTTTTCATCTGTGCATATCATTTAGTGTAATTTAGATTCCTTGTCTTGCATCCTGCATGAAGAACGTGAGGATTCACTGTAAGTCTTCTTCTTAAGCATGCATCATTGATTTACGTTTGCATTCTCTTCTTCCGTTTCCTTCTTTAAGTTTATAACTTAGGAGTTAAAGGAATTGGGACTATTTGTTAGGCGTGAATTTTTGTACTCACATAAACTTCAGTGATAACCTAAATTTTAAAATCGGGACTACTAATCAAGGCGACTGTAAATAAAATTAACTTAAAAGTAACATGTGTTTGGTGGAGAGGAACCTACTCATTGTTTGTCAGGACTAGAACACACACTTTGGATAGAACCACAACTGAGAGATTTCACAGAGACTACTGTTTTTAAAAACAATTAGCTACTTTTCAGTGAGGGTCTCGGGTAGCCGTTTTACGATCCGACTTCCCTTAATAGAGTGGGTGGTTTAGAGGACACCGCAGAAGGCTCCGTCCTCAAGTAACACGGGTAGCCATGTAAACGGTCCGTACTTACACCTATACTGACTGAGAGTAGGTGCAACTAGTGGTACGAACTTAGGACAATCTTTGTGAAATATTTCAGTACCTAACAGCTCCACTTAATTTGCAAGATTGTCTTGTCATTGAATTAAAATTGAAAAGATAAGCGGTCAAACCCTGACGTACCTTCATCTGTGTTGAGTGGTGAACTTGAGAATTGGCTTGTGTTTGCTTTGTGTATGCTTCCTCATGAAGACTCTCTCAATCATACTTGTCTTAGAATCTTCATCTTTTCACTCCTCCGCTAAGGAATCTCTTATCCTTAGCAAAAACCTAATTTAATTCCGACACTTAATTCTGAACTCTTCCTTTAGGTGAATCAGAATGCCTCCAAAGAGGAACCCTAGGGACGATGAGAATGACAATGACCCTATCCGGGCACTCTTGGCTAGGATAACCGCTGTCGAACAACACAATGAACTACTTAGGATGCAGTTGGTAGCAATGCAACAAGGCGAGGCTGCTATGGAAGACACGTACCTCCCGGAGATCGATGAAGACTATAATTGGTTGAGAGTTGTACCCCCTGAGGATGCGTTTGAACACAAACCGCATTTCCTTGCATTGTTGCCAAAGTTCGGAGGACATAATCATGAAGAATCGTATATCTTCCTCCGTGACTTCGAGTTAGTCTGTGCTAACCTCTGCCACCCTAGATTTAGCCAGGACTACATAAGGTTGAGGGTTGTCCCCGTCGCCTTTCTGATAAGGCAGCTTACGGGCTGAAAAATCTAGGGGAAATAGTCACTACATGGGCCACGTTCAAGACTTTGTTCTTAAAGAAATTCTACCCAGTAAGTAGAATCAATCAGATGAGGATCAAGCTCACAAGTTTCACCCAACACCTGGACGAACCATTTTATGAAATCTGGGAAAGATTAACAAACTTAGTACAAAAATGCACAGGACACGGGATAAGTAAAATGATGCTGGTCCAAAGTATTGTCAGCGGGTTGAACCCTGAGACTCAAGGGTTGGTTAGTGCATCTTGCGGAGGAAGCTACATGGGACGCCACGAGGACACCGTCTACAAGGTGTTCGAGAGACTTGCTGAATCTAGTCGTGCACAAACCACCAGCCGGGCTTACATAGTTGGCTCCAAAAAGATGGTAAACAATCTGACGACCGACCAAAGTGCTGATATGGGAATAATAGCTGATAAGCTAACTATGGTCGAGCATATTTATAAGATGGTGGATGAGCTCCATAAATCTTCTGATATGGAGAATTTGACTAAATTGCCTAAGCAAATGGAGGAATTGGCTGACAGGGTATCAAAGATACCAGCCCTGACTGCACCCCCGGCACCCATACACCAAATACACTACATTCAAGGTCAAGGGGTAAAGAAACATAGCCATTGGGGTGGAGACCAAGTCTTCTCCCATCAAACTGAGGAAACCTTCGCTCAGACTGATTTTGAGGAACCTCCACAGGTCATGGAGATAAACGGAGTATGGTATAATTTGGAACCGGTCAACCGCTCAGACCAAAACTCTACTCTGAACCCTCGTCCACCGCAAGCCCAACCCACCTACCAACCTCAACTGCAGTAGCGACAGCAATATCGTACGGGTTATCAAAACCCGCAAACTCAGCCTTAGCAGAATCAACGACCTCAGGCCAGGCAGGGTCAAGGGTCATCCTCTTCTTCAATCTCTCCAGAACTCCAGTGAGTGCTGGATGAGCTTCATGACGTGAGAGTCGACATAAATCGACTTTCTCGATGGAGAGATGAGGTAAACGCACCCTAGACCGTGATTCCGGCTTAAGTCCAGGCTATAACCCAAATAGACTTGGACATAATCAGGTATTAATATCTGACTATTCCATACCTGAACATGAGGTCTCATCAAATAATAATGCTTATCACATTTCTCTTAGGAGCGGAAGGACTGTAACCATGCCTGATCGAGCAAAGGAACACAAAGACATAGCCCCAGTGTCCACCAATTCACACAAACCTGGGGAAATTGATGAAAGAAGACAGGAGGAGAAAGAGGAAGTCCCACCCACACTACCCAGAGAAAATAAAGCGTCAGAGTCTGAGTCTGATGAGGAAACACCACAAAGACATCCGCATCACCTTGCCACCAATTTCCCTTCTTTTAGTCGAAGTCCTGTAAATAATTTCTCATTCAATAAAAGTGATGTTTTTGGTCACAATAGGTCCATTCCTTTCCCCCGTGCTCTTACGACAGGAAAGAAGAAAAACATAAAAAACCAAATAAATGATGAAGAGATGTCCTGCATCTGTAAGGAAAATATTAAGGTCACTCTATCCCTAGACGAGATGATAGAAAGAGACTCGGCTTTTCGAAAATACCTTAAGGTGAGATGCACACCAACAAGGGCCAGCAAACAGACTCCTAGCCGAACAAAGAAACACATACTCTTAGTTGCCACATCTCTTCTTATAAAAATGAGCTTCCAAGGAAGAAAAGAGACATGGGTGCTAACTTTGTCACTAGCCACATCAAAGAAATCAAGTTTACAAGAACATTATTAGACAATGGATCATCTATCAATCTCATGCCCACAACCCTATTTGAGCATCTAAGTCTAGGTCCTCAAGCAATCTGCAGCGATCCTTCAATTCGCAGATACATCAACAAAGAGACCTAGGGGAGAGATTCGAAATGTTGTCATCAACATAGAGGGACAAAACTACCCAGTAGATTAAACAATACTTGACATGGATGTCCCTAGAAATTGGAAAGACTCCCAAATGATACCAGGACGGCCCTTTCTTAGGACCGTAGGAGCTATATTTGATTACACATATGGGAGAATCCAATTTAGAAAAGTGGAACTGAAAATGAAGCAAACTAGGTTTCAAAGACCTGACACTGAGTCGAGCGCTGAGTCGGAAAAATCAGAAACTAAGACTGAATATACAGTAGCAACAGTTGGGACGTGGAGTCAAAACATCCGAGGATCGAAATTGTTGATGACTTAGTCTGCCAGCTCATTCATGCATCTACCTATACTCTTAGAGACTCAGAAGCCCCTCTGGACCTATCAGTCCATTCTCCTTATGGACATTCCCTGAGTAAGGTACACAGATCGGACACAGAACTTGCCACACCGCATTCCATCATTAGCGATCCGATTCCAGAAACAACCACGATGGTGGCCGATATGGATACACTAAAAGCATCCACATCACAACAAGAAGCATCACTGAGGGGACCAGATTCGAGCAACATCATTGACCTACCACAACTAAAACCATTGCCCCCTGCACTTAAGTATGCATTCCTTGCGGGAGAAAAGGGATGGTTTCCGGTTATTATCAGTTCACATCTGACCGAAGAGCAGGAGACCCTCTTGCTTAATGTTTTGGAGAAAAACCGCAAGGCTATAGGCTGGAGATTGTCTGATCTCCCAGGGATAAACCCAGCCTGTGCTCACACCATATTTACCTGGAGGATAATGCTAAACCCTCCCGTGAATGCCAAAGTAGATTGAATCCAAACTTACGGGAAGTGGTTAAGACTGAGATCGAAAAATGGTGTAAGGATGGGTTCATATATCCCATCGCCGACTCCAAATGGGTGTCACCTTTGCATGTAGTCCTGAAAAAGTCGGGACTTCAGATTATCACCAATGAGGATGGAGAAGAGATCACGACACGGGTACCCACGTCGTGGTGTATCTGTGTGGATTACAGGCGCCTAAATGTCGTAACGAAGAAGGATCACTTTCTACTGCCTTTTATTGATCAAATCCTGGAGAGATTGGTATGGAGAGAATACTTCTGTTTTGTAGACGGGTACTCGTTCTACAATCAGGTAGCCATCGCCCCCGAGGACCAGGAAAAGTCTACTTTTACATGTCCTTTCGGCACATACGCATTCAAGTGAATGCCTTTTGGGCTTTGCAATGCCCCCGGCACCTTTCAGCGATGCATGATTGCAATTTTTGCTGATATGGTTTGGGATTTCCAGGAGGTCTTCATGGATGACTTCTCGGTCCATGGTGATTCATTCTATGATTGTCTAGCGCACCTGGTCGAGTCCTCCAAAAGTTTAGAGAAATGAATCTGGTGCTCTCTTGGGAGAAAAGCCATTTCATGGTGAAAGAGGGCATTGTATTGGGGCATGTCATCTCCAAGAAGGGAATGGAGGTTGACCCTGCCAAAGTTGATGTGATCAAGAAACTCGAGACACCCACAAATGTGAAACAAGTACGGTCTTTTCTAGGGAATGTCGGAATTTATAGGAGATTTATCAAAGACTTTTCAAAAATTGCCCGACCGTTAACTAACCTTCTAGAGAAAGACACTGAATTCCTGGTAGATCATAAGTGTCTAGAAGCCTTCAAATTACTCAAGAGAAGGATCATTGAGACTCCCGTCCTACAATCTCCTGACTGGTCTCTTCACTTCGAGATCATGACAGACGCATCCGATTTCGCTGTGGGGGTTGTGTTAGGACAACGAAAAAATGGATTCCCGTATGTTATTCACTACGCAAGCAAAGTTTTAGAACCTGCTCAGAAAAATTACACAGTGACCAAAAAGGAAATGCTTGCTGTAGTTTTTGCCTTGGAAAAATTTCGATATATACTTCTATGATCGAAGGTGACAGTTTACACAGACCACTCTGCCATTCGATACTTAATGGCCAAAAAGGACGCAATTGCACGACTTCTGAGATGGATTCTACTGCTTCAAGAATTTGATTTGAAGATTAAAGACAAACCTGGTGTTAAAAATGTCGTGGCTGATCATTTATCACGGATCGAACATAACAAAATTCCGGAATCTAAACCCATCTATGAAACCTTCCCAGATGAGTCAATTTCTGCTATTGACTCACTCCCATGGTATGCAGACACAACGAATTATCTTGTCACCAAGGAAGTCCCTCAAGGTTGGCCCAGAAACAAAATCGATCGACTCATATCTGAAGCGAGACACTATCATTGGAAGATCTGTTCCTTTTTTTTGACGATGCATATGGAGAAGATGTATTCCTCAAGAGGAATACCAAAGTATCCTCAATCTATGCCACACCTCGGAAGCAGGAGGACATCATTCTGGGAAGAGGACCGCTGAGAAGATATTGAAATGTGGATTTATTGGTCGACCTTGTTTAAAGATGCTTACAATTTTGTCAGGTCGTGCCCCGTCTGTCAGAGAATGGGAGGAACCATTGGTTCCAAAGATGCCATGCCTATGCAACCTGTGATCATCAGTGATGTATTCGATGCATGGGGCATTGACTTTATAGGCCCATTCCCTAATAGTCAAGGATTTGAATATATTCTTCTTGCGGCTGATTATTTATCTAGATGGGTGGAGAGGCTATCCCTACTCGAGCAGCAAATAGCAAAACTGTTTGCAAGTTTTTGAAAGTTCATATTATTTCAAGGTTTGGAATCCCAAAAGTTTTAATATCTGATGGGGGAAGCCACTTTGTCAACCAGGAGGTGAAGAAGTTGACTAAGGAATATGGCATCGAGCATCGTGTCGCTACTCCTTACCATCCACAATCCAATGGCATGGCCGAGGTGTCAAATAGGGAGGTTAAAGGAATTTTACAAAAGCTCGTCTACCTTGATAGGAAGAACTGGTCCCAACTACTGGACCAGGTTCTATGATCCTACCAGACGGCTTATAAGACCCCATTGGGCAACTCCCCGTTTAGAATGGTATATGTAAAACCATCCCATTTGCCCGCAAAACTCATACATAAATCAGAATGGGCAATCAAAAAGATTAATTGGAATTATCACCAAGGAAAGAAGAACCGAGAGATGATTTTGAATGAACTATCTGAAATCTGAAATCATGCTTATGAAAACAACACCATTTACATGGACATGGTAAAGAGATGGCATGACAAGAACATTCGAACCAAGATCTTTGTCCTAGGGCAGAAAGTTTGGCTATTTAATGCAAAATTGAAAATTTTCCAAGGGAAATTGAAATCAAAATGGACGGGACCCTTCATTGTAAGAGAGGTACACAATAATGGTAGTGTTGAGATCTCTGAGACTGCAGATACCATGCACACATTTATAGTCAACGGTCAGCTACTCAAGCATTTCGTCGAATCCAATGAGCAATTAGCACAAGTTGAATAGATCTCCTTCACTCAGGGCATAGATTTTGATGAAAAATTTGATCTGCCCAGATAAACCACCTCTCTGGAACCTACACTCTTATGTATATCCATCTACTCGGTCTCGGTCCCCCGAAACTTAGGGGACCGATTTCGTTGTGTATATTTCACTTTTGCACTTTCTGTTTTTTTGGCCCGTTTATACTTAGTACGAGCTATGTCTACATTTCACTTTCTGTCATGGGGACATAGCACCAACTAAGTATACGGGGGTGTGTTTGTATATATTTTACCTACTTTATCCATAACGCGTATCTTAAATATTTTATCAAACATTGAGGATGGGTACAAGTAGTGTATATTATGTGTATAATATCTTTAAAAAAAAGAAATAAAAAAATTCATCACTCATGGTCTTGCATTTCATCAAGCATTCCTTGGTGTTATATTCCTGACACATTCACCATCACTCAAGGCTTGAGGATTTTTGAGGACACTTGATTTCTGAGATCTTGAGATTCTAAGTTAGCCAGCCTTAGTCATTAGGGTTTTTGAACTTAATTATCTACACTTCCATAGTTTGAATGATTTGAGCACTATATTGCACTCTTCATCTCTACCTTCAAAGAATATGATCAGCACCAACTACTCCCACAACTGCATGATTGATGAAATGAGTTAAGATATCACTTGAGGAACTGAGACTAGAGATTTGAGTTTAGATTCGATCTAATGATGCTCGAGGATGGGATAAAGTTAATGAAGGCTTAGGAAATTTGAGTGTCAGCAAATCCTAGCTAGTATGTAAACAAGTTCATATGCTATCTTTTTGATATTGATCTAAGTGCCAGGGTGTGATGAAACCTAATGAAAATTGTTGATCAATGTGCGCCATCTTTTGGTAAAAACAGTGGAGCTAGCCAACAAAAGCAATTTGTCCAAGTCAAATTATAAATGAGCTTCCACCAATGGTGAGCGCTCCCAAAACATTTTCAAAGTGTCCACTTGGACCAAGCACTAATTAGGACCAAGGAGTAGGGCTGACACCAAAAAAGGGCTCTGCATCGTAAATGCTACAAGTCTGGGTGTCGAAGGTATCTTAGAAACTCAAAAGAGACACACCGTGGTGTACTCCTAGAAAAACAAGTGCAGACAACTCCAACTCTCTTGACGGACACATTGGTCAACAAACTAAAAATATACTTGTGTTAAGTAATAAGGCACTAGAGAGGAACCTTGTTCCAATGTAAGGGAGAGAAAATCAAACACAATCATATACCCTCCATCATCTGTCCGTCCATCTACACTTTCAAGTCTGACAAACTAATGAGACGGTTGACTGAAGCAAGAATAGACTTATTCCCTAGTGTTGAGGATTAGCTCTAGAGGAGAGTCTCTTGGATTGGAACTTTGGGTGATGTCTCGACTTGACTCTCATGAATGCAGTACACTAAGAATCATATCCTTATACTATATGTACAAACAGAGAGTCTAAAAATTAGAGAAGTTGGGTTCCTTTTGATTAAAGCTTGGTTGAGCCCAGAATTTTAGGATCACTGAAATTAAGGGTCTTCTATGAATTAAGCCTTGAAAATATACATGCACCGTCAGGGATGTAATCAACTAAGTCATTCATTCATGCTCGGGGACGAGCATGGTTTAAGTATAGGGGTATGATGAATCCCGAATTTATCATCCTAAGATTGGTCATTTAGGCTCTATTCCCCAACATTCACATACATTTAATCATTAACAAAGCATCATTAGCATCCATACATGTGTAATAATATCTGCATTTCATCATGCATAATTGCATTAAAAATCCCGTGTAAATTAGTCCAAAAAGCCACGAACTTATCGCATTTGTAAATAATTCATCCTAACTCCGATTGACCCAAAACGACCTCCATTGTGTAGATATTACTAACTTCATCAAATAAAAATACAAAAAAAATTACTAACCCAAATAAGTGTCAAATAATCCCAAAGTCTAATTTCACATCTGACAGACTAAAATAAGCATATCTCCCACGTACAATGTCCGATTTTGGTCTACTCACTTTTAAAGTACTCCATTTTCAAATACCTTCAAAACAAGACCAATTTCGTAAACTTCGGAGCTCATATGTGAAAGTTGGGTATTGGGCCTCTTTTATGCATGTTGACTTTTTGTCATTTTTGACCTAAGCTTTATGTACATAATTAACCATTTTAATTCTATTTCTTCTTCATTTGTGTTCTTTGATGAAAGTTTTATTAAGAGACACAAAAATCCAAATCCAGATTCAAACTGAAATCAAAGAAACTGACTGAGTCCAAGTGTTCGTTGTCAGTCTGTACGAAAGTTGTGTGTTTCTGACTTCTATTTTATTTTCCTAATTTTTTATTTAT
Source organism: Ottelia alismoides (assembly GCA_037367405.1). Taxonomy (NCBI): domain Eukaryota; kingdom Viridiplantae; phylum Streptophyta; class Magnoliopsida; order Alismatales; family Hydrocharitaceae; genus Ottelia; species Ottelia alismoides. The sequence goes on from JAZKJV010011023.1 coordinate 315,754, forward strand.
TAAAATCCAAAAAAATAGATTAGTGTGTAATTAATTTTCTTATATTTTTCTGTATTTTTCTATAATTTTTATCCTCTCTAAAGCCACAAAAAAATTACAAAACCTAAAAAGCCGAGTTTCTATACACATGAAGAACCACCAAAAATACCACTTCACACGGATGACCTCTTTTGCGCACGAGTCCTTCATAAAAGTTGTAGTTTTCATCGAGAAGAACAACTTTCGTGAAGAAAATTTTTCAATACAAGGTATCCTTCTATTTCTTTTCTATTTTTCTTTAACTTTAAATTTTGAATTTTTTTGGGGGCACCACGTGGCAGCCCCTGGGCGTGCCACGTGGCACCCCACCTGCCGCTCTCTCTCTCCTGGAGCATGTGCCGCTTTCTCCTCCCGCGCGCACGTGTGCGGTATGTGACTCACCCCTCCCCTTCCTCCGTTCATCTTCTCCATCCGTTACACCCCCACGCCATCATCTTATAAAGCCCACCTCCCTCCAGCCTCGTCTGGCATCCACCATCCTTGGAGTAGCAGTCGTTGACGCCTTGGTGATAGCAAGGCCCACGCACCTCTGGCGTGATCCAGCCACCACCAGGTGTGTTGCTCCGAGCTTCCATGCTTGCGTCCACTCCGGCAGCCGCTAGTAGCCGCCGAGAGTCCAGCACAGGTGACCTCCTTTGCACTCGAAGACGCCCATCGGCGCCAAGCCCCGACCGCCATTGGCCTCACACAGGCCCGAGTTCTTCCTCCCCCACCGTACCTTCCACCGCTCGGTCGTGTCTCAGCCGAGCTCCTCCGAGTTCCAGCATCTAACGCTGCCCTCGCCATCTGCTTTTCCTCCCCTCCGTCTCGGCGAGGGCCCCACCTCCACCACCTCGCCTCCGCCGTCGGGGGTGCCGGCCTCCGATACCACCGCCAACCGCCTTCGCCTGTCGTAGAGCCAATCTCTAGCCGTCGTTGGATCAAGGGGAACCCTTGATCCAATGGTCCTTGCGCAGCCACGAACCTCCAGCAGCTGCCATGCAGGCTCGGTGGACGAACCTTTGCCTTGTGCCCGAGCCTCAACCTTGGACCGCCCAAGCCTCCTGGCGCACATTTGCAACGAGGCCCTTGGCATTTCCAAATATTACAGTTATACCCCTACATGGGGTAAATTGTAGTGAAGACCCTCCGAGTTTTTCTAATTACAGATAAGCCCTACAGGGACCATTTTGAAAGAAAAAACTTTATTTTATTTACAGTTTAGTCCCTGCAATTTCATTTTAGCATATCTTTCTCATACGAACTCCGTTTTTTGCAAACAATATGTCATTTTGAAGCTATTTTCATGCTCTACCCTTTAGCATAATTTGTGAATAGATCCAAGGTTGTTATTGCTAATTATCATTTGAGGATTTATTTGATCTTATGCTGGCTCTGTTGACATTTTGTATTGAATAACTTGAGGAAAAATTGATCTATTGCAGGGGCATGTTCAAGGATAAATAATTGAGTTATATCCTTGCTATTATCGATCACTCAATTGAGGATTAAATTACAGGACAATTAGGGGTCATATCTCCTTGAAAATTCATTGTTGATCCCTTTATTTGCAGGGTTTTTTAGCTGGTGATTGATCTTTTACTCCACAAATTAGGTCTTCCTTGATAAATATTCCTTGAAATTATTCGATTTGTGATAGCATTTGAGGATTAATTAACATTATTAATTGATGATTTAAATCGTGGAAAATCACAGATTCTAAGCTGAATTAGTGTTCCCATTTATTTTCTTTGCATAGCATCCTCTTCATTGCATTGCATATTTTCTTAACGCATAAATTAATCAACATTAATTAATTGTTTAATTTGATTTAAGACCATGCAACTAGGAATCACCGTTCCATGTGTTCGACCTTGGTAAACTTACCAAGTAAAATCTTCCACAACATTCAAATATTGTGGTTTTTGCTGAACCGAATTCGCCTCCTATACTATGATTATTATTCATATTGCTCGGTAGATGAGATGTTGCAACAAGGACAACTAAGCCTCGGATCTCGCCGTTGGAGGAAGTGGAGGTCGAGCTATCACCACCGAGGGATCTTCCTCTACTATTGGTGATCGATGGATTTTGAGCACACGGGGCGGAAACGTTCTTAAATAGGTGAGGGTGGTCGGTCAAATGTAGAAGGTTAGCACGACATTGAGGGGAGAGATCGAGATGACGAGGTTCTGATGGCTGCGTGGAGATAATTGTAGGGTTTCAGTGAGACTTGCAGGATTCGATTGGAGATTGGAGAGCAATTGCGATGGCGGTGCCAGCCACGGAAGGAAGGCAACGTGAGGATTGATTTGACAGGGATCTTCTGGGAGTGACGAGGGAATGAACCAGAATAGGAAGGTGGTGTCCTACCACGAATGGAAAGGAGGAGGTGGCCGCTTCACGAGATTTGCAGAGGAGGCGATGTCGTCAACTCTTGGTTGGGAAAGAAGATTGGAGGAAGAAGAGAAGCAGTGAATGTCCGATCAGATGACCCAGATATTGCCACGTGGCAATGCCTGGATTTTTTATTTAACATTTTTTAGTATTACTTTTTAATAAAAACAAGTATATATAAATCCAAAAATCGGTGACACCTGGCAGCTCCAAGAGCTGTCACGTATCCGCCCTCCGAAAAATCGAAAAATAAATAGAATAATAATTTTGAAATAAATAGCAAACAACCTCGGATCAAAAAATTTTATTCACAAAAGTTGTGTGTATCGATGTGATCTTCAACTTTCATGAAGAGACCAAACCAAAACTTATCACTTGCACAAAGTGATATTTTTGGGGTATCTCATGTATATAGAATACCTTGATTTTGGAGTTTAATATTTTTCGTTATTTTTAAACGAGATAAAAATCAAAAAATGGTAATATCGAAGATAAATATTTACACATTTATTTTTTGATTTTTCATTTTTATTAATTAGAAAAAATAAGAAATAAAATAAAATACGAAAATGACAACTTTTGTACAAACTGTTAGTGAAGACACGGATCTAGTTAAATTCTTTGATTTCAATATCATTTTGGATTTGGATTTTTTTTCATTTTAATAAAAAATTTATCAAAGAAAATAATTGAAACCCAACTTTCACATATGAGTTCCGATTCACTTGAACATGGTCTTGTTTTAAAGGTAATTGAATGTAAATTAGTTCAAAATTGAGTAGGATCAAATTGGACATTGTATGAGGAAGGCATCAACATTTTAGTACAGAAATCCTGGAATTAGGTTTTGAGTTTCTGGTCCACTTATTTAGTTAGTGATTTTTTGTATTTTTTATTTATTCTTGTTTGTGATATGTACACAGTGGAAGTGATTTCGGGTCATTTAGGGTTAGCATGAATTTGTTAAAAATCAGGGAATTTAGGTTTATTTACAAGTCAATTTGGTTGTGATTTTTGGCTCCTTATTTTGTACAATAATGACTGATAAAATGCAATTATTTTTAATACATGCATGAATGCTAATTATGTAGAATAAATGAAAAAATGCCAATGAATGTTTGGGATTTCAGCTTAATTAGTCATTTTTAGAATGATGAATCTGAGATTCATTATCCCCCTATACTTAAACCATTCTCATCCATGAGCATCTAAAGAAATGCAATGAAGTGAAATGAGATTGAGTTCCATAACAAGACCATGATCTAAAGGAAAAAATGGGACTAGACCCGACCTTTGGATTATTAGCTTGGCGGAACTTATATGCGACTTAGGGTTTTAAAATCAACAGCCTCCAAGTTCTACACATCATTGTCACAGTTTCAACTCAGAAGTCATCTTAAATCAATCTTTTTCCCAAAGCATACCTCATGAACATGGAACAATCGACTCATGTGTGCGAAAGGCTTATAAGAAATCCTTTAGTTTCCAACTCATGTCTTCAGACCCCAAGCTTCTCATTTACTCCATCTCTAGTCTTGTCAATTAACACAATATCATCAACAAATAACATACACCAAGGTAACTCATCCTGAATGTGACTGGTCAACTCGTCCACAATCAAAGTAAAAAGAAATGGACTAAAAGCAGAACCTTGATGTAAACCAATGTTGATGTCAAAATATCCAGTCTTCCCATACGGGGTCCTTACACAAGATTAAGCCCTATCATACATGTCCTTTATGAGGTTAATGTATAGGACAGATATTTGTCTCTTCTCCAACACTCTCCACAATATCTCTCATGGGATTGAATCATAATCCTTCTCCAAATCAATAAAGATCATGTGGAGGTTCTTCCTTTTAGCTCTATAAATCTCCATTGTTCTCCTCAGCAAATGGATGGCTTCAGTCGTTGAGCGACCTGGCATGAATACTAATTGGTTTTCTTTTACATTGGAAATTTGCCTCAACCTTCTTTCGATCACACGTCCCCAAATTTTCGAAGTGTGATACATCATCTTGATACCTCTATAATTTGAACAACTTGAATGTGTCCTTTATTCTTATAAAGAGGCACCATGATACTCCTCCTCCAATCTTCATGCATTTTCTTGCTTCGCCAAATAACATTGAATAGATTCGTAAGCCAAGTCAAACCATGCTCACCTAAAACTCTCCATACTTCTACAGGGATGTCATCCGGTCCTATACCTTTTCCAGGTCTCATAACCTTCAAATCCTCCTCTACTTCTTTTCTTTGTATCCGTCTATAGCATGCATGATTCTTGTAACTTTCACTACAAGCTAGATCATCCAAAGTGATATCTCTATTTTCTTCCCTAGTGAAAAGTTTATGGAAGTACTGCTCCCATCTAGTCTTTATATCCTTCTGAGTAACAAGCACATGACCTTCCTCATCGTTAATGCATCTCACTTGAGAAAGGTCTTTGGTTTTTCTTTCTCTTGCTTTGGCCAACTTGAATACATCCTTCTGTCCCTCCTTAGAGTCGATATTTTTATACAAAACTTCATAAGCTTTTGACTAAGCTTTACTTATGGCCTTCTTTTCTTCCTTCTTCGCTATTTTGTGGTTTGTGATATTTTCCTCTGTTCTATCCTTAGACATAGCTTTAAAGCAAGCTCCTTTTATTTTTAGCTTCTCTTGCACCCCTTCACTCCACCACCAAGCCTCCTTTTGACATGGAGCTCATCCCTTTGACTCGCCTAACATCTCTTTGGCTACCTTTAGATCGCAAGATGTTGCTGCCTCCCACATCTTGTTTGCACTACCCCTACAATCCCAAGATAAGTCTTCTAAAACCTTCTCCCTGAAGCTCGCTTGCTTCTATGGAAGATTCCACCATCTAGTTCTAGTTATCTTAGAAATCCTCCTTTTCTTTACCAACCCTTTCATTTGTACATCCAAAACTAACAAACGATGTTGGGTTGTCAAACTCTCTCCTGGGATTACTTTGCAGTCTTTATGACACATCCTATCTCTTCTCCTCAACGTAAAGTAATCTATCTGTGTTCTAATTAGCCCACTCTTATAAGTAATTAAATGTTCCTTCTTCTTTTTGAAGAAAGTGTTTGCTATGAAAAGATCATATGCCGTTGCAAAATCCAGGATGTCTTTTCCCTCTTCATTTCTATCCGCAAAACCATGTCCTCCATGAACACTAGCATACACTGAAGCATCTTTTTCCACATTTCCATTAAGATCTCCACCGATGCAAATCATCTCTCTTTGTGGGATTCCTTGTATAATCTTATCCAAATCCTCCCAAAAAGTTTGTTTAGTCCTTTCATCTAAACAAATTTGTGGTGCATAAACCAAGATGATATTCAGAATTTCTTCTTCAAGCACCAATTTTAGCAAGATAATTCGATCCCCGAATCTTTTCACCTCAACCACTTAATCCTTCAAATCCTTATGAACAACCACTCCAACACCGTTTCGACCCTTATCTTTACCTGAATACCGAAGCTTAAAGCCTATCTTCTCAATCTCCCTTTCTTTCTCTCCAACCCATATGAATCTTCCTTCTTTACATCGTATCCACTATCTCCATCAACTTTCCAGTTAAATTTCCAATATTCTAACTAGCAACTTTTATTGTAATCTCTTTTGGACTAACTTATTTACTCACATGCGTCCATTATGCGAGAACCCTTGTAAATTTTGGTCTGCATCAGGGCGGTGATGCAGCGGAACTAGCTTAACTACCGCTTGCGTTCCTCATGCGAGAACCCTCGTAAAGTTTGAACTACATCCACGCTGCAATGTAGAGGCCCTTGCTAATTTTTCATTGCATTCGGGCGATGCAACACGTCCCAAGTAGGGAACGCCCCAACAAAATATGTATGTTTTCTTAAATCCATGTTGAAAAGATCCGATTGTCATGAGGCAACTTCTTAAATAGTATTTTTTTACAAAAAAAATACTATTTAAGAAGTTTTCTCTGACTATTTTACGCTGGTTGTCTGCTACCTAACGCGACCCTCCTCATTTACCTGGGCTTGGGACCGACCATGGCTCATGAGATATTAAGAAGAATCAAATTCCGTACACGGTCTTCTTACTTTAGAAGATTGAGTGAATTTGTATTATTGATATATGCTTTTGGAAAGTAAGTGATCAATACTTAGGTATGATATATGCTTTTGGAAAGCATATGATTGATACCGACTCCCAATGATTGAATGAGAAACTTGATGATAAAACCATGAAGTAGATAGAGTAAAATTGACCTAATACCTTGGGTTTATTTTGGTTCTTACAGTATGTAGGATGCACATGTATTAGTAATTCTTGAGGGTGATATGATCATAAATGATTGTATAACCATGAAGCTTCCATCCTAGGGAGTGACGAAATGGGTATGGATATTAGTGACTTCTCTCAGTAGAGAAGTGATCTGATCTTGGTCCAAATGTTGGACATAGATCTGAATGTGATTCAGATGCAATGTGAACATTAGATTTACATCTTGATTTAATAAAGCATCTATGAGAGGTCCACAAGATCTAGACTTGAGCTATGGTCTCAATATCCAAGTCACTGTGCATAGAACAATATAATCATCATGTCCTTATCTCCAAGTATCTGCAGAGAAAGCACATTATTCTTGAAAGAGTTCAAGAGTATTTCCATTTCGAATTATACCTAAGCATTGTAAAACGGATAGTTAAATGTGATTTAATTATCATGAATAATGTGAATTTAATTCATATTATTTGAATGCATGAGAATGATAATCTAATGTAATTAAATGTGATTTAATTATTATGGATATGAATAATGTGGATAGCAATATTCACAAGATAATTATAAGTTATTTTTGTGAAATAATTTACAACAAGTGTTGTTGTAAATCTTAGATTAATTGATTTGATTTGAAATTAATTTATATTGACTTATCAATATATATATTAATTTGATTTAAATTAAATTTTTTTGTATTTTTACAACAACATTGTGTCCATTTAAATAAACACAAATCAAACTCATCCATTGATTATGTGTTGTTCATGGATTGAGATCCATGGACTCACAAATCCTATATAAGAAGAGGCACCCCTTGCCCTTCAAGTTAAAAAAACAACACAACTCTCTTTCTCTCTCTCTCATTCTCACGCCATGCCCTATCTCTCTCCTTGAGTGGTCCTCTACTCCTTTCCTAGAGAGAAGATCGCCACTGTCGTTGCATTGTCGTTGCGCTGCCACTTCGACAACTCTTGGATCTCCGTATTCATTGGTGTATCATTCTGGTGAATAAGATATTCGATCTCATGAGACGAGATCAGGAGATCCATTGTTTGGATCAACGAATTCATGTGACTCATCTCCATGCTTGCAAACGTCTCCTCCAACAGATCAGACTTGAGACGGGAGGTCTCTTCTCTTAGAGGCTCGTTTACAAACATGCTACAAGAGATACTCCTTTATGTACTATGTGTTTAGATAAAACTATCCAAGAAGTTTTCTTGGATCATGTGGTTTTGTCGTTAAATTTTTTGAATTCTGATGCCTCAAGCAACTAGTTTGACTAGTCGCTCCCGATCGCATACGATGCGATCCTTACTCTTCTGTGATGCACTTAAGGATTTTACCATATCCTTCAATTGATACTTGAATAGGATTGGGGATTTATTTAGAAAATCTTCTTAAAATGTTAATATAAAATGTTTTAACTATTATTATATGGTATAACTTCAGTTTAAAGATCGATTATCATCTCTAGTACAAAGTGATCACTTGGCATTATCCTGACTTGAGGGGATATGGTGTCTAGTCGGGGAGCGTGTTGGGGTAGCAGGTTCCTCCGTGAGCGGTCTGTCCAACTCCTATCGGTACTATCCATGACAGCAGGTAAGGAAGGGATAATATTTGAAGGGATCATGATGTATTTTTTCTAATTATTGAAATTCGAATAATATGTATTTTTGAGGATAATACCATCCTTCAAATAATAATCAAGTTTGTTGGTTGATTGAGTGGATTGATAATTTATTTAATATGATTAAATCAATTACATCCAATCAAAATTAAAATGCTCTATTATGAATATAGATGTTATTTTCCTTGTAAGAATTAATTATGTGGATATGATTCATAATAATTAATTAGAATTTGAACATGATTTGGAGGATCGTGTAAGTGACATGTATGGTATACTGTCAAGGCGAAGGATTTTGTTACCAGGGATTGTATGTAGGAGACACAAGTCCGAAGTGACAGCTCCTGCAAACAAGTGCATCTGGATCGAGCGCTTTGCTTCTCAAAAAAGTAAGGCTATATGCATAGGGATCCCAATATCAAGTCGTCATATTATTGAGGCGATATTGGATTGCGCATAGTGAGTTCTAATCCTATTGATGGTTGGTTCAATTAAAAACGAGTCAACATCACCTTAGGGGTGGTGGGCCTGGGTGTTAAAGACTGAATTGGGAATGCAAGTTGGACATGGAAGGAGGAATGTGTTCCCTCTTCTTTTTATCCAAGTTGCAGGCTCTCATATTACTGGGATGTGACAAAGATAAGGAAGGAGATCCTAGATCTTGCCTGAGATATAATGGTAAGTATATCTCTTACATTGAAAGTGATTAAGGTAATGAACTTTCAGTGTTGTCAAGGCAAGGCAACTTTGATATAAAACTTCCTAAATCAAAGTAATATATATATACATATTTGCGAATTGCTTATTTCAAAAAATCCTTATTAAACCCATTGAATATTATACTCAATAATGAGCAGTAAAATATCATGGATTGGATCCATGATCAAGAGATTGTACTTGCAGTTGGACATATAATGTATGTGGTTGCAATGTGTAAATTTCGTCATCATAATGAGGAAGACAATTAAATAGACAACAAAACTACAACCCTAGGTTTGTTTGTCTCTATAGTCTTAATCTCTCATCGAATGTACATTGGAAGTGACTTGTCGATGGTGATCGTAATTGTCAAATAGTCCTTATGAAATCCAAAGAAGATGCTTTGGCAAACATATGTGCTCTAAATTTAATCATGAAAGACAGGTTCATTGCTTCATACTGAATGGTGGCTTTATAAGAGATGATGTATTCAAAATGTTCGAGTACCTTCCTGAATCAAAAGTCTTTAAGACCTCATATGGATGTAGATATGATGAGTGTCATCATTCTATTATCTATACTCTAGTCATTAATGAAGATTCATGAAAAGTCATATTGTATGAATTGGAATGAAGCATGTATAAATGTGTTGAAGTACTCTTATATTGAAATCCTTGAATTCAACATAAGAGATACTTTGTCTTAAGCAATGATTGTTTATAGATGAAGAGAGTATCGTGGAAAGCATAGGTTTGACCCATGTCGAAGAGTTGACTGTACTTCTATGACTTCCATATATATGACATCTAAAGAGTTGGATGAATGTCAATACTACATAAGACAATGTGTTGATAGTATGACTATCTCGACTATCAGTCTCCCTAGAGAAGGACTCGGATAGTGCATCAGAATAATCTATAATCTACTTTTGATCATTGAAATTTACTTGCTTATTAGATACGATAAAAGTCTAAAAATTGTATCACATTCTTCTGATAACACTTGTAATTGGTTGCATATGTTTTAGAAGACTGGAAATTTGATCTTAAGGATTCCCATGGATATTGATGCAATTGTTGCAGCAATCTCTATTGGATATATAGACTTCATATTTTTCAGTGGGGAGAGACCTTAGTCTTAGAGAATGTCTCTATGACACTGATATTAAAATACACTCATTATTTATTTCTAATTGTTTTAAATAAACATGAATTCTGGAGTAGACCTATCATAAAGAGTTATGACGGATATATTGAAGGATATTGAGAATCCTCAAGCGCATCACGGAAGCGTGTCGATCGCATCGTATGCCATTGGGGCAACTAGTCGCACTAGTCGTTGGATACGGCGGAAATTGAAATTTTTCGACAAGTGATGAAAGCACATGATCGCGAGAACATTTCTCGGATCGTTTCATCAAACCATAAAGTATAAGGAATACCTCTTGGAGCGTGGTTGTAATCGTGAGATCCCAAGCAAGAGATCCTCCTGTCTTAAGTCCGATCCACGAAGAATGCACTTGTGGGCGCGACGATGAGACGCAAACCTCCCGCAATCCTCGATGAAGATCCAAGCAATGAATCCCCTGATTTCGTCAAACGAAATCCGTCGTCTTCCTTTAGAGCAAGCAACCCCAAAGAAGAAGGAAATCCTCGAGTCATCGAAGGCGAAGGCGAGAGACTCTCCTTCTCAATGCACAAAGTGGACGGCCATCTTGAATAGAGAGAGAGAGGGTAGGCGAGAATGAGAGAGAGAGAGAGAGAGGGTAGTAGGCTTCTACAACTCTTATTAATGTACCTTGAAAGGCTAGGTTAGCCCTCCTTTTATATTAGTTTAGGATCAATGGATCTCAATCCATGGGACACATAGATCCAACGATCCATGGTGATCTATGTATTAATCAATGGTCATGATTGTTGTTGGCTAAAAAATAACAACATTAATTTATATTTAAATCAAATATATGTGGCAACATTATCAACATGAACTAATTTAACAAATAAATCAATAAAACACGATAATAGGATAATAACAAAAAGGATGATAATTTACCCCCAAAAGATGGGGCGTCACCCATGACCAAGTCATGGGTGACGCCACCTCATCTTGGTGGTGTTTTATCCATCTTTTTTATTTAATCCAATTACATCTTATTTATTTTGCAATATTATCCACTAAATTAATTCCTAATTAATTAGTGTATATTTATTGCAGAATTATCCACCAAATTAATTCCCAATTAATTTGTGAATATTTCAGTCATGCCATTGACAGTATGTGAATCATATTCACATCCCAAACTAATTTGTAAATTACATTTCCAATTAATTGCTTAATGTGAATCCCATTCACATTAACAATTAACAAATGTTGTTTACAAAGGTGCTCTCTCTCTAATATATTATAAATCACATTTATAATATATGCTCAGATATTATGGATAACACTATCTACAATTTGCATTTCCTTGATAATTAAATCCCATTTAATTGTCTTGGATAATCATTCTATTAATATGAATCATATTCATATTATTCTTGATAATTAAATCTCATTTAATTATCTCGGATAATTATTCTCACAATATGAATCTCATTCATATGATGCTTGATAATTAAATCTCATTTAATCATTAAGTCCTTCTTGCTTTCATCAAATGAATTATTCTTGAACCCCTTCAAGAATAATGTGATTTCTCCGCGGATACTTGGAGATAAGGACAGGGTGATTGTATTGTTCCATGTATAGTGACTTGGATGTTGAGATCTCGTCTCAAATCCAGATTGTACGGACCTCCCATAGATGCTTGATTAAATCAAGACCACAAATCTAATCTTCTCATTGCATCTGAATATCATTCAGACCAATGTCCAAAACTTGGACTAAGATCATATTGCTTCTCTACTGAGAGGAGTCACTAAAATCCAGACATGTTTCATCACTCCCTCGGAATGGAAGCGTAATGGCTATACAATCGTTTATAATCACATCACCCTCAGGTATTCCCAATACCTGTACATCCTGCATACTGGAAGACCCATGGTCAACCTGAAGATTAAGATCAATTTTACATTGTCTTCTTCAGGGTTGGATTACTAAGTTTCTCAATCTTGGTCATTAGGAGTTGGTATCGATCATATGCTTTCCCAAAGCATATATCATACCTTCAAATTCATGTCATGCTTCCAAAGCACGACGACCATGCATGGATTTCGATCGGTCCCAATACCTCATGAGTGAGCTCATGTCTTCCGGTTCATAAGTGAACCTGTATAATCCCTTTGAGAGATTGTATTGCTTATATGCCCTTATATGCACACTAGCTCACTGGTGTATAGACCTTGGTGAGGCCATCAACCTATCGATCTGCCAAATGTACATACTCAGACATATAACAATACATCTGTCTCCGGTCAGAGGATGCGTGCCTATGCTGTGACAGCATTCAACATAGGACTTAGGTTATCTCGATCTCGTTAAGTCAACCCATTAACCTAACTAATCTGACACCTCCGAATCACTATTCCCATGAGAGGACCTACATCAAGAGGTCGGTCAGATATCAGCCTATGGGAGAAAGGATTACCATCTCCTACTCAGGCTGGAGATCATCTCTTAACAATCATTTGACGGTGCCTTGATGAGTCCTCAAACTAACCCTTTAGATATTCATCCAAGCACCAGCCTCTATCAATTATTGAATCAACAGCTGTATGATCATCAAGATGCCATGGTACATAACCCTAATTGTACAGAGGGACCTATTATGCAAATTGTTTATTCTTCACTTCAGATAAGGAATGATATTCGCAATAACATTTTTTGCATAATGGCTCGTTGTGGACTCGCATGTCCAACAATCTCCCACTAACCCAAAGAGCCATTAATGAACTAATCATTTAAACCCACACTCATGTGACAATCTTAGGCTATTTAGAAAAATAGCTAGGTAAGATGATCACTCACTTTGTTCCCGCGAGACTATGCCAAGTCCTTTTACGGCACTTGCATATCCTCAGTAACAGTGCTCGCATCCAATGCGGATGTTGCATTTAATGCAACCAATACTCAATCTAGTCAAAGCAGTTATAGTGTCCTTGACACTATTGCTCAATAATTATTATAACCAGTATTTCCATAATCCTTATTAGAATACCCTTATTCCAGGAGATCACTATCTCTTAAGGTATCAACAGTTAAGACCTTTTAGATCTCTATCTATAAAGTCTTAAGCTTTTGAAGATATGACTTTGAGATCACGATCTCGAAAATCTTGTCATCTATGAAGATTTTGTTATTACTGCAATCAAGTGTTTTCTCTCCATAGTAGGATTAGTAACAGTTTACTACTCCCACCTCATGGCAGATATCTAGCTTTTTGTACACATCTAGCATACACTTAGCTTCTCGTAACTGATGCACAAGTGCAAGCAATTCTAGCATTCACTTCCTCAACTCTTTGAGTTCCTATCCCTTTAGATAGGTCAGTACCAAATCTCAAGGTAAGAAAGCCTTTCTTGGAATTTCCAGGAAATGGAACATGTCCAAGGTGTACTACAATGTGATAGTCCCAATACCCTCTTTCTCTATGCTTATGAACACCTTCAGAACTAAGATTCAAGAGGCATCTTTGAGATCATATCTCAAGGTATGGAAAAGCCAGATCATAAAACACTTATTATCATCCTTATATTATTCCAAATGTTAGTATATTATCTACATTTAACACGATGAACACAATGGCACTCCCACTAAGCTTCACATCGTAACATCAAGATTCTATTTGAAATCATAACATTTATAATTTCATCAAATCTTATGTCCCAACTTCAAGAAGCTTATTTGAGTCCACAGATAGATTTCTTTAGCTTTCACACCTTACTTTCCCCCAATCATGAAGACCTGGGGCTACTTCATGTGAATGTCCTCAGAGAGATATTCTTATAGGAATGCAATCTTGACTTACATATTGAAGATGCAATAGTCAAGTTGTGTAGCTAAGGTTAGAAATATTCTGATGATTTTAAGCATGGTCACCAAAGAGCAAGTCTCATCGCAAGCAATGTCTTCTCTTCCAGTGTGTAGCTTATGGCTATGAATCGTGCTTTGAAGGTCTCTACATTCTCATCAGATTCCCTTTTCTCTTGAAGATCCATTTATACCTTAATGGGTCTAGCCCTTATAGGTGGATCCTCGAGGTTCATATACAACACTTATATATGAAGTCTACTTTAGACTTTATTGCAAATATCCATCTTTCCATGTTATGATCCTCAGGAGATTCATCACATGAAGCCCGATCATTTTCAGACTTAACTGACACATGGAATACATCTTCAAACTCATTTGAAGAGGTATTAGTACTTCATCTTTATTTGTCCTTTTAGTTCCCAATTTCAAGAGCCTCAATATCTTCTCAAGATTAAATGAGTTCCTTCACTTCTTTTTCATCTTGATTCTCAATAGAGTCGTCTTCTAAGAATCACATTCTCAGAGATGAGATCTTTTAAGAATCTCAGGGTCATAAATTAGGTATCTAATACCATCCTTTATTTTCCTAATGAAGTAGAACTCCCAAGTGCTAGATTCCAGCTTACATGCATGGAACCTTATTAAGGATATATATTGTAGTCTTTACTACACATATATACCTGGAAACTAAGGGGAAACTTATGCTAAAATTCATCATTGACCAAATCATGTCACACATGATCCAATTGTATCTCCCTACAACTCTATTGAGTTTAGGTGTGTTAGGAGGATTGAGATAGAAATGATATTCATATCTCCATAAGGTATTCTTTGAATTTTATCTAATAGGTACTTGCTACCTTGGTTAGATCAAATTCATTTAATCTTCTTTCAAACTTTGGTTCTAAACCAAAATTGTGAAATCTTTGAACATTTCAAAGGTTTCTCAGGTGAAGAGAAGAAATCTCATATCATACATAATCATCAATAGATATCACATATCCATAATGTTTACTATGATATAGATGATCCACATACATCAATATATAGAGATCCCGAATACCTTGACATCTTACACCTTTCCTAAGAGAAGGGTGTATTGGAAATTCTTTGAATACAATATTCACAAGTGTGTAAGATTTGAAATTTTAGACATTCTAAAGTCTCATCTCTTACTAGTCTAGTGATCTCATCAATAAACATATGTCCAAAAACTTGATGCCAAATCATTTTCAAATGATCTTCATCCTCCTATTGATCTATCAAGGCTTAATTTTCAGTATTAGAGATCTTAATGAACCATTCATTAATTTTTCTAATTTTGTGGAGTCCACTAGACATTAGATTACTATCTGAAATATATCCATCATAACTCTTTATGATAGTTTTATCTCAGAATTCATGTTTAATTTTTAATATAGAAACAAACAATGAGTGTATTCTAATATCTAGGTCATAGAGACATTCTCTAAGACAAAGGGCTCTCCCACTGAAAATATGAAGTCCATATATCCCATAGAGATTGTTGCAACAATTACATCAATATCCTTGTAGATGACTATTAAACCTTAAGATCAAATTTCTAATCTTCTAATATATATATGCAACCAATTGCAAAGTCGTTAGAAGATTGGGGTACAATTATCTGACTTTATCTTATGAAACAAGTAAGTCAAAGACAGTGATTATATGTAGATTATTTTTATGCTTATCTGAGTCCTTCACTGAGGATTTTAGACAGACTTGATAGTCCCACTATCAACACATCAACGTGTTGTAGTATTGGCATTCATCCAACTCTTGGATGTCATATGGAAGTCACATAAGTACAATCAACTCTTTGATTTTCCTTCTTACATGGGTCCGACCTACGCTTCCACTGTGCTCTCTTCATCTATAAACAACCATTGTTTAAGACAAAGAATCTCTTACGTTGAATTCAAAAGATTTTAATACAAGAGCACTTCAACATTTATACATGCTTCATTAAATTCATACAAAATGATTATTGAAGGCTTCATGAATGACTTGAGTATAGATAGTAGAATGATGACACTCATGATATCTACATACATCTTAACTCTTAGAGACTTAGGTACAGGTAGGCATTCAAACATTTTTAATACATCATCTCTTTCGAGCTTACCGTTCTGCATACTGCAGAGAACCATGTCATTCATGATTAAATGTCTAGAGCACATATGTATGCCAGAATATCTTCTTATATTTTATAAGGATTATTTGACAATTACAATCATCATCGACATGTCACTTCCAAAGTACACTCGATGAAAGATCAATTACTATTGAGACATACAAACCCTAAGGTTATGTGTTATTGTCTTATTTAATTGTCATTCCTCATTATGTTGAGGAAACTTGCACATTGCAACCATATACATTATGTGTCCAATTGTAAGTACAATATCTGGATCATGAGTCCAATCCATGATATTTTACTGGTTATTATTGAGTATAACATTGAGTGGGTTTAATGAAGGATTATCTGAAATACGAAATTTGCATAAGGGTATATATTATACATATTTTTCTTTGATTTAGGAATTTTTATATCAAAGTTGTCTTGCCTTATCAATAATGAAAGTTCATTCCCTTAATCACTTTCATGTAAGAGATATTCTTACCATTATATCTCTAGCAAGATCTGGGATCTCCTTTCCTATCTTTGTCACATCCCAATAATATGAGAACTTGCAACTCCGATAAAAAGAAGCGGGAACACATTCCTCCTTGCAAGTCCAACTTGCATCTCCCAATTCGATCTTTAACACCCGAGCCCACCACCCCTAAGGTGATGTTGACCCGTCATTAATTGAACCAACCGTCAACAGGCTTAATACTCGCTATACGCAATCCAATATCGCCCCAATAATATGAGGACTTGATATTGGGGTCACTACGTATACGGCCTTACTCTTTCGAGAAGCAAAGAACCCGATCCAAATAAATCATATATAGGATCTGTCACTTCAGACAAGCGTCTCCTATATACAACATCTGGTGACGAAATCCTTTGCCTTGACGGGAGACCATGGATGTCACTTATGTGATCCTCCACCTCATATTCAAATTGTAATAATTAATTATCATGAATCATATTCACATAATTAATATCTTTCAAGGGAAATACACATCTATTCATAATAAAGTGTTTATTAGATATAATAAATTTAATCACACTAAATTAATCATCAATCCAATTATCAATCAACAAACTTGATTATTACTTGAATAGTAGGTATAATCTCAAAGTATGTATTATTCGAATTTTAATAATTAGACAAATACACTTTGACTTTCTCCGGCATTATCGAGTCCCTACCCGCTGTGATGGCATGTACCGACGAGAGTGGGATAGACCACATACGTTGCAACCCGCGACCCCAATGCTCTCCGACTAGGCACCATATCCACCTCAGGAAAGGTTAATGCCAGATAGATCATCATGTATTTTGAGATGCTCATCGGTTTTTCAACCGAAATTATACCATATAATATACATCAAAATAATTTTGATTATATGATAAGGAGATTTGCTAAATAAAACCCCAATCATATTAAAGTAAGAAGGTTTTTAATGTAAAAGTTGTCCTACAATTATTGTAGGATATACTAATGTTTTTCATGAAATCAATGTTTGTTGATGAATTAATATCAACCAATGATCAAGATCAATTATCTCATCATCATGGTTAGGAAAATGTCATTCAATGAAATAATTATCTCTTTAAATATTTCACAAATATTTATCACTAATTATGTCAGATAATTAACAATTAATTTTCATCATCATATTTGAGTGACTTATCACAAGGTTCATGATCAAAAGATGTTAATTTTCAGCAGTGACCCCCAATCACCAAAATTAACTTATCTCGATCAATTTAAATCCAAAAATTGCAAAATCAGTTTCCTAAGATTGCCAATTTGATTTATTAAAGAATCCAAGTGATAATTCATGCATTTCGAGACGGATCAAAACAGTAATTAACTCATTAATCATGATTAGATTTGCAGTTCCTGCAACAATAAATACATACATATTCAAAAGGCAATATCTTAAGCAAATGAAGTCCAAATTACATAAACTCAGATCCTATGGTTTCCTTATTTAATGGGGAACAAAATTCACTTTCGTGTTTAAACAATTTAAACAGTAGTGAAAATTTCAATTAGACAGAGGTGCAAAAATTGAAATGCGACAAAAACATTCGCGACCCTTTCAAACCCAAGTCGTCCTAGGTCTATGGATCATATCCAAAACCTTATTCAACCTAGCTCTGATACCACTTGAAGGATATTGAGAATCCTCAAGCACATCACGGAAGCATGTCGATCACATTGTTTGCAATCGGGGCAACTAGTCGCACTAGTCGCTGGATGCAGCGGGAAATTGAAATTTTTCAACAAGTGATGAAACCACATGATCACGAGAATAATTCTCGGATTGTTTCATCAAACCACAAATTATAAGAAATACCTCTTGGAGCGTGGTTGTCATCGTGAAATCCCAAACAAGAGATCCTCCTGTCTTAAGTCCGATCCACGAAGAATGCACTTGCGGGCACGATGATGAGACGCGAACCTCCCGCAATCCTCGATGAAGATCCAAGCAATGAATCCCCTGATTTCGTCAAACAAAATTTGTCGTCTTCCTTTAGAGCAAGCAGCCCTAAAGAATAAGGAGATCCTCGAGTCATCGAAGGCGAAGGCGAGAGACTCTCCTTCTCAATGCACAAAGTGGACGGCCACCTTGAATAGAGAGAGAGAGGGTGTAGGCGAGAATGAGAGAGAGAGTAGTAAGCTTCTATTGTAAATTACATTTACAATTAATTGCTTAATGTGATTCCAATTCACATTAACAATTAACAAATTTTGTTTACAAAGGTGCTCTCTCTCTCTAATACATTATAAATCACATTTATAATATATGCTCAGATATTATCGATAGCACTATCCACATTTGCATTTCCTTGATAATTAAATCCCATTTAATTATCTTGAATAATCATTCTCTTAATATGAATCATATTCATACTATTCTTGATAATTAAATCTCATTTATTTATATCGGATAATTATTCTCAGAATATGAATCTCATTCATATTATGCTTGATAATTAAATCTGATTTAATCATCACGTCCTTCTTGCTTGGATATGCAATTCATCAAATGAATTATTCTTGAACCCCTTCAAGAATAATGTGCTTTCTCCACAGATACTTGGAGATAAGGACATGGCGATTGTATTGTTCCATGTATAGTGACTTGGATGTTGAGATCTCGTCTCAAATCGTGATCGTACGGACCTCCCATAGATGCTTGATTAAACCAAGACCGTAAATCTAATCTTCTCTATGCATCTGAATCTCATTCATACCAATGTCCAAAACTTGGACCAAGATCAGATTGCTTCTCTAATGAGAGGAGTCACTAAAATCCAGACTTGTTTCATCACTCCCTCGGAATGGAAGCGTCATGGTTATACAATCGTTTATGATCACATCGCCCTTAGGTATTCCCAATATCTGTACATCCTGCATACTGGAAGACCCATGGTCAACCTGAAGATTAAGATCAATTTTACACGGTCTTCTTGAGAGTTTGATCACTAAGTTTCTCAATATTGGTCATTGGGAGTTGGTATCGATCATATGCTTTCCCAAAGCATATATCATACCTTCAAATTCATATCATGCCTCCAAAGCACGACGATCATGCATGGAATTTGATCGGTCCCAATACCTCATGAGTGAGTTCATGTCTTCCGGTTCATAAGTGTGTTAGACTTGTGAGCCCTGGGCGAACCATTCTTACAATAAATGTTATTGTAATATTTAAGTTTATCAATAAAAGTTATTGATGTTTCACTCCATTTCTGAAATTATATGAATGAATGCACTATAAGGTCCCTCTGTACAATTAGGGTTATGTACCATGGCCAGCTTGATGATCATATCGCTATTGTTTCATTAAATGAATCATAGAGGCTGGTGTTTGGATGAATATCTAAGGAGTTAGATGGAGGACTCATCAAACACCGTCAAATGATTGTCAAGTGGAGATCTTCAGCCTGAGTAGGAGATGGCAATCCTTTCTCACATAGGCTGATATCTGACCGACCTCTTGATGCAGGTCCTCTGCATGGGAATAGTGATTCGGAGGTGTCAGATTAGTTAGGTCAATGGGTTGACCTAACGAGATCGAGATAACTTAAGTCCGATGTTGAATGCTGTCACAGCATAGGCACGCATCCTCTGACCGGAGACAGATATATTGCTATATATCTGAGTATGTACATTTGGCAGACCAATAGGTTGATGACCTAACCAAGGTCTATACACTGGTGAGCTGGTGTGCATATAAGGGTATATGAGCAATATGATCTCTCAAAGGGATCATACAGGTTCACTTGTGAACCAGAAGACATGAGCTCACTCATGAGGTATTGGGACCGATCAAATTCCATGCATGGTCGTCATGCTTTGGAAGCATGACATGAATTTGAAGGTATGATATATGCTTTGGGAAAGCATATGATCGATACCAAATCCCAATGACCAAGAGTGAGAAACTTAATGATTAAACCCTGAAGAAGACAGTGTAAAATGATCTTGATCTTCGGGTTGATCATGGGTCTTCCAGTATGCAGGATGTACAGGTATTGGGAATACCTGAAGGGTGATGTGATCATAAACGATTGTATATCCATGACGCTTCCATTCCGAGGGAGTAATGAAACAGGTCTGGATTTTAGTGACTCCTTTCAGTAGAGAAGCAATCCGATCTTAGTCCAAGTGTTGGACATTGGTCTGAATGGGATTCAGATTCAATGAGAAGATTGGATTTGCGGTCTTGATTTAATCAAGCATCTGTGGGAGGTTCGTTCGATCTGGATTTGAGATAATATCTCAACATCCAAGTCACTATACATGGAATAATAGAATCGCCCTGTCCTTATCTCCAAGTATCTGCGGAGAAAGCACATTATTCTTGAAAGGGTTCAAGAATAATTCTTTTGATGAAATATCCAAGCAAGGACTTGATGATTAAATGTGATTTAATTATCAAGCTTAAATATGAATATGATTCATATTGTGAAAATGATTATCTAAGATAATTAAATGAGATTTAATTATCAAGGATTAAGAGAATGTGGATAACACTATCCATGATATATGTGTGTTATAAATATGATTTATAATATACATATATAATAAGAGAGAGAATTTATGTAAATAGCATTTGTTAATTAATAATGTGGATTGGATTCACATTTGTTAATTAATTGGAAATGCAATTTACTAACTAGTTTGGGTTGTGAGTATGATTCACACAATATTCAATGGCAAGATTGAAATATTCACAAATTAATTTGGAATTAATTTGGTGAATATTTATTGTGATTAATTAAGGAATAATAAGATAAATAAAATGGAGCAAATAACCACCTTCATGGGTGGCGTCACCCATGAATTGTTCATGGGTGACGCCCCCCCCCCCTTTTTAGGTGGTTGGTTAACTCCACTTCATTTATCATATTATCTCTTGATTAATTAATATTTAAATTGATGTTGTTGGTTTTAACCAACAACAATCCTAGCCATTGATTTATCATGGACCAAGCATAGCCCTTGGATCCATGTGTCCCATGGATTGAGATACATTGGATCCAAAACTAGTATAAAAGGAGGGCTAGGGTAGCCTTTCCATGTTACAACATTCTTGAGTTGAAGAACTCTTCTCTCTCTCTCTCTCTCTCATTCTCGTGTGGGCTCTCCTTAATATTCAAGTGGCCGTCCACTTTGTGTATTAGGAAGGAGAGCATTTCGGCTTCGCTTGGATATTCGTCAAAGGATTGCGGGAAGGACGCGACTCATCATCGTGCCCGCAAGCGCATTCTCCGTGGGTCGGACTTAAGATAGGAGGATCTCTACTTTGGGATCTCGCGATCACAACCACGCTTCAAAAGGTATTCCTTGTACTTTGTGGTTTGATGAAACGATCCGAGAAGTGTTCTCGTGATCATGTGGTTTCATCGTTAAGTTAAAAAAATTTTAATTTCCGCTGCATCTAGCATCTAGTACGACTAGTTGCTCCGATTGCATACGATGCGATCGACAGGCTTCCGTGATGCACTTAAGGATTCACAATATCCTTCAAGTGGTATCAGAGCCATAGGTTGAATAAGGTTTTGGATATGATCCATACACCTTAGACGATTTGGTTCATGAAAGGGTTGCGAAATTTTTACTGCATTTCAATTTTCGCACCTCTGTCTAATTGAATTTTTCTGTACTGTTTAAAAGTTTAAACACGAAATTTTCAATTGGATTTTGTTCCCCATTAAACAAGGAAACCATAGGACTTGAGTTTACTAAATTTGGACTTTATTTGCTCAAGATATGGCTTTTTGAATATGACTATATTCACTGTTGCGGGAACTGCGGATTTGAACGTAATTAATGAGATGATTACGGTTTTAATCCGCCCTGAAATACGTGAATTATCACTTGGGTTCTCTAATAAATCAAATAGGCAATCTTTGATAACTGAGTTTGCATTTTTTGGATTTAAATTGATCAAGATAAGTTAATTTTAGTGATTGGGGGTCACTGCTGGAAATTAACAATTTTGATCTTGAACCTTGTGATATGTCATTCAATTATCATGATGAAAATTAATTGTTAATTTTCTGGAATAATTAGTGATAAATATTTGTGAAATATTTAAAGGAATTATTATTTCATTGAATGACACTTGCCTAAACCACAATGATGAGATGTTAGATCTTGATCATTGTTTCATCAACAAACATTGCTTTCATGAAAACTATAGTTTATCCTACAATAGTTGTAGGACAACTTTTACATGAAAAACCCTTTTGCTTGAATAGGATTGGGGATTTGTCTAGCAAATCTCCTTATAATCAAAAATGTTTTGATTTATATTATATGGTATAATTTCGGTTGAAAAACCGATGAACATCTCAAAGTACATGATGGTCTATCTGGTATTATCCTTTCCCGAGGCGGATGTGGTGCCTAGTCGGAGAGCATTGGGGTCGCGGGTTGCAACGTATGTGGTCCGTCCCACTCTCGTCGGTACTGGCCATGACAGCGGGTAGGGACTGTATAATACCGAGACAGACAATATGTATTTTTCTAATTATTAAAATTCGAATAATACGTATTTTGAGAATATACCTACTATTCAAGTAAAATACATGTTTGTTGATGATTGGATTAATGATTAATTTAATGTGATTAAATTAATTATATCCAATAAACACTCTATTTTGAATAGATGTGTATTTCCCTTGGAAGAATTAATTATGTGAATGTGATTCACGATAATTAATTATAAAATTTGAATATGAGGTGGAGGATCACATAAGTGACATCCATGGTCTCCCGTCAAGGCAAAGGATTTCGTCGCCAGTTGTTGTGTATGGGAGACGCTTGTCTGAAGTGACAGATCCTGTGCATGATTTAATTGGATCGGGTTCTTTGCTTCTCGAAAGAGTAAGGCCGTATACGTAGTGACCCCAATATCGGGTCCTCATATTATTGGGGCGATATTGGATTGCGTATAGCGAGTATTAAGCATGTTGACGGTTGGTTCAATTAACAACGGGTCAACATCATCTTAGGGGTGGTGGGCCCGGGTGTTAAAGACCGAATTGGGAAATGCAAGTTGGACTTGCAAGGCGGAATGTGTTCCCGCTTCTCTTATTCGAGTCACAGGTTCTCATATTATTGGGATTTGATAAGGATAGAGAGGAGATCCCAGATCTTGCTTGAGATATAGCGGTAATTATATCTCTTACTTTGAAAGAAAAATAAGGGAATAATCTTTCAAATTGACCTAGCAAGACAAATTTGATTTAAAATGCCTTAATCAAATTATTCTTAAAATGAATATATAATTATTCTAATATAGTGCATTCTTAATTTCAGGAAATGAAATCCATGAACCCACTTAGCAGGCTTCTAGAGGTCAACCAGTTGACCGGACCAAATTATTCGGATTGGATCCGAAATTTGGATCTTGTTCTCTCTGCAGAGCGCATCTCCTACGTGCTTAGCAAGGACAAGATAGCAAACCCTATGACTGATGAAGATAAATCATATAATGATAAATATGATGAAGACCATAATCTGGCAAGGTGTTACATCCTTGGGTCATTGTCCAATGTACTTCAGAAGCAACATGTGGAAATGAACAATTGCCAAGAGATTATGCTGAATCTGAAAGAAATGTTCGGTGACGTAAACCGCACACAGCGTTACAATGTGATGAAAGAGCTTATTCGCTGCAAGATGCAGGAAGGGACCTCTGTCATAGAACATGTACTCAAAATGTTTGGGTACCTCTCTGAGCTGGAAACCCTGGGAGCCTACTTGGATTCTGAAATGCAAGCTGATTTCATTCTCCTGTCGCTCCCTAAGTCTTTCAACAACTTTGTTGTGTCATACCACATGAACAAAAGTGACTTCACAAACGCTGGGTTGTTAGCTGCATTGAAGTCTGCAGAAGACGTCATGAAAAAGGACGGCCCCTCTGCTAGTGCAATGGTTGCACAGGTGAGAGGAAAGTGCGGGCGGAAGCAAGGTTCTCAGAAGGGCCCAGCCTCGAAGAGAAAGAAGAAGAATCAAGGAGTTGGTTCATCTTCTTGTGCTTCCACACTGATGACATCGAAAAAGACCGATGTTTGTCACCACTGCAAGAAGCCGGGGCACTGGCGGCGTAACTGCCCAGACTACCTGAAGTCCACTGACAAAGGTAAAGCCCCAGCAGGTATGAGATCTACTTTCATCATTGAAACTAGCTTTCTCGTTGGAAGAGAAGGAAGTTGGGTTATAGATTCTGGTGCTTCTGTTCATGTATGCAATTCGTTGCATTTGTTTCAGGAAACTAGGAATCTGGAACATGGGGAGATAGTTATCCAGATGGGATCTGATGCAAGTGTTGCAGCAGTCGCCATCGGGACATGCAGACTGTCGTTATCTAGTGGTCGAGTCCTAGTACTTAAAGAGTGTCTTTATGTACCTGAGGTCAGGAGGAACTTGATATCTGTGTCTAAGCTTGTTAGATATGGGTACTCCTTCCTGTTCTGTAATAAATTAGTCATTAGTCAATATGATAAATTTGTTGCGGAAGGTGTTCTGACTTCTGGTGGACTCTATGAATTGTGCATTAATGAATGTGTCATAAATGTCACTACCACTGATAATAAAAACCCCAAGAGATCCAGGGAGAATGGAAATCATTCGAATATGATTTGGCATCAAAGGCTCGGTCATTTATCTGTTGATAGGATCAATAGATTGATAAAGGATGGACCTTTAGATTTTCTACAGGTTCAAACTTTACCTACCTGTGAACATTGTATTCGAGGTAAAATGACCAGGATGCCTTTCCGTAACAAGGTTACGAGATGCGAGGGTATTCTCGACCTAATACATACTGATGTATGTGGTCCCTTCAATACCGCGACTAGAAATGGATATCGATATTATTTGACGTTTATCGATGACCATTCGCGATATGGGTTTATCTTCCTGCTACGTCATAAATCTGAAACCTTTGAAAAGTTCAAAGAGTTTAAGGCTTTGGTTGAGAACCAAGCAGACAGGAAGATTAAACGGATTCGATCTGACCGAGGTGGTGAGTACCTCTCAGATGAATTCAAGGAATACCTTAAAGAGAGTGGAATTGTCTCCAATCTCACTCCTCCTGGAACTCCCCAACTTAATGGTGTTGCTGAAAGACGCAACAGGACCATCATGGACATGGTCCGTTCAATGATGAGTAAAGCACATTTACCTCTTAGTTTCTGGGGATATGCAGTAGAGACTGCAATATATATCCTAAACAAGATTCCTAGCAAGTCTATACCAAAGACTCCTCATGAGATCTGGTATGGAACCAAACCTAGTGTCAATCACTTGAGGGTTTGGGGATGCTTGGTTCATGCGAAGAACGTGGACGCAAGTAAGCTAGAATCTCGCACTCGTGAGTGCTACTTCATTGGGTATGTTAAAGATGGTATTGGATACCAGCTTTATGACCCTGAGACCCAAAAGGTTTTTGTCTCTAGGGATGTGAAATTTCTGGAGGATGATTTCCTTAAAGGTCAAGACAAGAATGAAGTAGAGGAACTCATTGCATCCCCTGAGGATTCTGAGATTCCTGAACCAGAAACTGAAGAGATAAATGAAGATGAAACACCCATACCTCTTCGAAGGAGTTCGAGGGTGGTTGCACCACCTGAAAGGTATGGATTCCATGTGTCAGGTGAGACTGACAATGATCCTTCTTCATATGATGAAGCACTTGCGGATCATGACATGGATAGATGGATGCTAGCAATGAAGTCAGAGATTGACTCCATGCATAAGAATGGTGTATGGACCCTAGAGGATCCACCTAAAGGGGTAAAACCCATTGGATGTAAATGGATCTTCAAGAGAAAGAGGGGACCTGATGGGAAAGTAGAGACTTTCAAGGCACGGCTCGTAGCCAAGGGCTACACACAGAGAGAAGGCATCGACTACGATGAGACATTCTCTCCTGTGGCCATGCTTAAGTCCATCAGGACACTGCTGGCTATAGCTGCATCTCTTGACTACGACATCTGGCAGATGGACGTCAAGACGGCTTTCCTCAATGGATACCTCGAGGAGGATATCTATATGGAGCAGCCCCAGGGCTTCATAGCTGAGGACGGTAAAGTATGCAAGCTGAAGAAATCCATCTATGGGCTCAAACAAGCTTCTCGTAGTTGGAACATCAGATTTGACGAAACCATAAAGAGTTATGATTTTGTGCAAAACCCTGATGAACCTTGTGTGTACAAGAAGCTTAGTGGGAGCGCTATTGTGTTCATCGTGCTTTATGTAGATGATATCCTTATCATTGGGAATGATACAGGAATGATGACCAGTGTGAAGATTTGGCTATCCCGTACCTTCGAGATGAAAGATCTTGGAGAAGCCTCTTACATCTTAGGCCTGAAGTTGTTCAGAAACCAAGAAAAGAGAATATTGGGATTATCACAACATGGATACATCAAGAAGATTCTTGAACGATTCCGCATGGATAGTTCGAAGAAAGGATTCCTCCCCTTAGGACATGGTATCCATCTGTCCAAAGGGATGGCTCCTCAAAGTGTTGAGGAAAAGAAGGCCATGGCTGGATGCCCTTATGCATCAGCCGTAGGAAGCTTGATGTATGCCATGATGTGTACTAGGCCAGACATCTGCCATGCAGTGGTAGTGGTAAGTCGTTACCAATCCTGCTATGGAGAGAAACATTGGAATGCAGTAAAGAACATATTCAAATATCTAAGACGGACGCAAGATTACATCTTGGTCTATGGGGATGGTGATCTCCAAGTCTTGGGATATACAGATTCAGACTTCCAGTCAGATATTGATGATCGAAAGTCAACATCAGGGTTTGTATTCCTGTTGAACGGTGGTGCTGTGAGCTGGAGAAGCAAGAAGCAGGACACTACGGCGGATTCAACAACAGAAGCCGAATACATTGCCACATCAGATGCTGCAAAGGAGGCGGTGTGGTTACGCAAGTTCATCTTGGAGCTTGGCGTAGTTTCCTCTGATACTCCCGTCCCGTTACTCTGCGATAACACTGGAGCCATTGCCCAAGCAAAGGAACCCAGGTGCCATCATAAGAGCAAGCACGTGGAAAGGAAATACCACATCATTTGGGAGATTCAAAAGCGTGGTGATATCATCATCACCAAGGTGGCCTCTGCCGACAACATTGCTGATCCTCTTACCAAACCTCTGACACAGAAGGTTTTTGACCAGCATGTAATGAGTATGGGTTTACGGATTGTACCTGAATGGTTCTGAGGGCTAGTGGGAGATTGTTAGACTTGTGAGCCCTGGGCGAACCATTCTTACAATAAATGTTATTGTAATATTTAAGTTTATCAATAAAAGTTATTGATGTTTCACTCCCTTTCTGAAATTATATGAATGAATGCACTATAAGGTCCCTCTGTACAATTAGGGTTATGTACCATGGCCAGCTTGATGATCATATAGTTGTTGTTTCATTAAATGAATCATAGAGGCTGGTGTTTGGATGAAGATCTAAGGAGTTAGATGGAGGACTCATCAAACACCGTCAAATGATTGTCAAGTGGAGATCTCCAGCCTGAGTAGGAGATGGCAATCCTTTCTCACATAGGCTGATATCTGACCGACCTCTTGATGCAGGTCCGCTGCATGGGAATAGTGATTCGGAGGTGTCAGATTAGTTAGGTCAATGGGTTGACCTAACGAGATCGAGATAACTTAAGTCCTATGTTGAATGCTGTCACAGCATAGGCACGCATCCTCTGACCGGAGACAGATATATTGCTATATATCTGAGTATGTACATTTGGCAGACCAATAGGTTGATGACCTAACCAAGGTCTATACACCGGCGAGCTGGTGTGCATATAAGGGTATATGAGCAATATGATCTCTCAAAGGGATCATACAGCTTCACTTGTGAACCGGAAGACATGAGCTCACTCATGAGCTATTGGGACCGATCAAATTCCATGCATGGTCGTCATGCTTTGGAAGCATGACATGAATTTGAAGGTATGATATATGCTTTGGGAAAGCATATGATCGATACCAAATCCCAATGACCAAGATTGAGAAACTTAATGATTAAACCCTGAAGAAGACAGTGTAAAATGATCTTGATCTTCGGGTTGATCATGGGTCTTCCAGTATGCAGGATGTACAGGTATTGGGAATACCTGAAGGGTGATGTGATCATAAACGATTGTATATCCATGACGCTTCCATTCCGAGGGAGTGATGAAACAGGTCTGGATTTTAGTGACTCCTTTCAGTAGAGAAGCAATCCGATCTTAGTCCAAGTGTTGGACATTGGTCTGAATGGGATTCAGATTCAATGAGAAGATTGGATTTGCGGTCTTGATTTAATCAAGCATCTGTGGGAGGTTCGTTCGATCTGGATTTGAGATAATATCTCAACATCCAAGTCACTATACATGGAATAATACAATCGCCCTGTCCTTATCTCCAAGTATCTGCGGAGAAAGCACATTATTCTCGAAAGGGTTCAAGAATAATTCTTTTGATGAAATATCCAAGCAAGGACTTGATGATTAAATGTGATTTAATTATCAAGCTTAAATATGAATATGATTCATATTGTGAAAATGATTATCTAAGATAATTAAATGAGATTTAATTATCAAGGATTAAGAGAATGTGGATAACACTGTCCATGATATATGTGTGTTATAAATATGATTTATAATATACATATATAATAAGCGAGAGAATTTATGTAAATAGCATTTGTTAATTAATAATGTGGATTGGATTCACATTTGTTAATTAATTGGAAATGCAATTTACTAACTAGTTTGGGTTGTGAATATGATTCACACAATATTCAATGGCAAGATTGAAATATTCACAAATTAATTTGGAATTAATTGGGTGAATATTTATTGTGGTTAATTAAGGAATAATAAGATAAATAAAATGGAGCAAATAACCACCTTCATGGGTGGCGTCACCCATGAATTGTTCATGGGTGACCCCCCCCCCTTTTAGGTGGTTGGTTAACTCCACTTCATTTATCATATTATCTCTTGATTAATTAATATTTAAATTGATGTTGTTGGTTTTAACCAACAACAATCCTAGCCATTGATTTATCATGGACCAAGCATAGCCCTTGGATCCATGTGTCCCATGGATTGAGATCCATTGGATCCTAAACTAGTATAAAAGGAGGGCTAGGGTAGCCTTTCCAAGTTACAACATTCTTGAGTTGAAGAACTCTTCTCTCTCTCTCTCACATTCTCGTGTGGGCTCTCCTTAATATTCAAGTGGTCGTCCACTTTGTGTATTAGGAAGGAGAGCATTTCGGCTTCGCTTGGATCTTCGTCAAAGGATTGCGGGAAGGACGCGACTCATCATCGTGCCCGCAAGCACATTCTCCATGGGTCGGACTTAAGATAGGAGGATCTCTACTTTGGGATCTCGCGATCACAACCACGCTTCAAGAGGTATTCCTTGTACTTTATAGTTTGATGAAACGATCCGAGAAGTGTTCTCGTGATCATGTGGTTTCATCGTTAAGTTAAAAAAATTTTAATTTCCGCTGCATCTAGCATCTAGTACGACTAGTTGCTCCGATTGCATACGATGCGATCGACACGCTTCCGTGATGCGCTTAAGGATTCACAATATCCTTCAAAGTAAACCTGTATGATCCCTTTGAGAGATCGTATTGTTAATATGCCCTTATATGCACACCAGCTCGCCGGTGTATAGACCTTGGTTAGGCCATCAACCTATCAGTCTGCCAAATGTACATACTCAGACATATAGCGATACATCTGTCTACGGTCAGAGGATGCGTGCCTATGCTGTGACAGCATTCAACATAGGACTTAGGTTATCTCGATCTCGTTAAGTCAGCCCATTGACCTAACTAATCTGACACCTCCGAATCACTATTCCCATGCAGAGGACCTGCATCAAGAGGTCGGTCAGATATCAGTCTATGTGAGAAAGGATTGCCATCTCCTACTCAGACTGGAGATCATTTCTTGACGATCATTTGACGGTGCTTGATGAGCCCTCAATCTAACCCTTTAGATATTCATCCAAGCACCAGCCTCTATGATTCAATTATTGAATCAACAGTTGTATGATCATCAAGATGGACATGATACATAACCCTAATTGTACAGAGGGACCTACTATGCAAATTATTTATTCTTCATTTCAGATCAGGGAATGATATTCGCAATAACATTTATTGCATAATGGCTCGTTGTGGGCTCGCATGTCCAACATATATTTCAGATAGTAATCTAATATCTAGATAACTATACTAAATTAAAATAGTAATGAATAGTTCATTAACAATTCTAAGGTTGGAAATTAAACCTTTTAAGATCAATAGGAGGACGAAGATCACTTGACAATGATCAGTCATCAAGCCTTGAACATTTGTCTATTGATGAGATCAATAGAATAGTAAGAGATGAAGCTTTAGAATGTATGAAATTTCAAATCTTCCATACTTGTGAAGATTGTATTCAAAGTAGAAAATGTCCAATGCATCCTTCTCTGGAAATGGTATTAGATGTCAAGGTATTCAAGATCTCATACATATTGATGTATGTATCATCTGTATCATAAGAAACATTGATTATATGTGATATCATTCGGCGATTATTTGTGATATGAGATTTCTTCCCTTCACCTTAGAAAGCTTTGAAATGCACAAAGATTCACAATTTTGATTTAGAACCAAAGTTTGAAGGAAGATAAAATAAATTTGATCTAACCTACATAGCAAATACCTTTTAGATTACTTCAAGGATTACCTTATGGAGATATGTCCTATCTCACTCCTCATGATACACCTAAACTCAATAGAGTTTTAGGGAGATACAATTGGATCATGTGTGATATGACTTGATCAATGATGAATATTAGCATAATTATCTCTTAATTTCTCGGTATATATGTAGTAGAGACTACAATATATATCCTTGATAAGATTCCATGTAAATCTAAACCTGAGCATCCTCATAAGATATGGTTTGGAACCTACCCTTGTGTTGGATACTTGAGAATTTATGGTTGCTTGGTACACAACTTTATAATGGATGCAAGTAAGCCGGAATATATCACTAGAGAGTGTTGCTTCATTGGAAAAATAAAGGATGGTATTGGATACCTACTTTATGACCTTTAGTGTCTTAAAAGATCTCATCTCTAAAGATATGATTCTTAGAGGATGATTCTCTTGAGAAGCAAGATGAAAATGAAGTTAAGGATATCATTGAATCTTGAGAAGATAATGAGGATCCTAAAATCGGAAACTAAAAGGATAATTAAAGATGAAACACTCAGACCTCTTCAAAATTAGTTTGAGGATGGAGTCCATGTGTCGGTTATGTCTGATAATGATCTGACTTCATATGATGAAGCCTCTGAAGATCATGACATGGAGAGATGAATGTTAGCAATAAAGTCTAAAATAGACTTGATACACAAGTGTTGTATATAGACCCTCGAGGATCCACCTACAAGGGTAAGACCCATTAAGGTGAAAATGAATCTTCAAGAGAAAGAGGAAACCTAATGAGAAGGTAGAGATCTGCAAAGGAGGGCTCGTAGAAATGAGCTCACCGAAGAGAAGATCGCTTTCGACGAGACTTGCTCTTCAGTAACCATGCTTAAACCCATAATAATATTGTTGATTACACTTACACAACTTGACTATGACATCTTCAAGATGGAAGTCAAGATTGCATTCCTCTATGAATACCTCTCTGAGGATATTCATATGAAGTAGCCCAAGGCTTCATGGTTGAGGAAAGCAAGGTGTGCAAGTTGAATATCTCCATCTATGGACTCAAATAAGCTTCTTGAAGTTGGATCATTAGATTTGATGAAATTATATATGTTATGATTTCATATAGAATCTTGAAGAACCATGTGAAGTTTAGTGGGAATGCCATTGTGTTCATCGTGCTAAATGTAGATGATATCCTAGTCATTTAAAGTGGTATAAGGATAATAATAAATATTTTAAAGACTGATTATTCCATACATCGAGATATGATCTCAAGGATACCTCTTAGGTCTTAGTTCTAAGTTGTTCAAAAGCAAAGAGAAGCGGGCGTTAGAACTGTCACAATAGAGATACACCTTGGACATGGTCCATTTTTTTGGGAAAAATATCAACAAAGGCCTCTTTACCTTAAGATATGATACTGACCTATCTAAAGGGATAAAACCTCAAAGAGTTGAGGAAATGAATTCTAAAACTACTTGCCCTTGTGCATCAGTAATGAGAAGACGGGTGTATACTAGATGTGTACAAAAGCCAGATGTCTTCCATGCAAGGGAAGACTAGTAATCTGTTGATAATTCTACCACGGCGATAAAATAATTAGTTGTAGTAATAATAATATGTTCAAAGATTATAAGATTTTTTGAGATAGTAATCTCAAAGTCTTGTCTTCAGGAACTTAAGACTTTATAGTGATCTAAAAGATCTAAACTGCAGATACCTTACTAGATAGAGATCTCCAGGAATAAGGGGTATTCTAATAATGATAATGAAAATATTTGTTATAATAATTATTGAGCTATAGTGTCAAGCACATTATAACTGACAAAATTGAGTATTGGTTGCATAAGATGCAACATTTGCATCGGATGCGAGAACTTTACTAGGAGATATGTAAGTGTTGCAAAAGGACATGACGTAGTCTCTTAGAAATAGAGTGAAGCTTACCTAGTTGTTTTTTTAAATAACCGATGACTGTCACATGAGTATGGGTTTAAAGATTAGCCCATTAATTGATCTTTGTGCTAGTGGGATATTGTTGAACATGCTAGCCCACGCCGAGCCATTATGCAATAAACGTTATTGCGAATATCATTCCCTTATTTGAAATGAAGAAAAAATAATTTACATAATAGGTACCTTAGTACAATTAGGGTTATGTACCATGGCCATCTTAATGATCATGCAACTGTTGATTCAATTGTTGAATCATAAAGGCTGGTGCTTGGATGAATATCTAAAGAGTTAAATTGAGGACTCATCAAGCACCGTCAAATGATTATTAGCAGATGATCTCCAACCTGAGATGGAGATAGAAATCCTTTCTCCAAAGGTTGAAATCTAACCGACCTCTTGATGTAGGTCCTCTGTATAGGAATAGAGATTCATAGGTGTTAGATAATTTAGGTCAAAGAGTTAACTTAACAAGATCGAGATAACTAGACTTATGTCGTATGTTGTCACAATATAAGAACACATCCTCCGACAAGAGAAAAATGTATTACTATATGTATGAGCATGTACATTTGACGTACCAATAGATTGATGACCTAATCAAGGTCTATGCATCAACGTGTTAGTGCGCATACAAGAGTATATGAGTATTACGATCTCTCAAAGGTATCATTCAGGTTCATTATTGAACCGTAAGATGTGAGCTCACTCATGAGATATTGGGAAAAATCAAATTAAGTGCACAATCATCTCGCTTTGGAAGCTAGAATGAATTAGTAGGTTTGATATATGATTTTGGAAAGTATATGATCAATACCTAGGTATGATATATTCTTTTGGAAAGCATATGATCGCTGCCGACTCCCAATGATCAAATGAGAAACTTGATGATAAAACCATGAAGTAGATAATGTAAAATTGATATAATACTTCGGGTTTATTCTGGGTCTTCAAGTATGTAGTATGTACAAGTATTAGGAATACCTAATAGTGATGTGATCATAAATGATTTATATCCATGGCACTTCCATTCCTAGGGAGTGATGAAACATGTCTGGATTTTAGTGACTCCTCTCAGTTGAGAAGTGATTTGATCTTGGTCCAAATGTTGGACATTGATTTGAATGTGATTCAGATGCAATGAGAAGATTACATTTGAGGTATTTATTTAATCAAGCATATATGAGAGGACCACAAGATCTGTATTTGAGATGGGATCTCAATATCCAAGTCACTATTCGTGGAACAATACAATCGCCCTATCCTTATCTCCAAGTATCTACGAAGAAATCATATTATTCTTGAAAGAGTTCAAGAATAATTCCATTGTTGAATTATATCTAATCATTGAGAAATGGATAATTTAATATGATTTAATTATCATGAATAATGTGAATTCGATTCATATTATTTGAATCCTTGAGAATGATAATCCAATATAATTAAATGTGATTTAATTATTATGGATATGAATAATGTGGATAGCACTATACAATTATTCATATATATTATAAATATTATTTATATTATATAAGAGTGATACTATTGGGTTTTATATTTGCTGATTAATTATTGATGTGAATTGGATTCACATTGGATGATTAATTGAAAATATAATTTACATTTTATTTTAGGGTGTGAATGTGATTCACATTTTTTCCAATGGCATAATTGCAATATTCACAAGATAATTATGAATTATTTTTTAAAATAATTTACAATAAGTTTTGTTGTAAATCTTGGAGATATCATGAGATAATGAGATCTCATGAGATAATGAGGATATTGATCCATTCCCCCTTTTTTCAGGATGAGGTCAGTCTTCTCCTTTTTATCTCAAAGAGTAGCTTATTTGATTTGAAATAATTTATATTCATTTATAAATATATATTAAATTAAATTAATTATTATTGTTTTTCAACAACATCATGGCCATTGAAATAAACCTAAATCTATCTCATCATTTGATTATGTGTTGTCCGACTCCCAAAACCTATATAAGAAGAGGCGCCCCTTAATCTTCAAGTTACAACAAAGATGACACAACTCTCTCTCTCTCTATCTCAATCTCATGCCATGCCTATCTAAAAAATGGAAAAGCGAGAGCCGCTAAGTAATGGTCTGACAGATCACACTCACTATCGCTGAGGCGACTACTCAGGCCTTCACGTTAATCAACAATTAACTCACACAATCAATCAAGCAATAAAGAGCAAGGATTAAAATTTATTATATCCAACTAAGAATATATAATGGAAAGCAAGTAGGGGTCGAACACAGGAATCAAGGGAGTAAAGCGGACTAAAGAATAGTCGAATGCCTTATGTCTTGTAAACTACTTAGCCAATATGGACTTTTTGTGGGTTTTTTATTTTTTGATTTTTATTTAATTTTTGATTTTATATTTTGTATTTTGATTTTTAATTTACTGATTTTGTATTTTATTTTTATATTTTATATTTTTAGATTTCCTTTTTTTAAATAAGATAGAAAGCTATATAGAAGATATAATACAAGAGAGATAAGAGAGAGAGATAAAAATAGGGAAAAAACAAAATATAGGAAATAAAATGTTTTTGTTATTTTTATATTTTTCTAATAATTTTATGATTTTTCTAGATTTTTCATAATTTTTTGGTATTTTTAAATTCAAAAATACTAGCAAATAGTGAAATAAATTGCTGGCTGACATTGAAATGAGGATGAAAAATATCAAACAGTGTCCAAAACTCCTCAAACTAATTTTAAATCAAATATAATAAAACAAAGGAAATTAGGAAACAGAGATTATATTTTTAGGATTTTTTAGGGATTTTTAACATTTTTATGAAGGATTTTGGGGTTCTATAATTTTTAAGAGTTTTCTTTTGTAATTTTTAGTTATTTTTGGACTGAAGATAAAACACACAAAATATAATTTTTTTGGATTTTTTTCAAAAACATTTATAATTTTTATGTATTTTTTAATGTAGACAGTATTGAAAATGCGTGTTTTTGAATTTTTATATGAAAATGCAATAAAAATGCAAAACAAAAATATAACATGGAAGTACATGCAACAGGAGGCTATGCTATTTTTTGGAAATTTTTAGAGACTTATAGATGCATGAAATAAATACTAGCAACATCAAGAAAATACATATTAGCAGGGGTATTATCATAATATGCGAAAAATTACAGGGCCGAGATGCAATTATTCCAGAAAATATAAAACATATTAAACGAGTTCCAGGACCTGATACAAATACCCCAAACCCTAGAGGGGTTTTTGCAAAAATGACAAAGGTCACATATACTGTGCACATGACCTGGCAAGGGTATATATGCAATATCCTAACACACCAGGGGCGAGCATGCAAAATATCCAAAAATATTACACTACACTTAATCTTTTAAGGACTGGAACAAAATAAACAAACCATCAAGGGGGTCCCTACAAAATGCCCACACCTCACGCGCACAGGCACGTGAGGTGACGTGGCGAGGGACCTAGTTGCAATAATGAGAAGCTCGGGGGTTTTATCCTAAATATTACAAAATAAATAGAGTTGTAGAGGAAAGTTTACAGACTATTTAATAAATACAAAAAGCGCTCGGGTTAAAATGCAAAATACCCAAGCTTTGCACGGGAGCGGACGGCTGGGATGTGTTCACTTAAACACGTGGAGGCGCTGGAGCGCACGATACCGCTTCATGATCCTATGGCTAGGATTAGATGGGCTTCAACGATCAAACGGCATGGACTTCATGAGATCCGACGGCATCTATGCAAACTGGGGTTCCGGCCTGATCTGAGGGCTGAAAGATGAAGACGAAGAATGGGGAAGAACTCGCGGCGAGGCGAGCTTCCCCGACCTAATGCTACCTCCTCCAGCACGCTTTCGCGTTCCAAAATGGTCGGGGTTGCTCATGCGGTCTTCCTTAAGCTGCTGGAGGCAACAAAATCGGACGTTTCCCACGGAGTGGCAGACGAAGGCGGAGGAGCAGACACGCTCCAGGTATCTCCGGCAGGGGTCCAGAAATGCTCCAGATATGCGTTGGGTTCCCGAGACCTGCAAGATATGTTATGGAGGGCTAGAGCAAAATGCCTCGCCCCTCAATGGTGCGGAATGAGGTGACGGGCGGCGTAGGGCGTTTTGTTGTCGGCCGGCAAACTCGACGCACAACCAACGACAAACCAAGATATGTTGCGGTGATCTGAGTGAAGGGTGATGAAGAGCGACACGTGGAGGGAAAGCTACTACTACGCGAAGGTTTAAAAGAGATATAGAATGAGGAGGAAAAAACCTCACCAAGGCGGCACTGGAGGCGAGCTCCAGCGAGACCTCCGGCGAAGGGATGCACCTCAATTCGACACCTCCTTAGTCCCCGAAAAGCCCAACGTGTTCCTGCTGTCACCAGGGACGTCATGAGGGCTTGGGATAGGGTTCAGGTGGTGGAAGAGTGATCAAAACTCGAAGGAAAGTCGGGGGAGGTGTATTTGAATGTTTGACGAAGTGGTGAGGAGGCTCCAAAGGACGAGGCAAATCTTTGTGAATCAATGACGCCCGGCCCAAGAAAACCTAGGGCATGATTCCTCGATCAATGGTGATAAAAAGTCATGGAGGGTGCATCATGAGATAAGAAAAGACACACTCTCCAAAATTCAGAGAAAAATGCCAACAAACTGCTCTGACAAAATGGCAGGGGGGGTCAGACAATTGACCGGAGGTCAACTGTTTGAGCCTCCTGGTTGGTTAACGTGGACCAACCAGGAAAAACCTCTGGAAAAAGAATTAAAAATTCGATTAAAAATAGAAAACGAATTTATTAATTTTTTTTTATAAAATAAAAAATGTTTATTATTTTATGAAATATTTTATTATGGTTTTTATTTATTTTTTAAAGGTATAAAACTACAAGTTACCTTTTTAGGCTTATATAAGTATATACATATCTATATATTTTAATATTTTATTTTTATTTTGTACATTTAATTTATCTATTTTTGTTTATTATTTTATAAATTTATAAAAAAAATTTATACACTTATATATATTATTTTTTTGAAGTTTTTTATACACTTAATAAATTTTATTATGTAGGTATATATACATGTATTATACCTGGGTATGTTATATACAAGTATTTTATTTTGTATTTTTTTGGGTTTTTTTAGTCTTGTTTTAATGTACACATATATTATAAATAATATTTACAAAATTATAAAAATATACAAGTATAAAAATAATGGATAATAAATAAATTGAATATTTTAATCTGTACAAGTATACAATAGGGGTCCAAAACTCAACTTTCAAAACATAGCTCCGCAAAATACGAAACCACCTTCATTAAATAGCTTATTTAAAATTATATACAATTAAAGGTGAGTTTGATGCATTTTGAGTTTTTATTTGAGAGATACGGGTCTGGGAAGTTGGGATTTTGAAGTTTATTCAGATCATAACTTTTTATCTGTACATTATTTTTGTGTGAAATCAATTTTATATTTTTATTTATTTAATTATTTACAACTTTCATGTACAAAGTTTCTTTATTTAAAGTATAAAAAGTGGAACCAATAATAGGTCCCAAAATGAATAAAGAATGAATTGCATAAAAGGTATTTTTATTGTATTTTGGCCCTTATCTCCCCTACTTTATTCCTTGTCGACCTAGTCATCGAGATGCCTATGTCTCAGGGTTTCGGGTCATAAAATATTTACAATACTTTATTCTTATTCTTTTCTTTTCTTTATTATATAATTTTGGCTTTAAAAACCGCATTTTATACAATATTTACACAATGATGCACGAATGCTAAAATGCATAAATTAACCTATTTACACGCATTTACTCAGGTTTTTAAGGCCAAAATGATAGAAAAAAGATGACGAAACGTAGCTTCATCACTATCTCTCTCTCCTTGAGTGGTCGTCAACTCCTTCCCAAGAGAGAAGGTTGCCACCCTCACCGTATTGTCATTATGTTGCCGCTTTGACAACTCTTGGGTCTCCCTCTTCTTTGGGGAATCTCGCTCGTGAAGAAGATGTTTGATCTTGTGAGATGAGATCAGGAGATCCATTGTTGGGATCCATGACTTGGATTGCAAGAAGCACGTGACTCATTGATGAATCTACGGTTCCCATTCTTTATTCTTTTATTTTAGCTCTCCTTTTTAGCAAAATCACCTGTAAAATACCTGTAAATACAATAACTTAGCATTTTGCATACCCCTCTTAAAAAATACATAATTGACACCTATTTTTGTAAAAATAAAAGAATAATGAGAAAAGAAAAAGAATGATGTATTTAGAATAAATACAAAGTGACCCAAATCTCAAGAGAAGGTCAAGTCTTGACCTGGTCGCAAGCAAAATAAGTAGAGAGAGATAAGGGTACACTATGTACTGTACATATCACCAATACTTATATAATTTATTTTTTTATTTTTGATAAAATAAAATTATTTCATTCTTTTTACATCCTTTTATATAGCCTTAGAAATAATATAAAATGAAAATGAAAATAAGAAAAACATAATAGAAGTAAATTTAAAATCATCAAACCGTTTACGAAATACATGTGTATATATTACATCAACTCTTTATTCTAAACCTTAATTAATTAACAAAAATAAAAATCATTTTGTATCCCTTACATTATTTTGTAAATAAATAAAATACAAAATAAAAATAATTTTCATAAAAATAATAAAATCAAAACATTTGTACAGAATACATAGGTATATTATACAAGTATCTAATACTATATACTATATATACCTTATTTTACTTTTTATAAAAATAATCAAAAATCATAGAAAAATAGTTATAAAATAATAAACATTTCTTATTTTATGTACTTTTAAATTTAATTTCATTGACTTTTTTTAATTCAATTTTCTTTTATTTTTTCTAAATCCGGTTTTCTCATGGTCCACTTGGGATTGTTGATCTTGGTCAACAATCTCTTCCAACCGGGTCGGGTCACCATCCCTCTCATCGGAGCCTCTTCTATGATTTCTTGTGCCCGAACCTGACCACCTCATGACTCGATTCTTACACCTGATTACAACCCTGACATCCACGATCCTCGCAGAACCCTAGGCATAGTCAGATTGCCCAAGGGTTTTGCATTGTGCGTCGATCTTTCTGGACCCTGGGCATCCTATAAAGCATCTCCTCCTGCCTCCAGTGCCTCCCAGCTTGTCCCTCGTGTTAACATAGACACCTATCTCTCTTCCTTAGAGTGACAATCACTGTAAGAGTAGCTTAGGATTCGTTGGAGATGCTTTGAGGATTGTAGCTCATTTCGTGGCTGGAGATCTACAGCGAGTAGCCTCCCAACCAGTCGCAGCTCAGTTGAGGCCAAGATCCAGTCGACCACCTTCACTTGGAGATTCCAAGTTCATTGGTATCCTTAGGTATCCACTATCTATCTCGTATTCCCCTATCCACTTCGATCTTTCAATCCATCTCAGTCGCACACTTTCTTGCTCCGACCGGCTAGTCGGAGCTCCATTACGCACTTCCATCCATTCAGATATATCCCTCGACTCACCCCACATCTTCCTCTGCAACTTGAACATCCTAAGGCTCAACCATCAGGTCAAGATTAGGTCGGGCTTCATCCTTCACCTTCATAGGAGCCCAAGATTCCACCCACCACTGCTTCTCCTATTTTCCTATGCAATAAACCTGACCAGAGCTACATCCTTGAGTCGCCTTACCTTTTTCAGGTACTAACACACACGAAGAGCCCCCTTTGGATCCCCATCGACCCAGACAGAGAAGCACAGGAGGAGTTGCACCTCCACGACCATCTGACTGTTGCCTCCTCCATCAGAGCACTCCATCGGATGCGAAGCACTTTCATGAGACTGATGGACCTCTCCGACCCTTTATCTGAGTAACAGATCTCCTCCTTTGCCTGGTTGAAGTTTGCTTGGGATGTGTTCTTGTAGACCCTCTCCTTGTCGGATGAGCATGCCTTCTGCTAGAACAGATCAGAGCCACCCGACTGTACAGCCTTTGAGTCATTAGATCAAAAGCCTCAGATGCATCTACATGCACGTCCACGATAGAATCTGGACTGTCAGATGCTTTGTAGAGGATAATCATGGTCGAACGTCAGCGCTTTCCTCCGCGTGCACCACGTTCCCCATAGGGTATATTTCACTTTCATTCCTGCATGTTTTGCTATTTAGCTTGAGTCCTTTAAATAAAATGTGTAGTTAAAAACATTTACAATTTGTAACTTGTACTTTTTATATTTGCAGTTTAGTTCTTCCGAGTTGGAGTCGCGTGTGTCCCCATGTGTTCTTTGGGATATTTGCATTTTGTTTCCTAGACTATTATGCTATTATTGATTGAATAGAATGTTTGAAAAATTGTATTTATACACTTGTGAGCATGTATCACGTGTGATACATGCGTTGTTTGGGATAATTGCATATTCAACCCTATGCTTTCTTAGCATGTTATCTGTTTGATCCGCAAACTAGAATTATTTGCTTTTAGGTCCTTGTGAGTTGTGTTTAATTGTATGACATTTATTGTACTTAATACATATTAAATTAATTCTAAAAATTTCTTAAAAATTACAGTTAACTCTTGCTAGTGTACAGTTTTATAGTAATTTTTGTGGATTAATTTGCTTGCATTTTGTACTTTTTTAAAATTGAAAAACCATAAAAAGTGTCATGTCTAAATTACAAAAATTATAAAATTCGAAAAAAGGTTTAAAAATCCAATAAAAATTTCTGTTTTTGTCATTTATTGTGTTTTAATTCCAGTATTATTTTTTCTTGAAAAATCTTTGTAACAACCCTAAAAATCACAAAACAACCAAACAATTATAAAAAACATATAAAATCAAAGAAAAATCCAAAAAAAATTATGCTTTCAGTTTCTTTTTTAAGATTTTTGTTCATATTTTGTCTTAAAATTATCATCCAAGACCTTGTGCACTATTTTGTATTTTTTTCCATTGTTTGATTTTTATAAAATCATAAAAACATCTGGATAATTTAAAAAATTTACCAAAAACATTTCAAAACTCCTAAAACCTAATAAAATTTTTAGGTTTATTTTCTGAGCATTTTTTGTCAATTTGAAAAATCAAAAAAGAGTGTTGTTTG
Source organism: Ottelia alismoides (assembly GCA_037367405.1). Lineage (NCBI taxonomy): Eukaryota > Viridiplantae > Streptophyta > Magnoliopsida > Alismatales > Hydrocharitaceae > Ottelia > Ottelia alismoides. The sequence continues at coordinate 358,228 of JAZKJV010011023.1, forward strand.
TGCTGTAAGTGTTTTGTGCTTGTTTGCCTCTATTCAAAATTTAAAAATTTAAAAAAATCATAAAAAGGACTTTATTTTAAAAATTTGACTACTTAGTTTTTAAATCATTCTCTTTGTGTTCGATTGTGGTAGCTATACTAGGTAAATAAAAATAGCAAACCGCTTATATTTGATTTCTTGATCTATTTAGTGGTTATTTTTTTATGACCGATTCGACTGATTAGGGACAACGACATTTCATATTTTTCCACCTTATTCGATCGGATTTTTGTGTCATAAGAATTTTGCCCTTGCCGGAGAGCACAACTTAGTACTCATATTTCGTTTTTTATTATTTTCTTATCGATCTATTATAATTATTTCTGACATTTTTCTATTTTCGTTTTCATGCGAGGAAGCGCCCGAGGACAACTTGCTTCACTTTTAGAGGACCCGCATCTGAGGAAGAACAGAGGAGAAGAGGACTTAGTTATATTAGATAGAAATTTATTTTTGCAAACTTCTATTATTGTAATAATTAGACTCTGAGACTGTTGGACTCGCTTAAACTATGCGCAGTCTGTTTCGCCGAGTACCGACGTACTCGGGGGACCTCATCGGAGATTTTTACCATTTTATCGATTTTATTTCTATTTGATTCCTGAGGTTTTAGCTCTTAGATTTAGGACTTCTTATTTTTTGTGCTCGTAAATTAGCTAAGGTCCCAACACAAAATTTCTTATATGTTCCCATAGATCGTAATTGGACTTAGATAAAATAAATTTGAAAAAGTTAGCTTGATTGGATACGAGACCACACACCGTCAGGAGTCATATACATCACTAGCAGGAGCCATTGTGGCAAGCACCAAGTGACTCCCATGATCGGACTTGGGTCTTATATTTGATTAGCTAGCTACTGTGCTTCACGTAATAGAAGTTACTCATCTAAGGATGTTTTCCTCATGCATCATATATTTAGTTTATTTCTTTTCTTTATTTTATGCACGGATCACGCTGCATGTAGAGTGTTGGAGTCAGGTACGCATTTCTATCTTTGCATGTATCATTATTTTTTATCGTGCATCAGCTTTTCCAACTTCCTCCTCCTATTTTATTGGACTCAAAATAACCAAGGAAATTGACAAATTCATTAGGCATTGCATTATTTCATAAAAATACTTAAAAAGAGATAATCAAATAAAATTGGAATTGCTAATGCAAACTTGACCCTAAAACACACTTCACCTAAAAATCCTTGTTTTGGGGAGAGTCACCCCCTCCTTGTTTGATTTATCTGCAGTGACAAAGCGACCCACACTAGAATAAATCCACATCCAATCTCTTTTCATATTATTGGCCTTGTGATTAGTTGTTCTCTAATGAGGAATTCACCGGGTAGTCAGTAATCGGTGTGGGACTTCCTTAGCAGAGTTGGTAGATCGGGTAGCCGGTAAACAGTATGCAACCCATACTGGCTAGGAAAAACTAGTTGTGAGATTGGGACAGTCTCCTTGGAGTTTTCGGCTCATAACAACTTTCTTAACTGCTCTGATAGATTGGATTATCACCTAAAAAAATTGACAAGATTAACGATCAAACTTCCACTGTCATCAACTCGTGTTGAGTAGGTGAAAGAGGGGTTTGATTTCTCATCTTGGTTGCATTCCAGATCCAATCCTCATAAATCCCCACATCACAATGACGGGAAGGAGGTCCCGTAGTTTACCTCTGGTAGCACCACTTTCAAGCACTCTCTGCTCATCTAGGGCGGCTTCAGAGAGCTCAAACCTGCTCTCTGAACCCTAGTTTACTACCACCATGTTCCCCCTCGACCACCCTTCTACCATTCCTAAGATGCCCGACCAGAGGTCAGCACAGCTATATGTTCATTTGACATCACCTAAGTTGGGGTGTTTTGCCTTTACAGAGACTGCGAACATGGACAACAACGAGGGACATACCGATAAGAACCACGGAGATCAATGTTTGTATTGGATCAGGCTACCATCAAAAACATGTTGGTAGCTTCCTTGGAGACCATGTAGAGACAGATTAGGGACCAGGGAGCATTCATGGCAGAGGTGAGATGAGATCTAATGCAGATACGAGCCGACAGAGATGAGCCGCAGAGATCAACCAGTGGAGAAATACCATGCCAGGAGGGTGAAGACTTACGTACCGTGGAGCCGCAAGATCCAACCAAACCACCACGGACGATGAGGCAGTTGCACAACTCTAGTGCAACCCTTATACATAGATGGATCCAGCTGCCAGAGATCCTGGGTGACTCCAAGATTCACCCCCATACCATTCAGCTACTGCCCAAGTTCCATGGTCTAGCCACCGAGGAGCCACACTACCATCTGCAAGAATTCGATATGATATGCAGCACCATCCACGACAGATTTTAGGACGAGGACACGATCAAGATGATTTCCTTCCTATTTTCCCTAGCTCACATAGCAGCGTACTGGCTGAAGCATTTGGGGAGTTACGTCAACACATGGGAGTAGCTCTAGACTGAGTACTTGAATAAGTACTATCTACTCTATTGGACCAACACAACATGATTGCCTAGTCCGTAAAATACATGATATAATTTGTACTCGTTCTAATATGGGTACTTAGCGAATCGTTCAGAACCGAGGAATGATCTTCGTGAAGAGTGTCTTAGCTTAAATTTGTATCACAGGCAAGTCTTGGGTTAATTTAGAATAATTAGATATATGTTTCCAATGCGATTTTTTGTATTTTTTATGCAAAAACAAATGCAAATGCAAAATGTTGGTGAATCAAGTTAGTAAAGAAGCACACAACTTATCCAAATTAATTTTAATGTAAAATTAATTTAATTTAGACAAATTATATTATTTCTACAAACCTAATCCGGCGATGAATGCATCACACTTTTTTTGGAATTTTATGGGTTAAAAAGCAACAATGAAAAATGGATCTTTTTATAGATTTGTTGAGATTTTTCGTGCATACAGAATGCAAAAATTGTGAAAATTATACTGGAATTAAAACATGATGCAATGAGGCTACCATTTTTTTTGGAATTTCCTGGCAATATATGATTTTTTATGAATTATTTAATTAAAACATAGTGATAGTAAGTAATTAATTATTGATAAATACACAATACTAATTTACACAGAGATCAAATTATCAAAAAGGCACTTTAATGAGAAATGCAGAAGAGTTGGAGATTCACAAAAATTATGTGTGTGGATTTAATTAAAAAATAATTACGAAAGTCACTCTACAATTTATTTAAGTAACAATACAACTCCAATTAAGATGATATTTGGATCGTAATTCAAGCAAATTTCAAGTCATCATTTATGATTTTTTAAGAATTTTTGCCTAGAACTCATAAAAATACAAATAAATAATCAAAATATAGACAATTAGTTGATCAACATCTTGTTATTTTTCATTGAATAAAAAATGCTAAAATGATATCCAAATGAATATGCATATATAGGGGTGTCCGTACAAATTCAGAAAAATCAACATACAAGCAAACTATGTACATGGACTATTTTACATTTGAAAATATGAAATAAAATAATGCAATTTTTACATAAATAAAAAATAAAAAAAAACGGGACCTTCGTTCGACGTAGGGCACAGGAAAAGGGCGGCAGTGGTCGACCCGCGCGAAATCTCGCAACGGAGGGAAAGGTCAGCTGCAGTGGCGCAACGAAGTAAGGAGGGTCTGGCAGAGGGTGGCATAGCTTAGGGAAGCGGGCGACGATGTGGCTACTGCAGGTAGGCTTGGAGCGACGTAGCCTACGTTGGAGGTGGTGAGTGAAGCCAGGCGCAAACCTGCAGGCGGTCACAGGTGGCTGGAGCGTGTCTGCACCGAGGAAGGAGGAGGGCGGTGGCACCAGCGGCGTAGACGGGTGCGGGGAGCAGCAGCGGTGGTCGGTGGTGGGTGCTACCCGTTGTTACTGCCATTTTTTCTATTTTCTGCATTGATTTTTTTGAATTATTCTTTTTTTAAATTTTAAATTTTTAAATTTCTTAAACAGGGATTAAAGATAAAAAGATGAGAATGATGTTGTGGTGTTGGTAATTTGATAACAAAAATAAACAAGTGAAGGTGTGTGGGCGTGGGATGTGTTGTGATAAAAAATGCAAAACAAGATAACGATCACAAAAATTGAAAAGAAAAAATACATACGGTGGAAGGATCCCATGGTGTGCCCACGAGAAGCACTGTCCTCGCTCGAATCACTGACGAGTGATGAGCTCGAGCAATGCACCAGGGCGGTTGCGATGTTGGCCGGAATGCCAATGTATCTCACCAGAGAGGAGGTCGATCGTCGCTCTAATTCGCCGTTCACTATCACAGAGATGAGTGGTCAGAGATCTCAATTCTCTCTTTCATAAAGGTGGATCAAAGGCAAATATTAGGAGAATGAGGTGTATGAAAAGAGATGGAAAATGGAAGTTAGAAAGGTAGCGGAGTTGAATGGGAGGTTAGATTAATGTTGTAGTTGAATGGGAAGTTAGATGGATGGTGGAGTTGAATGGAGGTTAATGAAACAAGAGAAGTTATTGTAGAGAATGTGAATTAAATAAAAGAAAAGAAAATAAATAAAGTAAGCTACTAAAATACAATAAAATAAAGAGAAGAAAAAGAGTGGAGAAATCATAAAACAAGACAAACAATATGTACATGTTTTCTACTTTTCTAATTTTATATTTTTATATTTTAATAAAAGATATTTACAATATAACAATAAAAGAAAGTACTGGAAAAAAAATACAACACAACAATGATTTTTGGGATTTTTAGTGATTAAGAAAAAATAAAAACGAAGAAAGAATGAATATTTACATAATATACAATGTACACCAAGGTCCCAAAACCATATTTTGCAAATGAGCTCTGATTTTAATGAAACCACTTTCATTGGATAAATAATTTTATAACTTGAATTTTAAAAGTGAGTTTGGTGAATTTGGACTTCAGACGGAGTGAGAATTTGGCCGAAAAGTTGGAGTTTATGACCTTTTCTCTTTGGAATCTAGGAGTATTATTTGAGGTAAAAATTATTTTGTATTTTTGTATTTTTCTATACATTTTTATGAACAAGTTGGAAAAAGAATTAGCCAAAAAGAAATTGAAATGAATTTATTAAAAATATATGAGGTTTTGAGCTATTTACAGGCGAAAAATTCCTCTATTTTACGACTTTTTATTATTAATTTATTTTGTACAATATAATATGTAATAATTAGTATATTTTATTTACAAGTCATTTTATTAATTTATTTATTTTATGGACATTTGTTTGAGATTTTACTTACGGATTTTGCTAAGATCAATATATTGAAATAATAAATCGAGGATTCATCATCCCCCCACTTAAACTTTGCTAATTCGCGAGCAAATAAAGAATGAATAAGTTGGACTAACACCTGACTGTGTTGGAAATGCGAGCCCACAGCGAGCCATTATGCAATAAATGTTATTGCACATATCATTCCCTGATATGAAATAAAGAACGAATAATTTGTATAATAGGTCCCTTAGTACAATTAGGGTTATGTACCATGGCCATCTTAATAATCATACAGCTGTTGATTCAACTATTGAATCATAGAGGCTGGTGCTTGGATGAATATCTAAAGAGTTAGATTGAGGACTCATCAAGCACCGTCAAATGATTATTAAGAGATGATCTCCAGCCTGAGTAGGAGATGGCAATCCTATCTTTGAAGGCTGATATCTGACCGACCTCTTGATGCAGGTCCTTTGCATAGGAATAGAGATTCGGAGGTGTCAGATTAGTTAGGTCAAAGAGTTGACTTAACGAGATCGAGATAACCAAAGTCCTATATCATATGCTATCATGATATAGGCACGCATCCTCTGACCGGAGAGATGTGTTCCTCTATGTCTGAGTGTGTACATTTGGCAGACCAATAGGTTGATGACCTAATCAAGGTCTATACACCGGCGCGCTGGTGTGCATATAAGGGCATATGAGTAATACGATCTCTCAAAGGGATCATACAGGTTCAGTTACTGAACCGGAAGACATGAGCTCACTCATGAGATATTGGGAAGAATCAAATTCCATGCGCATGGTCGTCTCGCTTTGGAAGCTTGACTGAATTTGTAGGTTTGATATATACTTTTAGTATATGATCAAGACCTAGGTATGATATACGCTTTTGGAAAGTGTATGATCGATACCAACTCTCAATGATCGAATGAGAAACTTACTGATAAAACCATGAAGTAGACAGTATAAAGTTGATCCGATACTTCGGTTTAGTCTGAGTCTTCAAGTATGCAGGATGTACAGGTATAATACCTGAGGGTGATTTGATCATAAATGATTGTATAACCATGACGCTTCCATTCCTAGGGAGTGATGAAACAGGTCTGGATTTTAGTGACTCCTCTCAGTAGAGAAGTGATCTGATCTTGGTCCAAGTGTTGGACATTGATCTGAATATGATTCAGATACAATGAGAAGATTAGATTTACGGTCTTGATTTAATCAAGCATCTATGGGAGGCCCGCGATCTGGATTTAAGATACGATCTCAATATCCATGTCACTATACGTGGAACAATACAATCGCCATGTCCTTATCTCCAAGTATCTGCGGAGAGATTGCATTATTCTTGAAGGGTTCAAGAATAATTCCATAAGATCTAAGCAACGAAGAAATAATGATTAAATGTGATTTAATCATCTTGATGTGTGAAGAAATTATCCAATTTAATTAAATGTGATTTAATTAATGTGGATAAGAATAATGTGGATAGAAATATCCAATTATTCATAATATATTATAAATGTGATTTATAATGTACTAGAGAGAGCTAATTATAATTTATATGTGTTGATTAATTATTATGTGTATTGGATACACATTGTGTAATTAATTAACAATATGAATTATATGTTGTTTTGGGTTGTGAATATGATTCACAATTTTTTCCATGGCAAGAACGCAATATTCTCAAAGATAATTGTGAATTATTTTTTGGAGAATAAAACCCAATAAATTTGTTGCAAATAAATAAGAGAGATTCCAAGGAGATATGCAATCTCATGGATTTCCATGAGATTGCAATCTCCATGCAATCTCAAGGGGCGGCACATCCTTCCTATAAGGAATGTGTGGCCGTCCACTTGGAAGGTACATGGAGATGAAATGTCCATGTATCTTCTCTCCTTATTTGTTGGGTTGATTTAGGAATAAATTATATTTGATTTTGTCAAATATATTTTGACCTAAATTTGTTGCTTTTGACAACAACAATCTTGGCCATTGGATTGACATAAATCAATCTCACCCATTGATTTTATGTGTCCCATGGATTGAGATCCACGGATCCCAAAACCCTATAAATTGAGAGGCATACTATGCTCTCTAATGACTTGCAATATTGGAGCTCTCTCTCCCTCATTTCTTCATACACGCCAGCCCTCTCTCCCTCTCTTGTTGGTGGCCGTCCACCATACCCTAGAGAAGAGAACCGTCGTCGCCTTCGCCACCGCGCCGCCGCTTCGACGTTCTTCGGTTCTCCGTCTTCTTGGAGAGTTCCTCTCACGAAGGAGACGTTTGATCTCGTGCGACGAGATCAGGAGCAACCATGCTTGGATCATCTTCTTGGATTGCGAGGACAACGCGGTTCATCCCCGCGCTCGCAAGCAGTCTCGCCGACGATCAGACTTGAGACAGGAGGTCTCTTCCTTTAGAGACTTGATCAACCACGCTTCAAGAGGTATTGCATTATACTTGTCGTGGTTATAGATGAAACGATCTGAGAATAGTTCTCGGATCATGTGGTTTCATCGAATAAAATTTTTAAATTCCGCTGTACCGAACAACTAGTGCGACTAGTCGTTCTTCGTCGTATCCAATACGACGATCACGCTTCCGTGATGCGCTTGAGATAATTTCCATATCCTTCAGACTGTGCATGTGAATACAAAACTTGATCCGTTCAAGAACTCTTGGTTTTAGAGATCCTAAAATTCTAAGTTGAACCATGCTCTAGTCAAAAGGTATCCAATTTCCCTAATTGTCAGACTCCCTCTGTATACGTATATAATACAGATATGACTTTAAGCGTGGACTGCAATTACAATAATAGAGTCGCAACGTCACCCAAGTTCCAGTCCAAGAGACTCTCCTAAGAACCCGATCCTCAACTCTAGAGAATAAACAATTTCTTGCATCCAATCCACCGTCTCTTTAGTTGTCAGACTTAAAAGTGTAGATGGAAGGTCAGTTGATGGAGGGCATAGGATTGTGTCATTTCTTCTCTCTCTCTCATTGGAATAAGGATCCTCTCGAGTACCTTATTAACTCAACACATGTATCTTTTTGGTTGTTGATCAATGTATCTGTTAAGAGAATTCAGAGTCGTCTACACTTGTTTTCCTGGGAGTACACTATGGTGTTTCTCTTTTGAGTATATAAGATACCTTCGACACCTAAACTTGTATCATTATATGATACAGAGCCCTTTTCTGGTGCTAGCCCGACTCCTAGTCCTAATAGCGTTGGTACAAGTGGACACTTTAAAATGGTTGGGAGCTCACCTTTGGTGGAAGTTATTTGATATTTGACTTTGTATGGTGAGAGATTTTCTTTTAATATTTCTTTCTTTTCTTTGCTTTTGAATTTTGACTAGCTCCACTACTTTTACCAAAGTTGGCACACATTGATCAACAATTTGTTTAGATTTCATCACACCCTGGCACGTAGGTAAATATCAAGAGATTGTACAAGAACCATGTTATCATACTAGCTAAAGGTGTTGACTCTCACATTTCATGAACCCTTCATTGATTTTATCCCATTCTCGAGCATCATCAAATCAAGTCCAAACTCAAATCCCTTATTCCGGTTCCTCAAGTGAAATTTCAACTCATCTCATCATAACTGCAGTCGTGTATGTGAGATGTTGATCATATTCTTAAGGTAGAGACTAAGCATGCAATATAGCACACAAGTCATTCAAACTAGGGAAATGTGAATAATTAAGTCAAAGATGCTAATGACTAAGGCTGATTAACTCAAAATCTCAAGACCTCATAAACCAAGTGTTCTTGAACTTCACTAGTTTTGTGTAAATGTGATTGTGTCAGGGATTAAACCAACTCATTAGTTAGATTTTTTGTGATTTTTTGAAAAAGAAAGGAAAGGAAGAAAGATGTTTTCTAAAAAAGGTTTTTGTTTTTTTTCAAAAGTTTTTTTAAAAAGACACACACTTTTTTTATTTCTTTTAAAAGAAAGAAAATAGAGAGATTTTTAAAATTTTTATTGTTTTTGAAAAGGTTTTTTGATTTTTTTTGAAAAGGATTTTTTATTTTTACCAATTTTTCCCATCCCATAATATATACAAAAATACGCGAAAGTACGAGCTATGGGTAAAGTATATATGTAATATATACACCCCCTATACTTAGCATGTGCTATGTCCTCAGAGCACAAGAAGCAAAAAAAAGACATAGCTCGTGCTAAGCGTAACACAACAAAAATAACAAAAAGTATAGAAGTTGATCCAACCCTATACTTAGGCTCCGGTCGGCCTAAATGAAGAAGGATAGCAAAAAATGGGGCAGACGAGGTCAAGAGAGAAATGAATGATTATATACACATTGTGGGCATCGGTCCCCTTTATACTTAGGCTCTGGTTAGCATGAGATGTGATCTGAAGAATATACAGAAAAGAGAGAATATACAAGAGTGAATGAATCTTCTAAGTTGTTGAATCTTGATGCTAAATCTTCATGAAGAGTAATATTATGTATATGCTCTGTGCTCACTCTGCATGAAGTTGATGACCTCGACTTGGACTAACTGCTCTTTAGAATCTACAAAATGCTTCAACAGTTGTCCATTCACCACATGGGATTGTGCATATGTCAAATAAGAATGAGATGGTTATGTTTTTATTTTTTTTACTTGGCAAGAAACCAAGGTCGAACTCAGGGACACGAGCCTCTCCCGTATTAATCGGATTTTAGTCTATTTAACTAAGCGTTGAGTTGAAGCCTATATAGGTCAAAGCATGCAAGGACTCAACAATACATTAAAGAAATAAACATGCATTTTTTAATTGATTTTTTTTTAATCATGCAGATGAACGCAAGGAAATGCAATGCAAAATAACATGCCCTAGGTCAGAATGATGAGCAACATTAACATGCATCAATTTCAGGTTTAATTAAGAAGACCTACATGATTTGAAAGTTGGATAAGGCATATGGGACACATGGCTAACAAAATAATACATAAAAAATCAGATGTCCAAAATAAGAAATTTAATATGCCATTAAAAAGAACATCAAGCAAGCTTCAAAATGCCACTGAAATCATCTAAATCGGAGTTACGAGGCTCTAGATATGCATGAAAGAAACCAGGGGCATAAGTGCAATAAAACATAAAAAGATAGTTACAAAAAAGGTCCCTAGGAAGGACTAAAATGAAAATAAAATAAGCTCTGAGGCCTTCCCTATAAAAGTTCCACATGCGCAGGGGCCTTTCTGCAGATATTAAAACCCACGAGGGTTTCAATGTAAATAACCTCCCTGCGCACAATGTCTACACGTGACTAGGACCTTTCTGCAAATTGAAGAAACTTGGTGGACCTCTGTATAATTTACCAAGATGGCACGTGCTATGCACGCGCCATCTAGGTTTGGACGAGGGTTCGGGCATGGTAGAGGCTCGGAGTTGCTTCGGCTGGCTCGGCTTAAGCTTGGTGCTGGTCGAAGCTCCAGGAGGTTCAGCGTAGGCTCGATCAGGCTCGGAAGCTCCAAGCCCGGAGGGTCGAAGACGAAGGCTCGGGGCAGATCTGGATTGACACATGGTCGGCTGGAGTCCATCCGATCATGACGATCGGGCGGCTGCTATGCGTATCTACTGGAGTGACGTGGCTGCTCGTACACCATTGGATCTTCGAAGATCCAACTGCATCTGAAGTTGAAGGCGTGGCCTCATCTAAGCCGTTGGATGATCGCTGAGATAGGACCATCCAACGGCTGTTGTGCTTCCTTCTCCATATGCGGCTGGCGGTGGATTCAGAGCTCCGGCGAAGGAGCTCCTCCTCCGCCGCTGGTATCCCAGTTCTGTAGGCCTCCCCTGATCTCCTTGGATATACGTCGATGAAGCTCGGAGCTCGGGGAAGGTGTCTGGCGTCTAGGCTATAGCCACAGGGGAGCTAAAGTCAAGGTCGGCTGCGACGAAGTAAGGTCCGATGATCCTCCAGCCATTGAAGGCCTTAGCTAACCTGCAGTGTTAGTCCGTAGCCGAAGCAAAATGCATATGTGCGTGAGTGGGACGGGGTTCCTTGGGAGCGAGGGAAGATGAGGAACCAGAGCTCCTCCGCCGTGGGTGGCGGAGGAGATGAGTCGACGGTGGTGAGACATGGAAGATGGAGAATAGGGCTGTCGGAGGCGGCGCGTGAAAGGTGGGGTGAAGGCGAAGCTCAAGAGGCTGATCGGTGAATGGGAAAAGGGGGTGAAGCAACCTGGAAAATTAAGTAAAAATTAAGAAAAATACAAGAAGGATCGGAGGGCTTACCTGACGTCGGGGATGGAGCGGAGGCTTGGGCTCGATTCGAGCCCCGGGTCGTCGCTGGACTCCGGCAGCTAATCGGAGTAGCTCGAGCGGTCGCGATGCGCCGCAGCTCCGCCATGGAGGCCTGAGGGTCATCACCGGGTAGGTAGGGTCGTTATCGCTCAATCCTTCCGCCTCCCCTGTCACAATGAGGCAGAGAAGGGCTGGGCCCCCTCCCGCATAAAGGTGGACGCGGTGGATCGAGGGAGGAGGCGCGGTATTTGAAGGGCGAGTCGACGGTCCGGCTGGTGAAGACATGGTTTTGCATGAGGAACGTGGAGCGCGTGGGAGGACGACGGGGTTCGTGGGATGATGCGCGAGGAAGAAGGACGATGGGGGACCGTCGTGGGGAAGTTGGCGATGGAAGAAGTTGACTGGACTGGCGGAGAAAAAGGGAAGGGGAAGAAGTTTTCGCGAGGTGGAAAACGTGGAGAAAAGACGCGCCTGGAGGTTAACGATGAAGATTAGACGTTGGATCTGGAGATCCAGCGGCAGGCATTTGGGCGTGAAGCGACGGTTGCGATTAGATCCGATTCGAAGCGATCGAAGCGTCAGTAACGTGCCAGGTGTCGTGATGAGGCATGCGCGCTAGCGGACGGCTGTGATGCAAAGAAGGCGCAATCAAAGGGCTAATAGTAAACGCGGAGTGATCGGCTGAGATGGCGAGGATCGCTGCCGATCTGATGGCTACTGAAGTGACAATTGGCGCAAGGGGACATGAGGCGCTAACGGATGGTATAGATGGGCCAAGGGCTAGATCAAACGGCTGAGAAAAGCTGGCTCACGTGGAAACATCGAGATCGTTGGATCAGAGGGAGATCCAATGGTCTAGGAAGGGAGCGGATAAGACAAAGAAGCCCGGGCCACGTGGCTCACCCAGAACAGGCCACGTGGCCCAATCAGATTATTCCGAGAGAACTTTTTATTTTTGAGGGTTAATTTGGCCGAATTTGAGAAAACTTAAAACATGAAAGTTGTAGATCTTGATGAGATCTACAAGTTTCTGTTGACCAAAACTGGAGATGAGGTCAGACAAGGACACAAAAAATTTTTAAGGGTATTTTTAAGGCTAAAAATACCACAGATTTTTGTTTTGCCATTTTTTTGTGGTTATTAATTTATTTGAGACTCTGTTAATTACAGGACATTATCTGAGTTTTATTGACACAAGAATAAGCAAGGGGGTTAATAATGGACAATTAAGATGATGAAATCGAGTTTCATCACCGAGCATTTAGATTTGAGCTTCCTACAGAGCATCTTCAACCTGACATTAAACAACCATACCTTTTGTCTAGAGACAAAGTCTTTGCACCAAATGTACTCATCATGCCATCTCTTTACTTTGTCCTTATAAATCAAATTGTTGTCATATGCCCTATTTCGGATTTCCATGAGCTCGTTCAAGTTCAAGTCTCGACAGAGTTTCCTTAGGTGACAACTCCAATTAATCTTCTTAATTGCCCATTTGGATTTATGAATCAACTCTGTGGGTAAATGGCATGGCTTGCAATAGATCATTCTGAATGGTGAAGTGCCCAATGGCGTCTTATAGGTTGTCCTATAGTCCCACAAAACTTGGTCCAAGAGCTGGGACCAGTTCTTGCAATCAGGACAAATCATTTTTGCAGAATACTCTTCACCTCTCTGTTCGAAACCTCTGTCATACCATTGGATTGTGGGTGGTAAGGACTAGTAACTTTGTCTTCAAATCCGTATTCCTCAGCTAAAGATCTCATATCTCAATTCACAAAGTGGCTACCCCCATCAGATATCAAAACTTTTGGTACCTCAAAGCGAGCAATAACATGGTCTTTCACAAACTTACAAACGGTCTTGTTGTCTACGGTTTGGGTTGTGTTACATTTTAAAGTTCATGTATGGCATTGTAATCGTATGTATAGTTAAAGGACTTTTTTGTAATTTACTTTATTTTGAAAACCTTATTTTTAATCAATTTAAATTCAATATATTTAAAAAATTTCAAAAGTCCTTAAAAATATAATTTACTTTATGCAATTTTTTTATGAGCGATCGCTTATTGGGATTAATTTCTCCTTGGTGAACAATCTCTACATGTTTAACGGGATTATTACAAGCATTTTTTGCTTTGACTACATTAGCAGTGTGTACGAAGGCAATCAAGAATGATGAAGACAATGTGGGCAGGGGTGGAAAGCAAATTTCGTCAGTAAGAGGCCAGACCAAACTTTTCACAATTTTGGTGAATACTATGAAGAGATTTTGATGTGTTCGATAACTTTAAGACAACGATCTCCCTGTCAGTCCTGGGGCGGTGTGGGGGTGAATTAATATTTCTTTTCAGAGAAAGAAGGCCTCAAATGTTTCCTTCTTAAAGCGCCCGAATCAACAGAGCAATAAGTTGAAGGGATTCAAATGTTTCCATCTGGAAGACAGAGGGGCACCCTCTTTTTTTAGGAGACTTGACAAATCAGGAAAAGAACAGCATTTTCATACAAATATAGAAAATACAGAGATTGAACTTCACATTTCAGAGACAAAGGTGCGTCCGACCATGTAGAGCAGCCCTGTCAATTTTTGAATAAGATTTTTTTTTCCTTTGTAGAAGCAGTGCTATCAGTAACTGTCTTCATCGGTTTCTGGCCTTCGAAGGTAGTAGCGCAAACAATTAACGAGAACCTGCATCAATAAAAACAGTCTTGGTCATATTCCAGCTCTGATGCATGCTCAATCTGATTAGTATAAGGTCATATCAAAGATTCCAATAACATATATGCAACACATAACATCGCATGATAAAAAAGGTTTCGAAGATTCACCAGACAACTGGTTGAGCAGATGGTTGACTGTTGATGTATAAATGGAATACTTCAAACAGAAATTTCGAAAAATATGTATACCTAACAAACTGCAGCAAATAATCTATATGCCTAATGTATACAACTCTAAATCATATACAACAACAAAGCTTTTTCCCACATCCATTCAGATCTATCTTGAGTCAATCTCAATCTTAGATCCAAAAAACTAAAATCTCGTCATATAGTCTCATTCCAATACTTCTTGTACCTTCATCGCTTTCTCTTAACCGGCTCAACATCCCAAAACTCGCATCTCCTAATTGATGCAGCAGCCGATCTCCTTTGCAAATGGACAAATCACCGTAAGCGGTTTTCTCGCATCTTATCATCGATCGGAGCTACACCAACTTTCCTTCTGATTGCATCATTCCGAATCCCATCTTTACGTGTTTCCATACATCCATCTTAACATTTTCATTTTCGCTACTGACATTCTCTTCACATGTCTATGGTTCATAGGCCAACATTCAAATTCATAGAGCATAGCAGGTCTCGCGGTTGCTTTGTAAAACGTTCCTTTGATTTTCAAAAGAATTCTCTTATCACAGAAAATAACAGAAGCTCCTCTTCACTTTAGCCAACATGCATTTATTCTATTAGTAACATCTCCGTCAATTTCCCCATCGTGTTGCAAAAATAGATCCCAAGTACCTAAAAGAATCTCTCTTCTGAATGTTTTCATCACCAATCTTCATCCTGATTCCTTCATCATTGCTTACATCAAAAAGACACTCTGTATTATTCAATCTTAGCCCTACTTATACGAAATTCATTACTCTCCAATGCATGTCTCTAAACCCCAAGCTTCTCATTTACTCCATCTCTAGTCTCATCAATCAATACAATATCATCAGCGAATAGCATACACCAATGTATCTCATCCTGAATGTGACTTGTCAACTCTCCCATAATCAAAATAAGAAGGAATTGACTCAAAGCTGAACCTTGATGCAGACCAATGTTTATATCAAAATAGTAAATCTTCCTAGACTAGATTCTTATACAAGATGAAGCCCTATCATACATATTCTTTATGAGGTTAATGTATAAGACATGTACTCATCTCTTCTCCAAAACTCTCCACAATGTCTCCTGTGAGACAAAATAATAAGACTCTCCACATCAATAAAAATAATATGGAGGTTATTTCCTTTAGCTCTATAAATCTCCATTGTTCTCCTCGGCAAGTGGATAGATTCAATAGTTGAACGACCTGATGTAATTCCAAATTGATTTTCTTTTATTTTGGAAACTTGCCTCAACCTTCTTTCGATCATGCGTTCCCTAATTTTCATAGTGTAACTCATCAGCTTGATACATCTGTAATTTATAAGAGGCGCCACGATGCTTCTCCTCCAATCTTCAGACATTTTCTTACTTCACCAAATAACATTGAATAAATTTGTAACATAAGTCAAACCACACTCACCTAAAACTCTCCATACTTCTATAAGAATGTCATCAGGTCATACGCCTTCCAATGGTCTCATTTCAATGCATTTTCTATTCCGTTCCTTTGTATTTGTTTATAGCTGGCATGATTCAAGTAAATTTCACTACTAGCCAGATCTCCCAAAGTGACCTCTCTATTTCTTTCCCCAATGAAAAGCTTATGGAAATATTACTTCCATCTAGTCTATATATCCTTCTGAGTAACAAGCATGTGACCTTCCCCATCCTTAATACATCTCACTTGAGAAAGGTCTTTGATCTTTCTTTCCCTTGCTTTGGCCAACCTGAATATATCCTTCTGGACCTCCTTAGAATCGAGATTAATTTACAAAACTTCATCAACTGTTGACTTGGCTTCACTTACAGCTTTTTTGCAACCTTCTTCGCTACTTTGTAGTTTGAGACAATGTCCTCTATTCTATCCGTAGACATAACTTTAAGGCATGCTCTTTTAATTTTTAGCTTCCCTCACACCCCTCCACTCCACCTCCAAGCCTCTTTTTGGCTAGGAGCTCCTCCCTTTGACTCGCCTAGCATCTCTTTGACTACCCCTCGGATACAAGATGCTACCGCCTCCCACATCTTGTTTGCTCTTCCGTTACAATTCCAAGATGTATTCTAAAACATTCTCCCGAAAGCCTGATCACTTAAATTGAAGACCATCTAGCTCTAGTGATCTTGAAAGCCCTGCTTTTCTTTACCAACCTTTTTGTTTACACATTCATGACTAACAAGCGATGTTGGTTGTCAAACACTCTTCTATGATTACTTTGCAGTCTTTGCAACATAATCGATCTCTTCTCCTCAACATAAAATAATCTACATATGTTCTAGTCATACCACTCTTCTAGGTAACTAAATGCTCCTCCCTCTTCTTGCAGAGAGGGTTTGATATAAAAAGAAAAATAAGCCGTTGCAAAATCCAAAATGACTTTTCCCTCTTCATTGTTATCCCGGAAGCCATGGCCTCCATCAATACTAGCATACCATGATGCATCATTTCCCACATGTCCTCCAAGATCTCCACCTAGGCAAATCATCTCTCTTTGTGGAATTCCTTGCATAACCTTATTTGATTCCTCCTAAAAAGCTTGTTTAATCATTTTATCTAAACCAATTTGTGGTGTATAATCTGATATGATATTCAGAATTTCTTCTTCGATCACCAATTTCAACAAATAATTCGATCCCCAAATCTTTGCACGTTAACCACACAATCCTTCAAATCCTTATGAATAACCACTCCAACACCATTCTTGTCCTTATCTTTACATGAATACAAAGTTTAAAGTATGTCTTCTTGATCTCCAATGCTTTCTCTCCAACTCATTTTGTCACTTGGAAGCATAATATCTGGATTTTCCTTCTTTGCATCGTATCTACAATCTTCATCGATTTGCCAATCAAATTGCCAACATTCTAACTACCTATCAGCAACTTCCTTTGCAAGCTCTTTTGGACTAACTTCTTTAGTCGCATGCATCCATCATAAGGGAATCCTTGTAAATTTTGGACTGCATCCGTGCGGCGTTGTAGCAAAACTAACTTATTTACTCCCATACGTTCCTTATGTGAGAACCCATGTAAATTTTGAACTACATATGGGCAGTGATGTAGCGGCCCTTGCCAACTTCTCACTACATTCAAGCAATGCAACGTGTCGCTAGTAGGGAACGTCCCAATGAAATCTAGATGTTTACTTAAATCCATGTTGAAAAGATCCGAACTGTTTTAAGACAAATTCCTAAATAGTGCTATAAAAAAGAACACTATATAGAAATTTGTCTCTCTTGCGTTGGCTGTCAGTACCTAACACGCAACTCTCTGCAATTTACCCGGGCTTGGGACATGCCATGGCTGAGTTCAACTCCAAATCATATGCATAATGATATTCCTCTACTTCAAACAGAACCTTATCTCCCAGGGTCTAATTCACATATTTGGAACATAGTAATGTTGAAAAAATAAAACTCCGAATGTGACAAACATACAGCTGAAATGCTAATCAAGTGAAGTGATCTTCAGCATAATCAAGTGAAGTGATCTTCAACATGAGTGCGGGCACCAAGGTGGCAGCTTTGGAGGTATAGTGGCAAGATACTCTTTTAATATTCTAAAACCTTTAGCATACATTTTGATCATCCGTTCTAATAAAGGGCTAGATTAAAGAGGGACTTGTAAAGCAAGTAAATTGCTTCAAATAAACATAGCTCATTTTACATGGTAACCATAATTTTGCATTTTTTTTGGCAACCATAATTTTCAACGACTTTTTGGCCACATGCTTATTCCTATCAGAATGCATCCCAAAATAAAATTGTCTGTCATGGGGTGAAGATGATTTAGCCCTCCTGTTTTAACTTCCATCTGGAGGGCAAACCATGCATTGGCAAACATTTAAAGAAAATTCAGCATTGTCTGAAGGTGGGCAAGCCATGTAGAATTACTTTTGGATGTCTTCTGATGTAACCAGAGACATGGTGAGGAAAATACATTGTTATTTATTCATATAACCCAAGGATTCTCTTATATAGAAGAAAGAAAGTCTAATGGGTAAATTACATAATAAGGGCTGCGAAATAAATAAACTATAAATGAGTAACATATCATAAAACTCTCAACACTACCCCTCAAGTTGGAGCATAGATGTCTATCACGTTCAACTTGGAACATCTCTGAAAAGGTCCTCAAGCAAAGCCTTGGTAAATACATCTGCAGTATGATCTCCTGAACTAACCTGAGAAGTAGTGATAAACTCCTTTTGAATCATATCACGGGTATAGTGATTAGTGACAATCCACTGCAATATGTTTAGTTCTTTCGTGAAAAGTTGGATTATTTGCAATCAAGAGAGCCGCATGGTTGTCACACATCTGCATTGGAAGAGATACATCGACATCCATACTAGAAAGAATAGAACTAACCCACGTCATTTCTGTACTACACTGTACCATGGCCCTATATTCTGCCTCGACATTGAATCTTGCTACCACTGGTTGTTTCTTACTTTTCCATGATATTAGATAGTTTTCCACAAACACAACAAATACTGAGGTAGCTTTCATGTCCATGGGGCAATCGACATAATCCGTATCTGCATATGCGGTGACAGATAACGAAGTACCTCTGCTAAACATAATACTTGCCCTTGGAGAAGACTTCAAGTATCTCAAGATCATGTATATTGCATCCATGTGCACCTATCTTGGTTGCTCCATAAACTGGCTAACCTTATTACAAAAGAACTATCATGTCTGGCACTTGTAGCATAGAGAAACTTCCCAACCAATTGTATATACCTTCTTTTATCTACCTCCTCTGTAGTATAATCATGCAATTTTATGTTTGGATCCATAGGTGTAGATGTCAGTCAGCAACTGGTCATTCCTGCTTCTGAAAGGAGATTGATTATATACCGTCCTTGGGTCATACAAGGCCCTGCTTATTTCTAGCAAATTTCAGAACCAAGAAGTAACGTAGTTCATCCACGTCTTTGGTGACGAACTGTTATCCCAAGAAGTTCTTGGTCGCAGTAATACCCTAAATATCATCTCCAGTAACAATAATATTATCAATATATACCAAAATGACAACTATACCTCGTTGAGTCTTCTGAACAAAGAGGGAATGATTAAAAATAGTTAACCGTATGAACCATTCTGTTCAATAGACCTGACAGCTTCTAGAACCAAACCTTGGGACTTTGCTTAAGTCCATAGATAGCATTATGGAGTCGACATACATACTCCTCCTTAGCAGCGACCCAGGTGACTATTGCATATACACTTTGGATCACCATATAGAAAAACATTCTTGACATTAAGTTGGAATAGAGGCCAATTACGTACCATAACAACTGACAACAGAATATGCAATGTGGAATGGCGTGCAACTAGAGAGAAGGTGTTGAGGTAATCCATCCCATAGGTCTGAGTAAATCCTCTAACCACCAAACGTGCCTTGTACCAATCTATAAAACCATATGTCTTGTTTTTGACAATTAATACCCATTTGCAACTCACAACTAATGCTCCACTTGGAGTACAAACAAGAGTCCATGTCCCACGAGATCGGGGCGTAGCCATCTCTTCTCAACGACAAGCCTTCAGTAGCTCTCCTTAAGGATCTCCCAGTATGAGGGAGGGACATCAATGACAGATAATCCCATGATAAACTTCATGAAATCTTGTGAAAGTTGTTCCAAAAACACGTGTCCAGTGAAGGGGTATCTCACCAAGTGTGTTTACCTTTTTGCAAGGCAATAGGCCGCCCCAGATTAGTCTCCTGTGGTGGTCCATGTTCATCATGTATATCTCCATATCATCATGTACATGTTCCTACTCATCATTCAGATTACCATAATTAGAAATCAACTTTTCAAAATTTTAAGGCGTGTTGGATGATGGGGAAGGCATAGTAGCATGGAGAACAAATTGAGGTGATATGGAGAAGGGGTTGAAGAACAACTCCATCCCCATAATCAAAGGGACTCATCCTGTTACTTGTAAGAGTATAAAACATGATAGACTCAAAGAATATAAAATCAACAGTAACATAGTATTTACCATGTGCAGGATCAAAACACATATACTCCTTCTAAGTACGAGAATACCCAATAAACATACATTTGACAAGTCTAGGAGAGACCTTGTCATGACAAAGATGTATAAGGTGGACAAATGTCACACAACCAAAAACTCTTGGCGTAAGAGAGAAAAGGCCCTTCTCAAGGAAAGCGAGAGAGAAGGGAGCCTTTTCACCCAGAATGGTAGAAGGCATCAGATTAATGAGATAGTATGATGTCATGATAGCATCATCCCAGGAGGAATGAGAAGCCCAACTTTGTATAAGAAGAGTTCTGATGATGTCTAGGAAGTGACGCTGTTTGCATTCAGCAACACTATTCAGCTGTGAAGTATAGGGACATGAGGTCTGAGGATAATGCCAAGCGAACTAAGATATTGGGAGTGCTGAGTGGTATAAAATTCCAATGCATTATCAGAACGAATATATGTAATAGAGACAGAGAAAAGATTCTTCATTTCAATAACAAAATTCCGAATCATAGTACTAGCATCAAACATTCTTTAACAAACAGACCTATGATAATCTGGAGAAATCATCCACAACAACTAAGTGATACATGTACCCCCTGATGATGTGGGACATGACTTGGAATCCACACCACACATCAAAATGAAAAAGCTCAAAAGGACTCTGACTACTACGACCTTCATGACTTGGAAAGCTAGACTGGCGATGCTTTCCAAGCTGACATGGTTCACGCTGAAAGGACTTGACAGAAATCCCAAGTATGAGACGACAAATCTTCTGCAATAGAAGATAACCAAAGAGGAAATGCCAAGTGTATGGAGAGATCAATCCAACAGAGAGGGAGCTAACAATTGTTGCAGAAGTCAGTAGTCGGTATTCGATCGGCTGGGCCACTGACTAATGATTAATCGGCAGTCGGACTAATCAGATTTAATTATTTTAAATATATAAATCAGATTTTAATACATATACTCTCATATATATGCATAGATATAACAACTTTCATACTAATTAACATAACCCTAAAATAATAGATGTACAATCAAACTCTCCAACAATAACAATAACTGCAAAATGACAATGAACATGCAATATATAACAATAAATAGGTGAAACACTCCGACAAATTGCATTGATATAAATAATTGTATGTTTCCAGAGTTTATATCCTAACATTTGCAACTTAACCTAAAAGTTGAAAAAAATCGATGACAACTTCATATATATATATATATATGCCAAAATCCTAACATTCCGACAAATATCCTAACATTTATAATCTATATCCTAACAGTCCATGTAACTAATGAATCTCGTAGTCATTATGTTAAATTTGGTCAATTAGGTTGTTCCCCAAAATCCATTTGCATTTAATCATTAATAGAGCATCATTAGCATACATACATTTGTAAATAATATTCGCATTTCATCATACATAATTGCATTAAAAGTCCCAAGTGTAAATTGGCCCAAAAAAGCAGCTAACTTCCACATTTTTTAATTAATTCAACCTATCTCCAATTGACCCCAAACCACTTCCATTACGTAGATATTACTAATAAGAATAAATAAAAAATACAAAGAAATTACTAATTTAATAATTGTCAAATAATCCCAAAGTTTAGTTTCACATCTGACGGACTAAAATGTGCATATCTTCCTCGTACAGTATCCGATTTTGGTTTACTCACTTTTAAAGTACTTCATTTTCAAATACCTTTAAAACAAGATCAATTTCATAAAATTCAGAGCTCATATGAGAAAGTTGGGTTTTGGGCCTCTCTTGCGGATTAGCTTTTTGTGATTTTTGACCTGAGTTTTTATGTACATAATTAACCCTTTTAATTTTATTTCTTCTTCATTTATTTTCTTTAATGAAAGTTTTATCAAACGACAAAAAAATCCAAATCCAGATCAAGACTGAAATAAAAGAAACTGATTGTATCCAAGTGTCCTTTGTAAGTCTGTACAAAAGTCTCGTATTCTGTACGTCTATTTTATTTTCCAATTTTAAATACAAAAAATAGATTAGTGTATAATTAATTTCTTGTATTTTACCGTATTTTTCTATAAATTTTACTCTCTTTTAAACCGCCAAAAAAATTACAAAATCCCAAAAAGCCGGTATCCTATACACATGGAGAATCACCAAAATTCCACTTCGCACATATGACCTTTTTTGCTCCTGGGTCCTTCACGAAAGTTGTAGATCTCGTTGAGATGAATAACTTTTGTGAAGGAAATTTTTCGATCCGAGGCCTCCTATTTCTTTTCCATTTTTTTCATCTTTTAATTTTGAATTTTTTTGGGGTGACACGTGGCATCCCCTGGGCATGCCACGTGGCACCCCATTCCTTTTTCTCTCCAAGCCACCCCCAAGTCACGTACCTAGCACGTGACCCTCCTCCAAATCCTCAACGCAAGCCGCCTCCTCCCCAACAGTTTCTCCTCCTCTCGTAAAGGCCACCACCCACCTCCACGTCAGCTGTCGTCGCCGGCCGTTACTACCTTCGCGTACCACCCCAGCTCGTTGTTACCCACCTCGCCCTCCTATAAAGCTCCTCCCCTCGCTGACATTCTTCTTCATCCGCCATTCTGTGACGAGAGAGTGCCACCAGCCTCAAAGCCCTCTAGGTGACAGCTCGAGGGATGTTCTTGAGTGCGACGACGACCTAATCCATCACAGGCGAGATCCGGTGGCTTTGCAGCCCCTATAGCAGCTGCTCCCTGCTGCTCTTGAGCCTCCGGTATAGCCACCCATCGAGGCGAAGATCAGGTCCATGTCTCTAGACATTCGACCTACTCCGGCTATTTGCCAGGTAAACATTTTCTTACTCATCTCCGTTTCCTATCTCTCGTTTTCTTTCTTCGATACCTTTTATTCTCTACTACAGACCTCGTTCATATTCTCTATGTTCTTATTCTCGATTTGAACATGCCAACCTAATCAAACTATCTTCATTTCCAGTTCCTCCCATCTGTTGTTCTATCTTGTCACAGACTCATTCACATTCGTTTAATTAGGTAGATGGAGATTAGCTCCGAGATCTCCCATTAATGCCGAAGCCCAATCACAAAATCTCATTTTCACACACTTACAGAGAACCACTCACGTCTCTCGTTTCACTCACACTCACCTTTCTCTCATTTATTTAAACTAGTGAACGGGATAGAGTTAGATGATGCTTAAAGAAATAGGTGATGCTTCAAGTATTCACATGTCATTTTCATATCAATTTTAATACTAATATATATCATGTGAAATCAACGAATATTATTCTAAATATGTATAAGTTTAACGTGGATTTGCATGGACTGTCTTTCCGTCATCTCCCTACAAAGAGGGATTAAGTGTGTGGCTGAATACCATCGGATAACTTCTTTTTATGAGCATTACAGTAGGATTTCTTATTCTCTATGTGAAGAAAGTGATCTGCATGTGTAACTTATCTGATTCTTGGAAGAATCGAGATTGAGATTTTATTGCGGGATATCAACGAAACAGAAGCTAGAAAGAATTTCTATCGTGCATAGCCAGCGGAAGAGAAACATAAATCTTTGAGTACCGCCAATCTTGATCATACGATGTTGGTCTTTTTACGCATACATCTCTCCTCCAACCGTTGATCTTTGGAGATGACCAACGCTTCGTGATCTATTTCTCAAAAATGCACATCAATCGTTTGATCAAAAGCATGGTCGTCTGCTGGAGTACATGATCTGAACAATTACAAAGGCACCACGAAGCCTATTGGAATCTTAAATACATCCCCGCTTCAGGAGACACATGCCATGCATGTGATATTGTTAACAAATTGCATACATGCCCTTGCTGCTTCAGATAATTGCATATATACCCCCGCCCGTGGGTATTTTTCAGAAAGGCCTCTCTGACTTCTTGATTTTATAGATTAGTCCCTATAGTGACCTCTTTGAAAGAAAAACTTTATTTTATTTACATTTTAGTCCCTGCATATTCATTTTATCATATCTTTTGCTTATAAACTCTGATTTTAGCATACAATATATCGTTTCGAAGTCTATTATGCGCTCTTTAATATTGTATATCTTATAGACAAATCTGAGGTTGATTAATGATGATTAATATTAATTGAACCTATTAACTTGTGCAAGCTTAATTGGTGATATATGTTTGCTACTTTATTGAGAGAAATTGATCTAACCTGCAGGGACCTATTTGAGGAGATTTTATCTGATTCTCTCTCTTGATTGTTGGTCTTCTTAATTAACAAATTAATCTTTGTAGGGGTATACATGAGGAAGTGAAATTAGTCTAATTCCTTGATACTTTATTTGAGGAGTTGTTGAGTTGATTGATATGCTAATGGTTGAACATTATTTTCAAGGAATTCGATTTATTGTTTAAACTCGTGATTCCCTTGATATTTGATATGATTAAAGGTTGTTATTTTTAGGGGTGATTTATAGGGAAATAAATGACCAGGGTGTCTTGATAAATTCTTGCAGGAAAGAACTTTGACACGATCTTTTTGACCTGCATCTGAAGTATTGATTATTACATATTTTTGGACTTAATTTCTTTCGATCTGTGATAGTTTTTAAGGATTATGTAGAGATATTTCTAGTATTTATGTACTTATCTGTTATATTTACTTTTCTTTTCCATCTTATGTAATTTACCCATAGTCTTTCTCTATATAAGAGAACCTAGGGTTCCCTGAAATAAAACATGTTCTCATTTTCTACCAACATGGTATCAGAGCCTACACCCTAAAACCCTAGCCCCTGCCGCCACCCTCTATTCTCGGCACCCCTCCCACAGCCCGTCGCCCCTCTACACCACAGCCATCGCCCCTCCCACAGCCCGTCGCCCCTCCCAGCTGCCGGCAGCCCGCCCCCCACCCCTCTATTCTCGGCGCCGACCCCCCCCCCTCCTCATAACTCGACGTCGTTCTCTTCTCTTTTTCGGTCTTCATGGATTTGAGTGCATAAGTCTACATATGCACTCAACTTCATACATGTTTATATAGACAGTTATTCATTGGTCTACAAATCCTTGCTCTTCATCTCAGGCAACAATGTCAGAAAACAAAGTCGGCATGCCCTTCATCGACACTTTCAAAGGTCCAATGCCCATAGTCAAAATAAATGGGACAAATTACGAGCTCTAGGCAATGCAGTTCATGAGTCTCATGAAGTCCAATGATAAGAAGCACATTCTTATCGAATATGAGCCGACAGAGAAAACTAGGGTTTATGCCTCATGGGAGGCTCATGATTCATATGCCAAGGTATGGCTTTCCGGCACTCTGACAATGGAGATTGCTATGATGTCCTCCATCAGCTCAATGCTAAGGTCATGTGGGATATTATAGCTGCGACGTACTCGCAGATGAGGAACGAGACCAAGATACTCCAACTTCAGCATGACATATTTACGATCAAATTGAATGGCCAGCCATTGCATTCATTGTATATATCCCTACGAGGGATGTTTGAGAAGCTTTATAGTATCATTCCCTTGACGGCGACCCCTGAGCAGTAGAAGACGTTCCAAAATGCTATAATGGTGGGGGTCTTACTAGCGGCACTTGACCCGGAGTATGATGCGGCTCGCTTGCAGATCTTGGCGGATGCTACTATTCCTCCAGTAGAGGAAGTGTACCGATGGCTTAGCAGAATCGCAGTTCCTTCTACTGCCACTACTCCAACTCCTTCAACGATGGCAGCTTCCAGAGGCAGAGGTGCATCTTCTTCTTTTCGTGGTCGTGGACCTCGTGGCCGAGGTGGCCGATTTCGTCAGCCATGCACCTTCTATCATCGCCCAGATCATGCGGAGGATACATGCTATTCTAAGCATGGTTTTCCGGCATCAGCCCGTGTAGCCGAGCACGTTGTGCCTACGCCCACATCTACTTCAGATAAGCGGTTTGAGGATCTTGTAGCCAGACTATGAGATATCATGCCTCCTGCCACTACTGACTCATCAAGAGGTCACTCAGACATAGCAGCTTCCGCCTCTGCCAGCACGTCAGCTACAGCTAGCACATCAGGTGGCGTTTATGCATTTACATCATGTCACAGTTCTGATGTCTCATAATGGATTATGGACTCCAGTGCGACACATAATCTCTGTCAAGATAGAGATAAGTTTACATCATACAGGGAGGTTCCACCAGGGAGATCGGTGGTAATAGCAGATGGGACGCATTCCTCCATCATTGGACAGGGGGAGATAAGTTTGACACCCTCCATACGGCTACATAATGTTTTGCATGCTCCACATTTCTCAATGAACTTACTCTCTATTAGTCAACTTACTAAGGAGTTGCATCATCGAGCTATTTTTGACACATCATCTCTTATTTTTCAGGATATTATAACGGACAGGGTGATTGGTTGTGGTTGTGAGTAGGATGGTCTCTATCAATTGGTGTGCACCTCCTGTGCTGGTGTCTCCTCTCGGTCTAGTGGAACTGCTTCTCCCTTTACTTGGCATCTGAGTTTTGGTCATCTCCCTCTTCAGAAGCTACGACATATCTTACCCCAGATTTCACCAAAGTCTTCTTTTCAGTGTGAAGTGTGTCAGTTGGGGAAGTATCACAGCTTTACTTTCCCTCGCCGTGAGTCTCAGAGCAGTAACTCCCCTTCATTTGGGGTTCGAGTCATGTTCCTGATCACCACGGACACAGGTTTTACCTAGTGGTCGTTGATGATTTCTCTCGATTATCTTGGGTCTTTTTATTGAAAATAAATCTGAAGCAGGGGATGTAATAAAAAATCTAATCAATGAAGTTCGGAATGTTTTTGCTTCTAATGTGAAGATTGTGTGCATAAATAATGCCTTAGAATTTTGCACTCGTGCTCTATCACATTTCTTCTTGTCTTGTATCATTATTCATCAAACAACGTGTGCCTACACATCTCAACAGAACGGTATTGCAGAACGAAAACATCGGCATCTTCTTGATATAACTTGGACTTTACTCATTCATAGTTGTGCTCCTCTCTCTTTTTGGGGTGATATTTTTCTTATGGCATGTTATCTGGTCAATCGGATGCCATCCTTTGTATTGGGTGAGAAAATTCCACTTTCGGTTGTCTTTTCCGACAAGGAATTGTTCTCCCTAACTCCTCGTGATTTTGGCTCAGTTGCTTTCGTTCATCAACTCACTCCGAGGATTAACAAGCTCTCACCTAGGGATGTCAAGTGTGTGTTTCTTAGGTACTCTCGTACTCAAAAGGGTTACATATGCTATGATCCTGTGCACAATAAATATTATGTTAGTGTCGATGTCATCTTCTTTGAGACTGCGATGTATTTTTCGCCTACAGGTGACAGGATGACCCCTTCCACTACTGATGATGACATTTATGTGCCACCTCCTCCCCTGCGCCCGTCTAATAACGTACCAACTCCTACTATGTCACCGCCATCCCCACCACCACCACCTCTACAACCACCAGTCCCAACTTTACCGAAATTTTATGCCCGTAGTACGCATCCTGCTCATGGAGGCCGTCATTCATCCACCACGTCCCATGTATGTCCAAATCATATTAGTAGCGATGGGACTGACAATGCACAAGTGCAGGAGAATGAGTTATAGGTAGACACTACGGATGATTTGGATGTACCTATTGCCTTGAGGAAGTCTAAGCGGACGTGTTCGTCTTATCCACTTGCTTCACAGGCTTCATTCCATCACCTCACTGGTGATTTTCAGAGATTTGTTGTTACCTTATCTACCGTGGAGATACCAGAAATTATCAGGATGACTTGAAAGAAAGCAGCTGGCGGTTAGCCATGGAGGAGGGAATGGTTTCCCTGCGGTCTCGTGGTATTATGGTATATATTGATGATATACTTGTCACGGGAGATGACATGCATGGGATAAAGATAGAAAAAGAATTAGGCCATCAGTTTGTGACTAAGGATCTTGATACTCCACGATACTCTATGGGATTGGAATTTACGAGGAATGTGCAGGGTCTTGTGATAACACCAAGAAAATACATTACAGATTTGCTTGTTAAGACAGGTATGATTGGGTGTCGACCCTTCACTACTCCCATGGATCCTAGTATGAAGTTATATGGAGATGATACAGAGGAAGTTGACAAAAGAAGATACGGAGAAATGATAGGAAAGCTTCTCTATATTACTATCACTAAACCTGACATTGCATTTGCGGTTGGTCGGGTGAGTCAGTTCATGGAACAACCTAGACATGTGCACATGGATGCAGTATATATGATACTGAGATATCTAATGTCGTCTCCAGGGGCAGGATTATTGTTCAGGAAAAAAACAAATCTCTCTATCTCTGCATGTGTTGATGCGGATTATGCAGGATGTCCTAGAGAACAGAAATCTACCTCAGGTTTTGCAGTGTTTGTGGGCAGTTCCTTAGTTTCTTGGAAAAGCAAGAAACAGACAGTAGTGGCTAAATCTAGTGTTGAATCTGAACACAGGGCCATGGCACAGGCGAGTACGGAAATGATGTGGGTTCGAGCCATATTAAAAGATTTGCATATAGATGTACCTTTATCCATGCAATTACAATGTGACAATCAAGCAACATTATTTATTGTTAATAATCCTGCATTTCATGAAAGGACGAAGCATATTGAGGTAGATTGCCATTATACCAGGGATATGATTCAGAAGGGCTTGATCTCTACTTCCCATATCAGTTAAGGAGAACATACTGCAGATATCTTTACTAAGTCGTTGCTCAGAGGGTTGTTTCAGAAATGCTCTTCCAAGCTAAGCATAATTGACATCTATGCTCCATCTTAAGGGAGAGTGTAGAGATATTTCTAGTATTTATGTTCTTGTCTGTTATATTTAGATTTCTTGTTCCACCTTATGTAATTTACCCATAGGCTTCCTCTATATAAGAGAGCCTAAGGTTCCCTGGAATAAAACATGTTCTCATTTTCTTCCAACAGACATCAATTTATTTAAGAATTGAATCTTATAAATCACAGATCCAGTGCTTCAGTGCTTCATTTTCTCTGTTTATTTCCTCTGCTTGCAATCCAATTCATTGCATTTTGTTTTTTCGACATTGAAATTAATCGAACATTTAATTAATTATTTAAACTATTTTCAGACCACACAACTAAAAGATTGTTCCCTGTGTTTGACCTTGGTAGACTTGCCAAGTATAAATACTCCACAACATTCAAACGATTGTGGTTTTTGATGAATCGAAGATCGTCTCCTATACTACAATTATCGACTATTAAAGAGGCGGATTTTGCGTTCATCAGTAACCCAACAGTTGCAATGGAAAGCTGTGAACAATAGAACACTCGTGAATATTATTACATACTCATCCAAAATGAGTGGATTCACATAAATGAAGCATATAATGATATATACAGTAACTATCAACAATAGATGATAATGGAGAGTAGCAAAATAGAAAGTGTAAAAGAAACGGAGTGCGGAAAAAAACCCTAGTGAGTACCTCGATCCTTTAACTTGACAGAAGATGGGGAGTTGGGAGGGAGAGGAGAGCACGGTGGAGGACCAATGTACGGAGGAGTTGCCGCAATGTTACCGGCGATGCATAGGAGGGGGTGGCGACGACCTTTGAGGATGATGGAGGGTTTTCTAGTAGGGGCAGAGGGGCTCGAATGAGTTTCGTGTATGATGGGTTAAGGAGAATTTGGGGTTACTTAACCCCTAAACCCCCAAATCAGGTTTCGAGCTTAAGGATATTTTTAGATCCAGAATCCTTATGTAAAAAGTGGTTGCTTACTCGGGCGATTAAACGGACTAATCAGCCGATTAATCGGGTCTAGCCGACTAACAACCGATTTGGCCTAGACGAGTCGGTACCCTACCTGTCTGGACTGATCGAAACAACTACTCGGGTTAGTCGGTCGATTTTTACAACAATGGAGCTAACACTAGCATATAAAGACTGGATCAACCTGTAAAGACCTATGCTCACGTCCACATCCAATCACCCTTCTAGTGAGTATATCTTGAAAAATAAGTGAAGAAGGAACAAATATTGTACTACAATTTAAATTTTTTGTAATATGACTAATAGACAATAAATTCATCGAGAACTCAGATGCATGAAGAACAGTCTGCAGACACATTAAGGGAGTGAAATGGATCTTTCTCTATACAGTGATGGGAGAATATGCCCCATCAACAATCACCAATGATCTACCAGGTTGTACAGGATATAAGAGTTGAACTGCAAATGCTCTCGATAGAGATGATGAGAAGCTCCAGAGTTCATGATCCACTCTGAAGGGTCTGGTCGAGAGTAACTAGTAAAAGCATGAGTAATACATGGCATACTCGTGGAGGCAGAAGCATCAATGTCTGATGGGCTAGTAGAAGTACCAGAAGATCTAGCAGTCGGAGGCATGATCTCTCGTAATTGTGCAACAAAGTCATCATAACGATGATCGATGGATTCATGAGCAGTATGGACTTGCTCAACAATTCGTATGGATGGTGGGAAGATGTGCTTGGAACAGCACAGGTCCTATGAATGGCCTGGTTGGTGACAATACAAAGAAGGTGGGTGTGGAATGTGTCTCCTCTGACACGTGTGCCCCTAACTTTGAACTGAGGCTAGCCACCTCTACCCCAGGAAGCTACCATAGACGACAACATCTGTGAAGATTTCGTAGAAGGGATGCTTAGTCTGCTCAATCTGTGATACACCTCCTCCATAGGCGATATGGTAGCATCAATGAGGAGTTGGTTAAGGGCAGCTAGAAACACCTCGAGCATGACTGAATCTTTACTGCTCCGGTGAGGTCGTCAGAGGTATATAGCTATGGAGTCGCTCAAACATACCTCTGAGAAATGTGTACAAGGCGTAAAGAGGATGATCACACTGTTTGGTTGTGAAGATATCATCCTGGAGTTGCAAGATCTTCGACTTATTCTTCACATGAGAGTATGTAGTTGTGATGATGTTCCACATTTCCTTTGTTGCTCGTTGACATAAGATATCATTGACTATTTCAACAGAGAAGTACCGGATAGTCATACTTCAGTATACGCATCAACTGCCTCCCATGAAGCATTAGTCTCAGCCTTATCCATCGACTCATCCTGTGTCAGAATATATGCTTCTTACCATGGCTCTACAGTATATTCATGAATTGCATCACCTACAACTCTTAATTTCTGATGTCCATTTTGACAATAGGTGTTGGACGCTTGAAGTTACCTGTAGATGGGGTATCAACTCTACTTTCTGATCATAGAGTGTCTACACGGACATGAAGAGGAGGTGGTTGTGGGCATAGACTCATATCATACCTAACCCTAAACCAAAGTTGGTGCAATGTAAACTGACTTCGATATGCGAAGTGGCGAAATTAGACCAAAACCGCAAAATTAGGGCAGCAGGAGGGTCGTCATGCGACATCAAATGGCATTAGGCGGCTCCGAGGATCGATGAGTGGAGTCGGATGGCGTTGGGAAGCTCTGAGGGCTGCTGGGTGGCATCGAAAACATTGTCTGATGTCGGTGGCAGCGGCTAGGTGGCAAGGTTGCTCATGGGGCAGCATTTGTGTTGCCGATGCGAGGAGCGATGGGCGAGGTTGGGAGGTGGGTCTCAGGGCTCCAATCTAGGACCACCGTTCTGATACCATGTTGAGGAAGATGCATTGTTATATATTAATAGAGCCCAAGGGTTCTCTTATATATAGAAGAGAGACATCCTAATGGGTAAATTACATAAGGGTTGAGAAATAAATAAATTGTAAAAGAATAACAAGACATAAAACTCTCAACAAGACATATTTAATCAAAATTTCCCCTAGCATTTATCCCACCATATCCTTCAATCATGTCAATCCATGAAGTGGATGAACTCGACTGCATAAGGAAAACATAACAATCTGAAGCCTCCCTTCCAAGGTGAAATGCAACAAATCAGACTGATTGCATCCAAATCCGTTCCATAACAGTGGAAAATATGCTTCAGCTTTATATCTCCCATAAAGAAGATCCTGCAAAGTGTAGCAACAAGGAAACTGACCAGCAAATCGGACTAGGATTGCTGCACTCATCGTTGCAGTGTGAATTTGGGTATCCGGGCAAAATTATGGTTTTTATTAAAATTTGGGTTCATTGTTCCTTTATTTCTGTCCAACAGATGTCTAATTAAAATTAAGAGTTTCTGTCCAATATGAGTCCTTTCATATTTAATTCAAATAATAACACCGGTATGCAATTTCTTCTAAATTATTGGGTTAAGTAATTTTAAAGGTTCAGTAATTATTGTTTTAAATTTCATTTCATTTTAAATTTTTTTTATAATCATACTTCTATACAAAGAGGCTAATGGAAGGATTTTAAAATAAAAAATTGGACTTCCACCATTAACTTCCCTATTCTCTTACGCATCTTCACACTTTTCCTCCCAAAAAGACGTGCAACAAGCGCATCTCTTTCTTCATCTTTCTACACAGAAACAATGCCTTTCACACAATTAAGTAGGATCGGCTACATTGATCTTTTTCCTCCATTCAGATCTATTCCGGGTCATTCTCGGCAAGCTTTTTGAAACCAAACCAAAGACTGAACCGGAAATTCCAACAAAAGGGTTGGAACGGCTTAGACCATGGAATCAAACCGGTTCAACTGGATGATGATGTTATTATATTTAAAAATCGGATTAGATGAACTGGTAAGGAAAAAATGGTTGAACCGGGTAATTAAATCGGAATGGATTAGAATTACAGAATATACATTCAATCACACTTAAAATAAATACAAAATATACAAACAATTAAAGTATATTACTTTTTACATAAAATATTTTCTTGAATATGCAATAGTAAATGATATTAATATATATAAATAATATTTGAACTAAATACTTTAGCATAATGATAGGTTAATTATATTTATTATCCAATCCATTCAAGAAGTTAAGTTGGAGTAGTTGGTTAGTACTCATTAATGGGTTAGAAGAAGTCGTGAGTTCAACACTCATCACTGCAATTATTATTTTAATATAAATTCAAATTTGAATTGTGGTTGAGTGGTTCAATGTCGATTGAATCGGGTTAAACCAAGTTGCAAATAGTCGATCGGATCGGTGATCGAACCAAAATTGTGCTAATCTAACATGTACTGTGAGAACCGATTAACTGAATCGGTCCATGCTCGCTTCATCGGTTCAACCGATTAAACCGGTCGGTCCGGTCCGGTTTCAATAACATTGATTCTTGGTCTTAAATCCAAATAAATAAGATCCATTTAAATAGTATTATTCCAATACTTCTGTGGCCTTCCTCACCCTCTCTTAACCGTCTCAACATCCCAAATCTCGCATCTTCTAACTGGTGCATCAACCGACATCCTTAACAAATGGTCAAACCATCTTAAGTGATTTTCTCTCATCTTATCCTCTATTGGTGCTACACAAACTTTCCTTCTGATTGCATCATTCCAAACCAAACTTTTAGTGTTTGACTGCATATCCACAATAGCATTTTCATAGCTGCTACGGTCATTCTCTACACATGTCTATGGTTCACATGCCAATATTCTGATCCGTAGAGCATAGCAGGTCTCACGGCTACTCTATGGTACTTTCCTTTGACTTTCAAAGGGAATTTCTTATCACAAAGAACAGTAGAGGCTCTTTTCAGCTGTAGCCCAACTGTATTTATTCTACAAGTAATAGCTCCCTAAATTTCCCCATCATGTTGTAAAATATATCCCAAGTACTTAAAAGAAACTTTCTTCTAAATGTATTAGTCTCCAATTTTCACCTCGAGTTCTTCACCGTTGTTTATATTAAATGTGTGCTTCATATATTCCGTTTTAGACCTATTTATACGAAACCATTTAGTCTCTAAGGCATGTCTTCAAACCTCCAACTTCTCATTTACTCCATCCCTTTTCTCATCAATTCAACACATTATCATACCTAATGCATAATCAAAGTAAAAAGTAATGGACTCAAACCTAATCCTTGATGCAAAATCGATGCTCATATTAAAATAGTCGGTCTTCCTAGACTGGATACTTACACAAGATGAAGTCACATCATACATAACCTTTATAAAGTTGATGCATATGATAGATAATTTTCTCTTCTCCAAAACTCTCCACAATATCTCCATTGGCACTGAATCATAATCCTTCCCCAAATCAATAAAAAATAACATTAAAAATCGATAACAAGAAACAGTCTTGTTTTATCAAATTTCTTCCCCGCACCAATTTTCGATTGCATAAAGTGGAATCAGAGTATGGTGTTATCATTCTCGTGATTTCATGATCCTTCAAGGCATTTAAGGAAGCACTGTTCGAGAAAGTTTTATTTTAAGTGTCATCAAATGTATATGCAGATGGAGTTAGTTTTAAACATGCTAAATATTTATTCATGTATACAAAATACGTTAGAGTTGATGCGATATCCGAATATCATCCAATACGTAAAGCCATTTTGCTAGAATAGACATCGATCTTCGAATACGTTGCATCTCTGCTAACATCATCGGAATATAAAGATCAACAACAATCATCCATATCTTCTATTGAAGTCACAGTCAAATCTCTCCAACGTCGCTACCAATACTTAGTGCTCCATAGTCAGCATTAACACCTTTCATTGCACCAACACTACGACAACCTTCTCTGCCAGAACAAGCCCCCTTCCCCACACTAGCACTACCTCCACCTCCTTTCCCCTTCGCAGCTAACAAACCTATATCGACTCCTTTCCCATGTGTCTCCATCACCAATACATCTACCCCTTTGTCTCCACCTCCATAAGAGTCATCACCGGTTTGACATGGGTGGTCTCTCAATTGTTAGCCGCTCCTTATGGAATCTTGCTACAAAACTCAAGAGTTCAATCGCATCGTCTCAATGATGACACAATCATCAATTGAAGATTGAAGATCTATTGCATCAACATCAACCATTTGAATTCGAACGATTCATGTTCCTGCCACCTCACATTTGAGCACCAATGTTATTGATGCCTCATCCTCAAACCTCAACAAAGCATGAATTTGGGAGACCAATGCTGAAATCAACTCCATCGACTCTGCACTACCTGCAATTGTCGTTGTCATCGTATGTGCCTGGAAGAAGAGAAACCCTATTAAGGATTTTCTTTTCACTTCAAGGTCTCATAATAAGAGGTGATTGCCGTGAAAGATTTGTAAAGGCACCTGCCATCCAAAATAATTTATCCAAATGCTAAAGTTGAAGAAAATGGCTGTGAGGGTGTGAGCTAGAGGTGGCACACCATACCATACAATCCAAATGATCAGTCCAGAATCCACAACAATTAAGATCCATATTTAAAAGTTCAATGACATCAAATCTAAGATACCTTTAACTAAAATGCTTAAAATGAACATATAAGCATGTATGATTTCCAGTATTTTATTGATCTGTTTAATATTAACAATTCAAAGCAAAGTCGAAAGTAATTTTGAGAAACTACATCTGGGTATATCTAAAATAAGGTAACAAAAGTAACAAGGACAAGTCAGTGCAACAGTACGTGAATTACCTGTGACAGAGAACTATTCAGCGCGGCACCGCGATAATTAACATGGAATTTGTCCTTTGCGATCAGACCCTGAGATGAGGGAATTAAAATTTCCATTTATTAAAATTATCAATCAAAATCTTTTACATGGCCTACATACTTCAGTGTCTATCTCTGCCGATTCCACGCTTATATTTGTGTCAGATATTATTTTGATTATTTCCAGCAACAATCCAGGTCGATCAGCCGTCTCAATATAAAGCAAACTGGAGATGGAATAAAAGATATTGTTGTTAAAAAGGATGTCAAACTCAACATTTAACAAGTGAAAATTAAATAGGCATCTTCTAGCAAAATCAACTCATCCAACCCAAGGGTGCTGCAAAATACATTCATGCTCCAACAGAATGAGACAGGGATTCCCCAGGTAATTTCTTCTGACAGATGGAAAAGTAGTTCTTTAACATGATTTATTAACAGACAAGATATATGAGTTAAAATGAGGGATGGAGAATAAATTGTGATTTATTCCCCATTCCTGCTGGGTGTTTTTTAGTACTGTGAGATAAATTGTGAATAGATGGCAGGAATACCGCCAACATTCGATTCCTTCTCAAGGGACAAAACATAATTAACCGACATAGCATGTATTGGCCTTTAATAGAACAGATAAGTTGGGGGATCATCTCAATCCCCAATAAAAAATGGCAAAGGCTCCTCCCTCTATAAACAAGTTGATTACATAGATTTTTGCTCAAATCCATGTTGAAAGATTCAACCATTTTTACGCTGATTGTCGTCTACCTAACGCAACCTCCATAATGAATTATTTGAATACTTGTCTTTTGGGAGATAGGTATATTGTACTACCACCATATGCATGGGAAGAGACGCGTCAATAGCTAAGTCAGTCCCCAATGCAGAAAACAAGGTAACTGAAATGTTAATTTATTCAAAGGTATGAAATGTCAATTTATTCAAAGGTATGTTATGTTTTTTTTCTGACAATTTTGTTGATAAGGGAAAAAATTTATTATATGTAAATGTGAAAAGGACAATCGTTCATGTCAACAAATAAACTATATTATTTGTCCAGAGAATGAAATATGGAATGCAAACACCAACTCAGATAATCGAGGACCTCAAGCCAATGGCAATGTTATCTCAGAGCTTAGGTTCAATGTAAAAGATGCTTTCTAACCACATCGCCTATTTCTCAACCGCATGACAGCATCAATAATCACCATCACTCATGTTCCACTATATTCTTATTTATAATGCCACCCTGGGAACTCAAAGACTTGGTTTTACGGTCCCAACGAGTCATAGGGAAGCAGAGGCAACATAAAGCCACCAGAGATTAATTGTTTTGAGGATTGTATCAACGATGATCGATCCCTTCTCTTTTATCAATACAAATAGTGGAATGAGAATGAATTACTTGTTTATGATGCCCTAAGGTTATCTTATTTGGATAAATAGTGGAATGAGAATTATGAATTACTTGTTTATGATGCCCCAAGGTTATCTTATTTGGAGAGGAGAAATCTTGTTGGGTTAATTACATATTAGAAACACAAGAAAAGAGAAATACATAAATGGCCCCTAGCTAGAATAAATCTCAATACTCATCAAAATGGAGAATAGATGTCCATCATGCTCAGCTTGGAACATCATTGAAATGGCCCTCTGGCTAGAGCCTTGGTGAAAAAATCGGTGTTTGTTACCACAAGCCAACATGGGAAGTAGAGATAAAGCCCTTCTGAATCATGTCATGAGCATAGTGACAATCTACCTCAATGTGATTGGTCCTCTCATGGAAGGCAAGGTCGTTGGCAATGAAAAGAGTAGCATGGTTGTCGAATTGTAGATGCATGTGAAAAGGTGTTTCAATGGCTAGGTCAATCAACGGATCTAACCCACACCATTTTTGTGCTTCCATGCATCATGGCTCTGTACTATAACTTTACACTAGATCTAGCAATCATAGTCTGTCTCTTGCACTTCCATGACACCAAAGAGCTCCCTATAAACATTGTAAAGAATGAGGTAGATTTCATATCCTTGGGATATCATGCATAATCTGCATCTGCACATGATGCAATGACGAGGAATGTCCCTTTACTAAAGGGCAATCTTATACTTGGAGATGTTTTCAAATATCTTAGAATCATGTGAATCGAATCCATGTGTGCATGTCTCGGCTATTCCCATAAACTGGCTAACTTTTCTCATGGCAAAGGAGATGACATGTATAATAATTGTCACATAGAAGAGCTTTCTTACAAGCTCCACATATCTCCTAGTATCGACCTCCACATATAATCATCATATAACTTCATGCTAGGATCCATGGGAGTAGTAGTACGTTTGCAATCTGTTATTCCTGTCTCAAAGAGATCAGTAATTTACTTCCTCTGGATCATCACAAGATCCTACCGGGAACTCAAGCCCAAGGAAGTATCATAAATCGCCAAAGCACTTAGTGACAAACTGTTGTTTAAGGAACTCCTTAGTCTCACTAATACGAAGTACATCACTAATACGAAGTACATCAACTCCAAACATAGACCAGTATAACAACTATACATCTTTGACTCCTCTAAACATACAGTGAGTGATCAACAGTCGATCTCATGAAGCCCGATGCTCTATCAAGTCTGATAGCCTATCGAACCATGCTCTAGGACTTTGATTAAGGCCATATATAACATTATGAAGTCTACAAACCTTTTGATACTGTCTCTCAGCAGCAAACCTACGTGATTGTTGCATGTAGACTTCCTCCTGCAGATCACCATATAGAAATGCATTCTTCACATCAAGATGGGACAAAGACCAGTCATGTACCATTACAACGGAAAGAAAGATCTGAAGAATAGAATGTTGCACCACCGTGAAAGCAAGGGATTACTCCTTGTGCATCATGGAAGCGTGAAGATTGCATCGCATACGATTTAGGTCGACTAGTCATACCAGTCGATGGGGTAACGAAACATAAAAAAATTTCGACGAAACCACATGACATGGGAACAATTATCATGTCATTTCATTAAGATCACACAAGTAGTAGGGTTACCTCTTGAAGCATGATCGCTATCTACGAGTCTCTAAGAGAAGAAACCTCATATCTCAAGTCTGATCCCATGTAGAGAGCTCTTGTGGAGGCATGGATGAGATGTTGCTTCCCACAATCCAAAGGATCTCCTGATTTCGTCGTACGAAATCCACTACCTTCTTCAAGAGCACGAGCCGTCGAAGAAGACAGAGATCCATGAGTAGCCAACCAGCAACACGATGACAATGTGATGACAATCATGTCTTCTCAACAAGCCC
Organism: Ottelia alismoides; assembly: GCA_037367405.1. NCBI lineage: Eukaryota > Viridiplantae > Streptophyta > Magnoliopsida > Alismatales > Hydrocharitaceae > Ottelia > Ottelia alismoides. The sequence goes on from JAZKJV010011023.1 coordinate 397,501, forward strand.
TAGTGGATGGCCACAAGGAGCTGAGAGTGATGACATGTAGAGAGAGAAGGAGAGAGTTGTTGCAACAATTGCTTCTACTTAATTGTGTAAAAGAAAGGCCTAGGGATGGCCTTTCTTTTATAACAAAAAGGATAGTGGAGATGTACTCTTAATTGAATAAATGGTCAAGATTAATTTGCAATCTCCAAGATCACAATTAATCTTCAAAAAATAAGATGAAGAAATTCTTCAATAAATTATATCAATAAAATTAATCACCATGTCGAAGAATTAGGAAAGATGGAAGCTTTTCTAATAGGGAGGGATGGCCACCATGGTGGAACCATCATGGTCGTTCACTCTTATTAGGAGTGGAGTGCCCTCCCACTCCTTTCCTACTTGGTGAGATCTCAATCTCCACCAAATCTTCTACGTGACAATTTTATTATTTGAATTTTCACCAAAATAATTCCGAATTATTTTGTGAAAATTTCAATCATGTCATTTATAATTATAAATCATATTCAATCATTCTATATTAAATATAAAATCACATTTACATTTAATTGTACAATGTGAATCCAATAGATAACTTATAAATTGTGAATCCTATTGACAATTAAGTCTCTATACGGTATTATGAATCACATCCACAATGTCCATGATTATTGTGGATAGTGCTATAAACATTAATCTTAACAATGATAACTAAATTCAATTTAATTATCTTATATACCTCTCTATACATGACCAAATAATGTGAAACACATCTATATTATTTTTGATAATTAAATCTAACCTAATCACTTATTTACAATGCTTAGATATTATCATAATGGAACTATTCTTGAATTCTTTCAAGAATAGTGCGCCTTCTCCCTAGATACTCGGAGATAAAAGATAGGGTGACTGTATACTCCACCTATAGTAACTTGGATACCGAGATCTAATCTCATATCCAGATTTATAAGATTTCTTAGAGATGTCTGGTCAAGAAAGGCATAATATCCAACTTTCTTAAAGTATCTAAATCACATTCAGATCAATGTCCCACAGTAGGACTAAGATTGGATAATTGGTCTACCAAGTGGAGTTACTAAAATCCAAACATATTTCATCATTCTCTCGAAATGAAAGTGTCATGGTTATACAACCGATTAAGATCACATCACCATCAAGTATTCCAAATATCTGCACATCATGTATATTGGAAGAGCTAAAATAAACCCATAGTTCTAATCATATTTGAACTGTCTTCTTCAGTTTTCATCTAGGTTTCTTATTCAACCATTAAGTTGGTATCGATCATATGCTTTCAAAAGTATATAGCTTGGCTACAAATCTTGTCATGCTTCCAAATCAAGATGACCATCAGTGGAATTTGGTTGGTCACGATATCTAATATGTGAGCTCATCTTCTGGTTCAATAGTAAACATATATGATCCCTTTGAGAGGTCGTATTTTTCATATACCCTTGTGTGCACACTAGCTCGTCGGTGTATAGACCTTGATTAGGTCATCGACCTAATGGTCTGCCTATTGTACATATGTAGACATATAGTAATACATTTGTCTCCAGTCAGAGGATGCATGCCTATATCGCGATAGCATATAGCATAGGTCGTTGATATCTCGATCTCACTAACTCAACTCTTTGACTTAACTTATTCAACATCTCCGAATCTTTATCCCTATGTAGAGCACCTGCATCAAGAGGTTGGGTACATATTAGCCTTTAGACTAAGGATTGTCATCTCCTTCTCGAGACCGAGATCCTCTTTCAACAATCATTTGACTCAGCTAGATGAGTCCTCAATCTAACTTTTAGATATCATCTCAGCATCAACCTCTATGATCCAATCATTAGATCAACAGTTGTATTATTATCAAGATTGTCATGGTACATAACCCTATTTGTACTAAGGGACCTTATAAGTGCATCCATTCATTAATATCAGACAGGGAATGAAAATCAATAATTTTTTGATATGTGAAAGATTATAATAACATTTATTATAGAATTGATTCGCCATGGGCTTACATGTCTAACACACATGAGAGAATGTATCCTGATAGTCCAGCACATAAGTTTAGGTGACCCCACGAGCACGAGACTAGACTTGTAGTGGTCAATGTTGCCATTTGCACGGTGCTTCATTATAAACACACATTTGCATCCAACCACAGAAGCCCTTTTATGGGAAATAACCAAGCTCCAGGTGTCATGCGACTGTAACACGATCATCTCCTCCCAATAGCAAGACACCATTGATTGCTTCGCATTTGTTGAGATAATTATATCTCAAGATATGTTTTTCTCATTTATATTTCTTTCGTGTATATCTATGTAATTAACCCAGGGCTTTTCTCCTATATAAGAGAGCCCTAGGGTCTCTTCTATGATATGAAGTAAAGTTTTCTCCCAACATGATATGGGAGTAACGGTCCTAAACTGGGGTTCCCATATCCCACCTCAAAATCCTAACCCTACCCCCTCCTCCACTCTCATCGCTGCTAACAACAGGGGCTAAAGGCGCCTAGTGCGTCGCCGCCTAAAGCCTCCCACGCCTCATGTGCCTCCTGCGCCCTCTACCTGGGGGTTCCGCGTGTTGGACATGCGAGTTCACGGTGAGCCATTATGCAATAAATGTTATTGCAAATATCATTCCCTGATATAAAATGAAGAATGAATAATTTGCATAATAGGTCCCTTAGTATAATTAGGGTTATGTACCATGGCCATCTTAATGATCATACAGCCGTTGATTCAACTATTGAATCATAGAGGTTGGTGCTTGGATGAATATCTAAAGAGTTAGATTGAGGACTCATCAAGCACCGTCAAATGATTGTTACGAGATGATCTCCAGCCTGAGTAGGAGATGGCAATCCTTTCTCATTTAGGCTGATATCTAACCGACCTCTTGATGCAGGTCCCCTGCATAGGAATAGAGATTCAGAGGTGTTAGATAAGTTAGGTCAAAGAGTTGACTTAACGAGATCGAGATAACCAAAGTCCTATATCGTATGTTGTCACGATACATGCACGCATCCTCTGACCGGAGACAGGTGTGTTACTATATGTCTGAGTATGTACATTTGGCAGACCAATAGGTTGATGATCTAATCAAGGTCTATAACCGGCGTGCTGGTGTGCATGTAACGACATATGAGTAATACGATCTCTCAAAGGGATCATACAGGTTCAGTTTCTGAACTAGAAGACATGAGCTCACTCATGAGATATTGGGAAGAATCAAATTACGCGCACGGTCGTCTCGCTTTGGAAGCTTGATTGAATTTGTAAGTTTGATATATACTTTTGGAAAGTATATGATCAAGACCTAGATATGATATATGCTTTTGGAAAGTATATGATCGATACCAACTCCCAATGATCGAATGAGAAACTTACTGATAAAACCCTGAAGTAGACAGTGTAAAGTTGATCTAATACTTCGAGTTTATTCTGAGTCTTCAAGTATGCAGGATATACAGGTATTGGGAATACCTGAGGGTGATGCGATCATAAACGATTGTATAACCATGACGCTTCCATTCCTAGGGAGTGACGAAACGGGTCTGGATTTTTGTGACTCCTCTCACTAGAGAAGTAATCTGATCTTGATCCAAATGTTGGACATTGATCTGAATGTGAATCAGATGCAATGAAAACATTCGATTTGCAGTCTTGATTTCATCAAGCATCTATGGGAGGCCCGCGATCTCGATTTAAGATATGATCTCAATATCCAAGTCAATATGCGTCGAACAATACAATCGCCATGTCCTTATCTCCAAGTATTCGCGAAGAAAGCGCATTATCTTTGAAAGAGTTCAGGATAATTTCATAATTGATATATGTATCCGAGCATTGAGAAAAATGAATAATTAAATGTGATTTAATTATCATGATTACTATGAATTCGATTCATATTATATGGAGAGTTATCTTAGATACTTAAATGTGATTTAATTATCAAAAAGATATGAATAATGTGAATGCGATTCATATTATTTGGAAATATGAGAACAGAGATCCAAGATGATTAAATATGATTTAATTATCATGGATATGAATAATGTGGATAGTACTATCCATATTAATCATATATGTTATAAATGTGATTTATAATATATATGAGAGAGCTATTTGTAATTTACATTTGTTAATTAAATGTTAATGTGAATTGGATTCACATTGAACATTAAATTGAAAATGTAATTTACATTTTATTTTGGGTTGTGAATGTGATTCACAAATTTCCAATGGCAAGATTGCAATATTCACAAAATAATTATGAATTATTTTTGTAGAATAATTTACAACAATTGTTGTTGTAAAATTGGAGATACATGGAATAATGTGATCAAAGGAGATTACATTGGAGATACTCCTTCCATATTAATAGGAGGGACGGCCACCTATTCCTATAAAGAAAGGGTGGTCGTCCACTCTATGTATATTGAAGGAGGCACTCTCTCTTTCCCATTATCTCCATATTTGTTTGATTTAATTTGAGATTGATTTATATTGATTTATCAATATAGATTTGATCCAAATTAAATTAATTGTTGTTGGTTTTTACCAACACAAATCTTAGCCATTAAAAGAAACACAAATCAATGAGAGCCATTGGATTTGTGTTGCACATGGATTGAGATCCATGGATCCCAAAATATTATAAAAGGAGAGGCACCCCATTGCTCTTCTTTACACATAATGAGAACATAAGTCTCTCTCTCTCTTTCTCTATCTACACGTCTATTCTCTCTCTCTCCTTCTCATGTGGTCGTCCACCATGGATGCCCTAGAGAGAGTCTCCATCGTCGCAGCATCGTCGTTATGCCGCCCGATCGTTTACTCATGGATCTCCATCTCCTTCGGTGCGCCTCGTTCGCGAAGAAGACGTCGGATCTCGTGTGTCGAGATCAAGAGATCTGTCGCTGGGATCATCAACATGGATTGCGAGAAGCAAAGTTTCATCAACACGCTCGCAAGCGTCTCCTCTGTCGGATCGGACTTGAGACAGGAGGTCTCTTAGTTTAGAAACTTGATCACAACCACGCTTCAAGAGGTAATCCTATTATTTGTTTGTGGTTTAGACGAAACGATCTGAGAAGTGTTCTTGGATCATGTGGTTTCGTTACATAAATAATAATAATTTCCGCTGCATCGAGCAACTAGTACGACTAGTCGCTCCTGATCGCATACGATGCGATCCTCACGCTCCCATGATGCACTTAAGGATCTAACCATATCCTTCACCGCGCCTCTTGTGCCCTCCGTCAGGGGGTCCTGTGCGCTCCTGCATCCTCCATCAGGGGCTCCCAGTCCTGCCACCGCACGACGAGGGCCACCCCATTCCCTCCAAGGGCCTCTCTATGCCGCCAAGCATCATAGGATGTGATTCGCATGTCCAGGTGCCCTCGTTGCGTTGAATTTCTGAAGACCTAGGGGCCTAGCACTGCAAGGAGCCCTCCCACCGCCGGCCAGCATTGCGCAGGGGACCTCAGCCTTCCTCATGTGCGTCGCAGCCATCCTCCAGTGATCCATGTGTAGTTCGTGTGCTTCCATTTAGTGCCCCGTTGGATGGTTGTATGAGTCTACAAATACAACCACTCTTTATGATTGTATAAACACTCTTGATTCGATTTACTCCTCAGTTGTCTGTAGTTCTCCTTATTGGTGCAATGTCAGATAACAAGAGTGATGTTTTTTCTTCTTTCGGTACCTTCAAGTGTCCGACTCCAATCATTAACATGGATGGGACCAACTATGAATTATGGTCCATGCAGTTTCTCATTATTATGCAGTGTCACAACAAGGAACACATTCTGATGAAAACAGAACCAGCGGACAAAACTGGGGTTAGTGCTTTGTGGAAGCAAGATGATGCATATGCTTGAATTTGGCTATTCGAGACGCTCATCACGGAGATTGTTAATGATATAGTCAACCAGCCCACCGCAAAGGCTATGTCGGACATCTTAGCTGTCAGATATGGGCAGATAAAGAATGAGAGCAAGATTCTTCAGTTGCAGTTTGACATTTTCTCGACCAAACAAAATGGTCGACCACTTCATCAGCACTTCTCTCATCTTCGAGGCATGTTTGAGCGATTACACAGTTTCGTGCCTATTACTACCAGTACCAGTATTGAGCAGCAACAACAGCAATATCGGAATGCCACTATGACAGGAGTTTTCCTTTCATCTCTTGATTCAGAGTACAATGCAGCACGTACTCAACTCCTGACTGACGAGATGATACCTCCAATGGAGGAGGTATACAAGCAACTAAGCAGGAATACTACTACATCTACTACTGTAACCCCGCCCCCCACAGCTATGGCAGTGTCTAGAGGCAGAGAGGGGACTTCCCAATTTCGAGTGCGTGGACCCCGAGGTTGAGGAGGACGTCAACGTGGCCCTTGTTCTCATTGTCATCGTCCTGGATATTCAGAGGAGACATGCTTTCAGAAGCATGGATATCCTGTGTCTGCTAGGGTTGTTGAGCAGACTGAGCCTTATCTCTGCACCTACACAAAACGCACGCCTGGATGATATTATTTCTAAACTTCGCGAGATGATGGCCACTCCCACTGTTCCAGCTGCAAGTTCTTCAGATGTTGCAGCTACTGCTAGAGCTACGTCTAGTTCCTCAGGTATTACTTATGCCCTAACCAGTTGTAGCCAAGGTTGCAAAAAGCGGTATGCGGTATTCAGTCGGTAGGGTCACTGATTACTGATTAAACGGTATGCGGGAGTTTAAACGGAAATTAAACGGGTTATGCGGTTTTGCATTTTTAATTAATAAAAAATTATTACATATACATAATTAATTAAAAAGTATAAATAAATTATAAAGATATAATCACATATTCACAATATAGACCAAATACTCTCAACTTTAAGGATTGTTTTTCATCCAAATGTCAAAATAAATAGCATAAAAAGGCAGAATCCATAACCAAATGTGAAAATAAACAGCATAAACAAGTAGAATCCATAGTCAAATGTGAAAATAGACAGCATAAACTAGTAGAATCCATAGTCAAATGTGAAAATAGACAGCATAAACAAGAAGAATCCATAGCCAAATGTTAAAATAGACAAACATAAATAAGTAGAATCCGTAGCCAAATGTCAAAATAGACAACATAAATAACTGCAAACTACAATTCATAGCATGGTTCAAGAAAAGTCATGGTCCATGGATAACACAAAAAGGTCTGGCATTCATTCATCCAAAAATATAATGTCTCCAATGTCATTCTTCATCAGACTCGTCATCAAGCAACATTGGCTCTTCATCTCCATCCTCATCCTCATCATCTTCGTCAAATATTCCCTCATTATCAACCTCCTCATGCAAAGTTTGCCCAGATGAACTTGAAGCTCTCAAATGTGCACGTTCACTTCTCCGTGGCTCAAGTATGTTTTCAGCTCCGCATGCCTCGGCAACTGAACCCCATGTAAATCCTGTGCCAGGAAATACTTCATCTTCTTCACAAGGTACATTTGAAATCCATGCCCTTGCATATTGGTGGTCCTTTGATAAAAGAGGATCCCTCCTCTTACTTTCACTGCGATCCTTAATCAATGAATTGAATCTAACAAATACTAAATCATTCACCCTCTTGGGATTCAATTTAGCTCTATTCTGCGTATGAACCTAAAATAAACACACGTACATATGTTATACACTAAAAAGTCATTTTATAATGAATGTTAATATACAGAATATAAAATTTATTACCGCTCCAAAAGCACTCCAGTTTCTCTCGCATCCAGATGATGACGAGGTCAAACTCAGAATTCTCATCGCCATAGCTTGCAAATTAGGGGTTTCACCTCCATGTAACGACCACCAATGAGCTGTTTCATTTTCAATATTAATTAGATGTCATCAATATGGACTATAAAATCATATTGAAAACTTGATAGGGATTCACCTGGATCAAAAAGGTCATCATTTGTTGATCTTTGCTTTATTGCTAATGGCTTCCCAAATGGTCCTTGACAATGTTTGTAAATCACCAACTCCTTTCTTGTAATGATGTCTTGTTGATCTAAATCTGGATACAACTTCTCAATGCAGTCAAGAAGACCTTTTTTCACAACAACATCATTCTCAACATGATCTTTATAATAGAAGTGGGGGTTCAAATAGTACGCTGCAAGATGGAGGGGAGAATCAAGCCGTCCTTTAGTCTTCAAATTGATGGCATCAATGAAATGCTTATAGGACAATTCGTTTCCATTGAAGGAATCAATTAATTCTTTCTTCACAGCCACTAATCCTCCGTACACAAATCCCATAGATGGTTTCACGTCAGAATCAACAATGCGTAGAAGGTGAACCAATGGAGAAAAAACCCTCAATGCTAGAGTAACTTGATTCCAAAATGTGGGACTCAAGACAATGGATGTTGCTGCCTCTCCTTTCCTTGTCTTCGACCATCTACAATCTCTCCACTCATCTGAAGAGAACATGAGCCTCAACTTATCTTTCTTCTCTAGAACACTCTGTAATGTAAGAAATGCGGTAGCAAATCTAGTTTGCCCAGGCCTGACGATGTCTTTTTTTTGTGTAAATTTACGCATCATGCTTAAAGTCTTTGTGTGGTTATAAATGAAGACCGTAAGCGTTCTTGCCTTAGAGATGGCACTTTTCACCTTTGATTCTTTCCCCATCTCCTCTAACACCAAATCAAGACAATGGGCAGCACATGAGCTCCAAAAAATTTTGGGATACTTTTCCCCCATCATCCTCCCTGCAGCCATATTTGCAGATGCATTATCTGTAACAACTTGGACAACATTTTCAATTCCAACCTGTTGGATGCATTCATCTACCAAGTTGAAAATGTATTCAGCGGTGTGTGGCTCATCAGAAGAGTCTACAGATCTCAAAAAACTTGTACCAAGTGAACAATTCACGCACAAGTTCATAATACTTCTACCACGGATATCAGTCCACGAATCAGTCATGATAGAGCATCCCATGCTTATCCACATTTCTCTATGTGGTGCTAAGGCATCATTGACATCCTTAACCGCCTTGTTCAATTGAGGAACGGACATCTCATAACGAGTTGGAGGTTTGAGTCATGGGCCATATTGCCCAATTGCTTCAAATGCTTTATGGCAATCTTTCATTTGAAATACATTGAATGGAATGTTTGCTTTGTAAGCCCAACGGCATACATATGCTATTGCCTTTTCCCTTTGATCTTTACAAAATGCATCCTTGATTGTTGTTTGTCGTTGAGCAACTGTCTCATTCATTGACTCAAGCATGTGAGGCTCTTTTGCTGAGCCCATTGTTGGTACATCACCTCCCATGATATGGACATCATTCCTCAGATCATCGATTTCCTTCATCTTTTTAGCTTTTCTCTTTAAAATTCCACCCAAATATTCTTTCATTTCTTTCTTGATCTCTTCATCAACCTTAGGACAAGAAGAGACTTGTCCACGAATATGAGCCAAATGTTGCTTGAGTCTGTAAATTCCACCTTTGATGGTTTTGCTGCAAAGTTTACAAACAATTGTATTCTGATCATCCTTTGTAAGCATATAACCAAACTTCCATCCTGGATCTGTAGATCCATGTGGAACAAAACGCATGGCATCCGTCCTCATTCCACTACTTGTGACAGGATCAGAAGACAAAGTGTCCATCTATTACTCAGGGACTACACCTATTCACCAATGTTATAAATTACATATCAACACAATAACATTATAAGATTAAAGAAACTACTTAATGACAAATCTCAATGCATTTGAAGAAATCACAAATAATGTTATTCAATGAGTACTAATAAGATGTTATGAATGAGAAATCACAAATAAGAGGGAAAACTACAAATCATTTACAGAAAAGCAATATTTAGAATGAAATGGCAATATTTAGATCACGAGCATATGGAAATCTAGTGTTGTACATGCATTTGTGTTGGAATAAAATGGCAATATTTAGAATGAAAAGGTCAAACCTCCAGGCAGTAGCAAGGCAAGAGCTACAAGCCTACAACAGCAACGAGTAGCAAGACAAGGGGCTTCAAGGCAACGAGCTTAACAGCAGCAGCAAACCGCAGGGGCGAGGTTGTGCCTGTGCGCTGTGCGCTTGGCGGAGCCTGTGCAAACCGCAAGAGAAGCAAACAGCAAACCGCAGGAGGCGGCGGAGGCGAAGCTTCAAACCGCAGGAGGCGGCGGAGGCGGAGCTCCAAACCGCAAGAAGGCGGAGGAATGGAGGCGGAGGTATGGAGGCGGAGGTTTGGAGGCGGAGGCGGAGCTATCAGCTATGGAGGTAGAGCTATGGAGGCGAGGCTCCGAACAGCAGGAGGCGGAGCTATGGAGCCGAGTCGAGAAGGCGAGAGAGCTTTGGAGGCGAGACGGCGAGAGTCAGGAGTCGAGGGTTTGCGAATGTCGGGACTGGGGAGGGGTTCTCGCGCGGGGTGCCTAGGGTTATTAATCTAGATTTTCAACTGTGATTTAAACGGCCGCTTAACCGGCCGCTTAAACGACCGCTTAGACCCGCTTAATCGGACTGACCGCATATGAACCGACTTTTGTTAGTCGGTTCGGTCAGTGACCGAATGCGTTTAAACGGCCGTTTAAACGGCCGTTTAAGCCGTTTTTTGCATCCTTGGTTGTAGCCATACAGATTTAACTAACGAGATTATGGATTCGGCGCATCACACCATATGTGTAGAGATTGAGCACATTTCAGATCTTACAGGTCTATCCCATCTAGTAGATATGTGGTTATTGCTAATTATGTTTGTCTTCCTATTACTAGTCAATGGGAGATTGTTTTGACTCCGTCTATGCATCTGCAAAACGTTTTACATGCTCCTGACTTTCAGATGAATCTTTTGTAAATTAATCAAATTACAAAGGATTTACACTGTCATGCTATATTTGATCCCTCCACTCTTGTTTTTCAGGACATACAAATAGGCATGGTGATTGGATGTGGTCATAAGCAGCGGGGATTATACAAGCTTGCCCTTCCAACAACTGCCGGGGTCGCTACTTCTTCTTCAGGCTCTGTTTTCCCTTTCATGTGGCATCTACGTTTTGGACATCTCCCTATTCAGAAACTGTGTCAAGTTCTACCACAGATATCTACTCGCACCAACCTGGACTGTGAAGCATGTCAGCTTGGAAAGCATCATCGGTCTTCCTTTCTAAGTTGTCAGGGTCGTTACAGTAGTCAGTCTTTTGAGTTGTTTCATTTTGACATTTGGGCCCTAGTCGTGTTCCTGATCATCAAGGATATCGTTTTTATACGATTGTTGTGGATGATTATTCTAGACTTTCTTGGGTCTTCTTGCTAAAACAAAAGTCGGAAGCTGGCCTTATCAATAAAAATTTTCTTCTTGAGGACAAAAACATCTTCTCTGCTAATGTGAAATTTATTCGTACGGATAATGCCTTGGAGTTTTCCACATTACAATTATCAAAATTCCTCATATCTGTAGATATTGTTCATCAGACCTCGTGTGCCTACATTTCTTAGCAGAATGGTGTTGCTGAACGCAAACACCGTCACCTTCTTGATGTCACTAGGACCCTTCTGATTCAAAGTCGTGCTCATCACTTGTTTTGGGGAGATGCAGTTCTCATTGCCTGCTACTTGGTGAACCGCATGTCATCCGCTATGCTTGGAGAAAAGATTCCTTTCTCGATTGCATTTCCTTAGAAGGACATGTTCTCTTTGACTCCCAGGGTTTTTGGATCTATGGCTTTTGTACACAATTTCACCCCTGGTCGTGACAAGCTCTGGCCTAGAGCTGTCAAATGTGTTTTTGTTGGTTATTCTCGTACCCAAAAGAGGTATCGATGTTTTGATCCTGTAGGAAGAAAATATTATGTTAGTGACGATGTCACGTTCTTTGAGTCTATTATGTACTTTTCTCCTACAGGTGACAGGTTATCTCATGATTCTTCTGGTAAGGATATGGTTGTTCCTCCACCTCCATCTTGTCCATCTCCTACACCCAATGATGAGTCTCTGCCTTCACCACCTCAGCCACCATAACCATCTCCACCACCTCAACCATATCCGCCTCCCTTACCTCCGACTCAGTTCCTTATGCAGGTTTACACGTGCAGGCCTTCTACTCGCCCCGCTGCTCATGGACCCTCCACATCGTCCAGCACACCTCAGGTATGTAATGAGCACATAATTTCATCTAATGGCACTGGTATCTTGATGGAACACATGATAACAAAGGTGATGATGATCTAGACGTTCCTATTGCCCTGCGAAAGCCTCGTCGTAAATGCACAACTTATCCTCTTGCTACGCATGTTTCATTGAACCATCTTTCAGATGAATACAAGAAGTTTGTTGTGGGACTCTCTATTGTTTCTATCCCACGCACATATCATGAGGCTATACATGACAGTAGGTGGTGTATTGCAATGGAGGAAGAGATGACAACGTTGCAGCCACGTAGCACATGGAGCATTGTTTCTACTCCTCTAGGTGCATCTATTGTAGGCTGCAAGAGGATATTTACGGTAAAACAATGAGCAGATGGAAGTGTGGATCGCTACAAAGCCAGGCTTGTAGCACGTGGGTCCACCTAAGCCTACGGGGTGGACTATCAAGATACATTCTCACCAGTTGCCAGACACTCGACACTTCGCATCCTTTTATCAGTTACAGTTTCACAAGACTGGCCTCTTTACAATCTTGATGTCAAGAACACATTTTTATATGGTGATCTACATGGGGGTTTATATGCAGCAGCAACCAGAGTTTGCTACTGAGGGGGGGTCTCAGAAGGTGTGCAGGCTTCATAAGGCAATCTATGGCCTGAAGCAGACTCCGAGACCTTGGTACCATAAGCTATCGGAATTGATAGAGCAACAGGGTTTCGTGAGGTCTACAACGGATCACTCATTGTTTAGAGATCATAAAGAGGTATTGTTGTTATTCTTGTCTATGTTGATGATATCATTGTCACAGGAGACGATGAGCATGGCATTCTGGCTACTAAGCAATTTCTAAGCCAGCAGTTTGTAACTAAGGACCTTGGCACACTTCGATACTTCCTTGAGATAGAGTTCGCTAGGAACCAACGTGGCCTTGTGATGACACAGAGGAAATTTGTGATGGATCTTCTTTCTGAGACAGGAATGATAGGGTGTAAACCTGCTACTACTCCTATGGATCTGAGTATGAGGTTATATGATGACGACACTGAGGAGGTAAAAAGGAGGGGATATAGAGAGCATGTCGGGAAGCTCCTATACGTTACTATTACCAGAGCAGATATAACCTTTGCAGTGAACAAAGTTAGCCAATTCATGGAGCAACCTAGGAAGGTGCATATGGATGCAGTGTATATGATCTTGAGATATTTGAAGACTTCACTGGGCTCTGGGTTCTTGGCTGATATTTAACAAGGGTGCATCCCTTGAGGTGACAACTTGTGCAGATGCAGACTATGCAGGGTGCCCCAGAGACAGGAAGTCTATGTATGGCTTTGCAGTTTTTGTAGGCGACTCTCTTGTTTCATGGAGAAACAAAAACAAAACAGTGGTTGCCAGATCTAGTGCAGAATCTGAGTACGGAGACACAAGGAAGTGCAGAGATGATATGGGTAAGATCTGTGTTAACTAATCCTACCGTTGAGGTCTCTCTTCCCATGCAACTGTTGTGTGACAATCTAGCGGCTCTATTTATTGCCAACAATCTTGCATTTCATGAAAGGACCAAACACATAGAGGTAGCTTGTCATTACACAAGAGACAAGATTCAGAAAGGTCTCATATCTACATTACATGTATCTACTGAAGATCAGACTGCAGATGTCTTCACCAAGGCACTCGCTTGAAGTCCATTTCAGAGATATTGCACCAAGTTGAGCATGATTGATATATATGGTCCATCTTGAGGGGGAATGTTGAGATAATTATATCTCCAGATATGTTCTTCCCATTTATACTTCTTTCATGTACTTCTCTCTAATTAATCCAGAGATTTTCTCCTATATAAGAGATCCCTAGGGTCTCTTCTATGATATGAAGTAAAGTTTTCTCCCAACAGCACAACCTCCTGATATGTTCTTGGAATCTATACAACCGATAGAACCACGACAAACCTCATAAATTCCTCTGAAAGATGCCCCAAATAAACCTAAGCAGTAAGAGGATACATGCCAAATGTACACCTCCACCTACGTAGAACAATGGGCATATCAAGATCATTCGTGCCATCTATAACAAGTAAAGTAACCTCGTGAAAGGCGCATGCTCGTCGTGTAAAGTACTAGGATGTATAGATAAATCACTAGTACCTAGGATTTTAGATTTCATGAAATTTTGGTGAAATTTTGCCAAAATTTCGATTCCAACATGAGATCGAAATTTCAAACGAAATGATGATATAGGGGCCTTTTCATGTCATTCTTTTACAAATGCTGGTCGAAATTTCGCTAAAATATCGTATCAATATGGTGTCGATACGATAGCTGATATCGATATTTAAGCTCTTGCTAGTACCATTAATAGAAACAAAGTTCTCAGGACATACCTAGGGTGTGTTGGATGATGGGGAAGATCCATGAGCATAGAGTACAGAAGGTGGCATGAGCAACAACAATAGGAGGTGGTGGTGGAGATGGTGGAGGCAGAGGAGCTGGTGGAGCTGGAGATGGTGGTGGCCAGAGTTAATTATAATTAAGTTAGTGGGTGTGTTGGGAACTTAATTAGGATGCATTACACAATACCGCATGCTTACGGAGCCACTCCAACCCTATGACATTATCCTCGCCTTAGAGTCATAGTGTGAGGTCACACATAACACTTCATATTTTAGTTTTCTAAATAACAAGAGATTAATAGTTATATATATAAACATATGACTCATCAACTATTACATGAATATATAAGGCTATAAGGCAATTGCAGAAATTATATATATGTCATTAACTACTACATAATAATATAACATACGAGAGGTGATAGGAAAAACTTGATCCATCTCTTACAGTAACATGAAAACTTCTTTTTCAAAACATGTTATAATTTTTAGTTGTTATGCCTTCTACTTTTTTTTGTATCCATATTAAATGACTGCTTATTTTAATAAGATTATGGGAAGTAACAGCGCTCGCTAACGCTACTTCTTTCTTGCATGTTGGCAGGCAAGAAGCCTGCATCTCCGTAGTTGTTGATGGTTCCCAGCGATCGAGTATATTCTGGACGGTACAATTTCTTTTGTCTCAGTTTTTTATTAGTTATGATGTAGATGCTTACTTTTCTCTTCAATCAGATAGTTGTATATATTGTTAGCCTTTTTGTACATGTTGTATATGTTTATGAAAGTTAAAGAAATAGAATATTGGTGGCATTTGTTGGTATCGGTTCTGTGGTGATTACATTGAATGCGAATATCTTAACAAACGAAAAATTTTCCTGTATTTTCATTTACTTAATGCGATATTAGGGAATGTTGTATTGCGAATGCGGCGTAAACGGGTGTCCAGATACGAGGGCATCATAGTTTGGTATCAAAGCCGTGGTACCTCGATACGCACATTTGCAGTATTATAATTCTGACCCCATTAAGTTCTCAGATAATGACAGTCTCCCGACTTGTCGCGAGTTCGAGAAGGGAAATATGACATTCAAATCAATAACCACAAATGTTACCAATTTCATTAATTTTCATTTATTAGAAGAGAAAAAAAGCATATATGATAAGTATCTGCGAACGACACTTTTTATGACTAAAAAATGGTTCTCAAGTAGAGCCATAGCATGCTGACCAAGTCAGGAGACGACTAACCAGCTAGCACGCATACTAACCGTTCTCACCGACCTTCAGCAGCAGCAAGCTACTACGGGAAATAAAAAGGATCAGATTTTGACTCAGCAGACAGAGATTGCTGACAGGCAAACGGACATGGAGCTCAGATTTGAGGAGCTGTCAGATTCCACCTGTCGTCCATCTCACGACGGCACACGCTAGGACCATCGACAGTCGGTAGAGGTACAACAACCTCATTTCGATGATCCACTTGAGGAGATGCTAGAGCATGGAGCTAAAGATGGAGACTATGACAGAGAGCAAGAGATGTAGACTTTGCAGACGAGGATGCACAAGAGTATTCCGCTATCCATAGGCACCAGTCGATTTTCACTTCTTACCAGCGGGCCAATGTGCCTATGTTTGAGGGTACTGGTACGTCAAATATGGCAGAGCATTGGCTCAAGAGGGTCATGAAGGTATTGATGATGATTCACGTGTCACGAGACACGTGGCTATCTTTCATGGAGTATTCACTGATAGATTTTGCAGAGAGATGGCGAGATGCAGTAGTTTCTAGTTAGGTCGTGAGCATACGTGGGATGACTTTGAGACAAGGTTCAGGTCCAACATCTTTTTTTCAAAGTGGAAGGAGTCCTAGTGCCATTTGTTTGCAAAGCTTCTTCAGGGATGGATGACAACCAGAGATTACTTCATTCCATAAACCAAGTGTCTCCACACACACCAGCAGCTACTGCATTTCTAGAGGAGAATCTGAAAAAGTTCATCAGAGGCATGAGGGAGTAGGTGCAGGAGAAGTTGGCTGGATTGCATATTACTTCTATCTCTGAGGCTACTAACATAGAGGAGAAGTTTGAGGATATCCAAAAGTGACGATTTGGGAGCTCACCTGGAGGGACGCCTAGACCACAACGATCACTTGGGCCGATACGTTGACCTTTCTAGCATCAGAGGTCAGCTAGGCGGTTCTGACCTACAGGTTCGTCATCTCAAGTAGTGCCCGCTCATCTCCATCGACTACCTTAGGAGGAGCACTTGCCGGACGTGGCACAGATTCTACTCGACCATCTGGGCCGCAGCGAGCAGACAGACCCCCAGCAGGATCGGTACGAAGTACAAACTTGACCACTTCATCTACTCGGTCAATCCGATGTTACTTGTGTCACGAGTGGGGACATTACCGGCATCAGTGTCCCCATAGATCTGGTGAGCCTCGCCCACAGCCACAGGCATAGCATACAGGGAGTTCTCGTAGCAAGAATTCCAACTTCAGGAGGCAGCAACAGAGAGAGACACAGAGTGTGGCAAGTTTCAGTACCACAACAGCTTGGCAAGGTCATCTACACACAATGATCGAGGAGCAAGCACGTTCAACAGCTACTGTAGTGAAAGGTATGGTCTCAGTCTTGAACCGACCTTTCCATGTTTTGTTTGATTCTGGAACAACTCATTCTTTCCTAGCATTGAGATTGCTAGCTTTTTTAGGCAGAGTTGCAGAGGCTTTATCTTCTTCATATAACATCAGTGGGCCAGGTGGCCAGTTGTTTATTATTTCCCTGATAGTCAGGCACTTGCCAGTACTGATTGGTGGTCATGAGATGATTGCAGATTGTTTGCTACTACAGCTTGATGAGTTTTACTTGATTCTAGGCATGGATTGGTTATCTACTAATCATGCTCTTGTTGATTGCTTTAGGAAGACAGTTGTCATCAGGATTCCAGGTTTATCCGAGTTCACTTTTGAGGGTACATTACATGACTCCAAAATGAAGTATATTTCAGTGCTGAGAGCTTAGAGACTTGTTGATCAGGGTTGTGATTCCTATCTAGAATTTGTTCGAGAGGTATCTGATCATGAGCCGATGACTCAGGACATAAGAGTAGTGTCAGAATATCCAGATATGTTTCCTGATGAGTTACCGGGATTACCTCTTGAGAAAGACATCGAGTTTGACATCACATTGCTACCAGATACACAGTCGATCTCGATGGCACCATATCGCATAGAACCAACTGAATTGAGATAGCTGAAGGTGTAGTTGCAAGAGTTACTTGACATGGGATTCGTGAGGCCGAACACTTCACCTTGGGTTGCTCCAGTTTTATTTGTCAGGAAAAAGGATGGATCCAAGAGATTATGCATTGATTATTGGCAACTGAACAAGAGAACGGTGAACCATTATCCATTGTCGCTTATCGATCATTTATTCGATCAGCTCCAGGGATCTTCAGTGTTCTAGAAGATCGATCTTCGTTCGGGCTATCATTAGCTGAGGATTCGAGAATCCGATATTCCGAAGATAGATTTCAAGACTCGCTATGGATACTACGAGTTTGTGGTGATGTTGTTTGGGCTCACCAATGCACCTGCAGCTTTCATGGATATGATGAACAGGATTTTCCGTCCATACTTGGACAAGTTTGTGGTAGTATTCATTGATAATGTGCTCATATATTCTCGGAATGAATGGGATCAAGCGAAAGATCTACGAACTGTCTTGGATACATTGCGGGAGCACAAGCTATATGCCAAGTTGAGCAAGTGTGAGTTTTGGTCATCCCAAGTCTCATTTTTGGGGCATGTCATTTTTGGAGCAGGCATCATAATTGATCCTGCGAAGATAGATGTAATCATGACTTGGGAGTAGCCCAAGACAGTTACTCAGATTCGAAGCTTCCTTGGGCTAGCAGGTTATTACAGACACTTCATCAGTTGATTTTCACGTATTGTTCGCCCTTTGACACGATTGACGCAGAAAAAAGTTCCATTCATTTGGGACGATTCAAGTGAACAGGCCTTCAGGACACTGATGGAGATTGACTACAACACCCATTTTTGCTCTCCCTTCAAACACTCAGGATTATGTAGTCTACACAGATGCATCTAGAGAAGGTCTAGGAGCGGTATTGATGCAAAGAGGTCGAGTGATTGCCTACACATCATGTCAGTTGAGACAGAATGAGCGGAATCACCCCACACATGACTTGAAGTTGGCAGCAGTTGTCTTTGCCTTGAAGATATGGCGCCACTATCTATATGGGTTGAATTTCGAATTCTTCATTGATCATAAGAACATGAAGTATTTGATCAGGAGCTGAACATGAGCCAGTGCAGGTGGCTCGAGCTACTGAAGGACTACGATTGCACGATCTCTTACCATCCCGGTAAGGGAAACATGGTGACTGATGCACTTAGCAGGAGAGCTCATGCAGATGGTACGGTGAACTGGTTATATACATGGGATATGCTTGCATCTTTGACTGATTGGCATCCTCAGGAGAGTGTATCCATATCCACAGCCATGCCTCCACGATTCAGTAGTTTGTGGGATCGCATCGTCGAACGCCAGAAGACAGATTCTTGGATTCGAGATAAATACATGTACGTCGTCAAGGACGAGGTTGATGATTTTGTTGCGACAGAGTCTATTTTATGGAAGGCAGGACGCGTCGTTGTTCCCAACGACGAGCAATTGCGCAGAGATATTGATGAGGCACACATTTCACGATGGTTCATCCATCCTGGCAGTACCAAGATGTATCGTGATCTGAGTCAACATTTCTGGTGGGAGGGAATGAAGCGCGATGTGGCACTATATGTCAACAGATGCATTACCTGTCAGATGGTCAAGGTTGAGCACAGGAGACCACCAAGACTATTGTAGTCTCTCCCTATTCCCAAGGGGAAATGGGATAGTATTTCTATGGATTTTGTCGCAGATCTGCCGAAAACACCAAGTGACCATGATTCTATATGGGTTGTTGTTGACAGGTTGACCAAGCAGCTCATTTCATACCTGTCAGCATGACCTGTATACCATCTAGATTGGCCAGGCTATATGTAAAGAAAATCATCAGACTTCATGGTATACCACGCGAGGTGGTGTTCGACAAAGACTCGAGGTTTATGTCACATTATTGGCATCAGTTCATGTCGGCACCACAAACAGAATTGAAGATGAGTTCTTCTTATCATCCGCAGACAGACGAGCAGAGTGAACGTACCATACATACGCTCGAGGATTTTCTACGCACATGCACTTTGGAGTGGAAAGGGTCCTGGAAGGACCAACCATCTGCCATTAATGAAATTCACATATAACAACAGCTATTGTTGTAGGAAATGAAAGACTTGTTTATTCAAGAGAACCCTAGGCTCTCTTATATAGAGAAAGCCTATGGGTAAATTACATAAGAAGGAACAATAAATATAAGCGTGACACTTAAGTATATAAATACTAGAAATATCTCTACACTCCCCCTCAAGATGGAGCATAGATGTCAATCATGCTCAGCTTGGAAGTACATTTCTGAAACTGCCCTCTGAGCAACGGCTTGGTGAAAATGTCTGCAGTCTGTTCACCTGAACTCACATGAGAAGTGGAAATTAGCCCTTTTTGAATCATGTCCCTGGTATAGTGGCAGTCTACCTCAATATGTTTCGTCCTTTCATGAAATGTAGGATTATTAGCAATGAATAATGCGGCTTGATTATCACACTTTAGCAGCATGGGTAACGATACATCTATATGCAGATCTATTAATACGACTCGAACCCACATCAACTCCGTACTAGCTTGCTCCATGGCCATGTACTCAGATTCAGCACTAGATCTAGCAACCACTGTCTGTATCTTGCTCTTCCAAGAGACTAAGGAACTGCCAATGAATACCGCAAATCCTGAGGTAGATTTTCGATCTCTGGGGCATCCAGCATAGTCCCATCAGCACATGCAGAGATAGAAAGATTTGTTTCTTTCCTAAACAACAATCATGCACCTGGAGACGACTTTAGATATCTCAGTATCATATATAAAGCATCCATGTGTACTTGTCTGGGTTGCTCCATGAATTGACTCACCCTACTCACTGCAAACGCAATGTCAGGTCTGGTCATGGTAATATAGAGAAGTTTTCCCACCATTTCTCTATATCTTCTTGTATCAACTTCTTCTGTGTCATCTCCATATAGCTTCATACTAGGGTCCATGGGAGTAGCAGAGGGTCGACACCCAATCATGCCTGTCTCAACAAGCATATCTGTAATATATTTCCTTTGGGTCATCACAAGACCCTGCGCATTCCTTGCAAACTCCAGTCCCAGAAAGTATTGTAAGGTACCAAGATCCTTCGTCACAAACTGACTGCCTAGAAATGCTTTTGCTATCTTTATCCCCAGCATGTCATCTCCCGTAACAAGTATATCATCAACATATACCATAATAACAACAGTACCTCTGAGAGTCTTCTGGACAAACAAAGAGTGGTCAGCATTCGATCTTATGAAGCCTTGCGTCTGGATGAGATCTGAAAGCTTCTGAAACCATGCCCGCGGACTTTGTTTAAGACCATATATGGCCTTGTGCAGTCTACACACCATATGACACTCCCCCTCAGCAGCAAACCCCGGAGGCTGTTGCATGTAGACTTCTTCCTGTAGATCTCCATACAAAAAGGCATTTTTGACATCAAGCTGAAACAAGGGCCAATCACGTACCATTGCAACGGGGAGGAGAATACGTAGTGTAGAATGACGTGCCACCGGAGAGAAGGTGTCCATATAGTCCACCCCATAGGTCTGAGTGAACCCACGAGCCACTAGTCTTGCCTTGTAGCGATCAAGGCTGCCATCCGCATTATATTTGACAGTAAAGATCCATTTACAACTGACCACAGACGCACCTGGAGGAGCAGTAACCAAGCTCCATGTACCACGGGAGCGCAAGGCAGCCATTTCTTCTTCCATTGCCAACTCCAGCAGCTATCTTTCAGTGCATCCAGATAGTTCCATGGTATCTCCACGGTAGAAAGAGCAATGGCAAATCTCTGACAATCACCAGTGAGGCAATGGAAGAAGACCTGGGAAGCAAGTGGGTAAGACGCACATGTCCTCTTGGACTTCCTTAGGGCAATAGGAACATCCAAATCATCAGCAGTGTCCACCTGTACATCAGGATCCTGCACTTGTGCATTGTTAGTCCCATCAGTACTCATATCACCTGGACATACATGGGGCGTGGTAGATGAATGACGGCCTCCATGAGCAGTTTTTGGACGACGAGTGTAGAATTTTGGTAAAGGTTGCACTGGTGGTCGGGTAGGTGGTGGTGGTAGTGTTGGTGACAAGGGAGGAGTAGGTATGGTATCAGGCTGACATATAGGACTAATAGGAGGAGGTGGCACATAACCGTCAATAACAGTATTCGAAGGCATTAGCCTAATCACCTGTAGACGAGAAATACATGACATTTTCAAAGAAAGTGACATCTGCACTGACATAATATCTGTTATTCACAGGGTCATAGCAACGGTAGCCCTTTTGAGTACAAGAGTACCCTAGAAAGACACGCTTGACAGCCCTAGGTGAGAGCTTGTCAACCCCTGGCGCAAGTTGATGGATGAAAGCCACAGAACCAAAAACACGAGGAGGTAAAGCAAACAATTCCTGGTCAGGAAAAATAATAGAAAGAGGAACTTGCTCCCCCAACACAGAAGATGGCATACGATTAATTAGATAACCTGCCATAAGCACCGCATCACCCCAAAACGACAGAGGAGCACTACTATGAATGAGTAAAGTCCTAGCCACATCAAGAAGATGACGATGTTTCCTTTCAGCAACATCGTTCTGTTGAGACGTATATGCACAGGTTGTTTGGTGAATAATGCCACAAGATGAGAAGAAATGAGAAAGAGAACGGTTGCAAAATTCTAATGCATTATCAGTACGAACAATCTTCACATTAGAAGAACAAACATTCCGAATTTCATTGATAAGATGCTTGATTACATCCCCCGCTTCAGATTTATTTTTCAATAAAATGACCCACGACAATATAGAGAAATCATCTACAACCACTAGGTAAAAACTGTGTCCCCGGTGATCAGGTACACGACTCGGACCCCAAATGTCAACATGCAATAACTCAAAAGGGGAGCGACTGCTCCGAGACTCACGAGTAGGGAAAGTAGACCTGTGATGCTTTCCCAACTGATAAGCGTCACACTGAAAGGAAGACTTGGATGAAATCTGGGGCATGATATGACGGAGCTTCTGAAGAGGGAGATGGCCAAAACGCAGATGCCAGATAAAAGGAGAAGTAGATCCACTGGACTGAGATGAGACACCAGCATAGGATGGAGGGACCAACCGATAAAGTCCATCATGCTCACGGCCACAGCCAATCACCTTGCACGTAAGAATGTCCTAAAAGATAAGAGAGGGTGGGTCAAATATAGCTCGACAATGCAAATCCTTTGTAAGCTAGCTAATAGAGAGAAAGTTCATAGAAAAATCTGGAGCATGCAAAACATTCAACAGACGGATAGAAGATGTCAAACTGATCTCTCCCTGACCAATGATGGGGGAATGAGTGCCATCAGCAATCACAACCGATCGCCCTTGAGATACTTCTCTGTAGGATGTGAACTTATCTCTGTCTCGACAGAGATGATGTGTCACCCCAGAGTCCAATATCCATTCTGAAATATCCGGACTGTGACATGAAGTAAATGCGTAAATGCTACCTGAAGAGCTCGCCGAGGCAGATGTGCTGGCCGAGGCTGAGGCGGCGATGTCCGAGTGACCTCCTGTCGTGTCAGTAGAGGCGGGAGGCATGATATCTCGTAGTCTGGCAATGAGGTCGTCAAACCTCTGGTCGGATGTAGATGGCGGGGTAGAGACAACATGCTCGGCAACACGTGCAGAGGTAGGAAAACCATGCATAGAATAGCATGTGTCTTCCGTATGACCCGAGCGATGACAGAAGGAACATGGTGGACGGAAGCAACCGCCTCGACAGCGAGGTCCACGACCACGAAAGGGGGACGCACCTCTGCCACGTGAAGCCGCCATTGCCGAGGGAGGTGGTGTAGACCCAGAAGAAGGAACCGAGATTCGGCTTAGTCGCCGATACACCTCCTCCACTGGAGGAATAGTCGCATCTGCCAATATCTGTGAGTGGGCCGCATCATATTCTGGGTCTAGGGCCGCAAGTAAGACCCCCACCATTGTAGCATTTCTGAACGTCTTTTGTTGCTCAGGGGTCGCTGTCAAAGGAATCATGCTGTAGAGCTTCTCAAACATCCCCCGTAGGGATGTATACAACGAATGCAACGAGCGGCCATTCTGTTTGACCGTGAAGATATCATGCTCCAATTGAAGAATATTCGTCTCGTTCTTCAATTGTGAGTACGTAGCTGCAAGAATATCTCACATGACCTTAGTTGTGGGCTGATGTAGAACATCATTGGCTATCTCCATTGTCAGAGTGCCAGAAAGCCAGACCTTGGCATACGAGTCATCGGCCTCCGATGAGGCGTAAATCCCTGTCTTCTCAACCGGCTCATCTTCGGTAAGAATGTGCTTCTTACCATTGGACTTCATCAGGCTCATGAACTGCATTGCCCAGAGCTCGTAATTCATCCCATCCATTTTGACGATAGGCGATGGATCCTTGAATGCGCCAATGGAGGGCATGTCAACCTTGTTGTCAGACATATTGTCGGAGAAGAAGATCTAGGGTTTGTAGACTAATGAAGAAATGTCTACATAAACATGAAGGGTTATGAGTGCATATGTAGACTTATGCACTCAAACCCATGCACAGAAGAAGAGGCGGGGGCCGGCGGTGGAGAGGAGGGGCCGGCGGAGAGGAGGGGCCGGCGGTGGAGAGGAGGGGCGGCGGTGGAGCGGAGGGGCCGACGATGGAGAGAGGCCGGTGGCGGAGAGGAGACTGGCGGTGGAGAGAGAGGCCGGAGGTGGAGAGAGGGGCAGCAGCGGCGGGTGGAGTTCTAGGGTTAGAGGGAAGGGCGGCGGCGGATGGGAGGGCTAGGGTTTAGCGTGGCTCTGATACCATGTTGTAGGAAATGAAAGACTTGTTTATTCAAGAGAACCCTAGGCTCTCTTGTATAGAGAAAGTCTACGGGTAAATTACATAAGAAGGAACAATAAATATAAGTGTGACACTTAAGTACATAAATACTAGAAATATCTCTACAACTATCATTCCAGTATCGACATGGCACCATTCGAAGTCCTATACGGGCGAAGATGCCTCACACCTCATAGTTGGCTTGAGGTAGGTGGTCATGCTCTCTACTCCGTAGATCTCCTGGAGGAGACTGCGAGAGCTGCTGATCTGGTGAGACGAAGGCTTCTGACGGCGCAAAGCTACAAGAAGAGTTATGCAGATCATCGAAGGAGAGATTTGGAGTTTCAAGTATCCAATCCTCTTCTCTTGCTCCTTTTACAAATTTAATTTAACCCCATATTAATGACATTCCTGCAAATTACAGGTGGGAGATTGGGTATTTCTCTATATATCTTTCATGAAGGGAATACAAAGACTTGACGTTCATGGCAAGTTGGCGCCAAGTTATGTAGGATCGTTCGAGTTCCTTGCTAGAGAGGAAGGTGACCTACCGAGTAGCCCTTCCTCCACATCTTTCGGGCATTCATTATGTTTTTCATGTATCCAATTTGAGGAAATAAGTGTGTGACCCTCGACACGTCATCAGCTATGAGAATTTAGACATGAAGATCGATTTGACATGTGAGGAGAGGCTAGTGCAGATACTTGACAGAGCTGTAAACAAGGTTTGAAAAAACGAAAGGCGAATCGAGGCGGTCCACCAGAATCGAGGCGAGGCGTAGCCTCGAGGCGGTCGAGGCGTAAGCCTCGGGTTTTCCCAAAAAATTTACTAATATAACATATTCTAGTACATAAATCTTAAGAGAGCAATAGAATAACACATATCTTGAAGTATAAAGCAAGTAAAAGAATTCTAATGCAATCCATCGTTGTCTTAGAGCCGTAGACTTGCAGTGTACCGAATGTTAAGACAAAGTACAGAGTACAAAACACAATAAGTTTCAACTTCCATAATACAAATATTATTTCTAGTTCAAAAAGTAGAATGCCAATTGCCAATTCATGCTCTTGTCTTGTAGACTCGTAAAGATCTTCTAATCATTACCCTGAACTCTAACATCGATAGCAAGAATATCATCCTCCGATTCACTATTGCTCATTGGATCATCCAATGAATCATCCATGTAGTTTAAATTTTCTTCATCATCATCTCCATCACTAACATCATCTCCAATATGAATCTCATCCTCATAAATATCAACCACAGCTTTACCTGTATTATACAATACCAATGTTATTTGTTGGTATATTATATCTTTTATTCGAATGAAATAAGTTTACCATCACATTTACCTTTCTTTCTCTTCTTCCTACGAGAATCATCTTGTTCTTCCTCAGCTTCCTCAACATCCTCCTCCAGAGGAATATTTGCATCAAGCTCGTGATATGCATTGTATTCACATGTCTGAAGCTTTGAAACACACCCATCACCAGAATCGACATCTTCCAAGCATAGGGGATCCTCCATAGTCTATTTCTTGACCTCCCTCTGCTTCAACTTCAAGTTGAACATAACATAAACCAAATCATTGAGTTTTGCTTGTGTGAGTCGATTTCTCCTTTTCGTATGTGCCTACCCAATACACATGGTCATGCTTAGAACATATACAATTAGAAAATATGTTTATGATCTACTCAAGTCAAGATACTACCTAATTAAATGAACTCCAATTGCATTCACAAACAGATGCACTACATGTCAAACTCAAAATTTTTATGGAAAACTTGGTTAGCTCACGATTATCATCTCCAAAAGCCCTCCACCAGTCAGCCGATGATGGTGATAAATCCATAATATATGGTTAAATTCAATAATGGAAAGCAAAGAATAATGGATTTAGAGGATCAGAGATATACATACCTGGACTCCGTTTCTTGCGTGTGTTCACAGTATTGGAATATCCAAACAAGCATCGTGCATTCCTGAAAGCATCTATCTGCAGATCTACTTTCTCCCTCTCCAATGGATCACTTATCAACCTCTCCATACAAGCATATAATCCAATTTTTATCTCTGTATATGTGAAAAATGATGGTTCGTAGTGATATTGGGGATTGAGAAAGTAGGCAGCAACATGCAAATGCGTATGAAGTTGGCGATCCCACCTAGCATCCACGATGTCCCAAAATGGCTTGTATTTTTCTTCTTCATTGCCTAACGCATGCGCAATTTCCTCCTTGACTATGTCCATGGTTTCATAAATGAATCCCATTGGGGGATATTTTTCGGAATCAACCATCCTTAAAACCATACCAAAAGTTTGGTTGTACTAATCACAAAGGCAACACCGGGCCAAAAAGATCTGCGTCTCAAAATTGTGTTGCATGTAATTTGCCCTTGGGGCTTGGAAGTATACGGGCTCCTATTCCATGCATAGGAAGTAAAAAATGACTCGAGGGAGTCCCTAACAATGATCAATCTCTGTAATGTCAAGAAAGCCGTAGCAAAACGGGTAACGGTAGGTCGGACCAAATCTCCCACAATCTTTGCTCTGATCATGGACAAAACACAACCATGTGCAAAGATGTAGTTGATCACTCTTTTGACTTTTTTGAAAATGGAAGCATGCAGAGGCAATTTTAAAATGTCTTCTAGCATCAAATCAATGTAGTGGGCGGCACACGGGGTCCAATATAAATGTTGTCTCCTCTCCATCAGCAATTTTCCAGCCGCTTTGTAGTTTGAGGCATTATCGGTTATAACTTGTATGACGTTGTCCTCACCAACCTCCTCAACTACATCATCGAGCAAAGAAAATAGTAATTGTGCACTCTTTGTTCTGTCTGATGCATCAATGAACTTCAAGAACCAAGTCCCATTCGGATTGTTCACTAAAAAATTGATAAATGAACGACCTTTTGTATCCATCCAACCATCAGACATGATACTACAACCTGTCTTTGCCCAAGAAGCCTTTGCCGCTTTCATCACATTGTCGATGTTATTCACTTCTTCCTTCAATATCCATGTTCTCAACTCGTGTGTCGTTGGAGGTTTCAATCCCCTCCCAAATGCACCAACAGAATGAACCCTTGTTTGAAATGATGGAATATTTGCACAATTGAATGCTAATCTATTTTCAAAGAAAAATCTTCCAATATCACGACAAACACGAGTCCTCTCCTCTTTCTTCCATGATGCATTCAATGTCATCTGATGTTGCTTCTCGAGGACGTTTGTAGTCCCAATACTGGGACTTCCCGAGCCGGCCACACCAACAAATAAGTCCATAGGACCCCCTACCTACTTCACACTGTTGGATCCTCCTGTGCATGTTTGAGGATCGTTATTTCCACGAGGTTCTTCCATTCCAAAAGCACCCACTCTACAAAGTTCCTCCATCTCTTCCACGGCTCTTCTATTTTTTTCTTCGTGCATTGCTAGCAAACACTTCATTTCATTGGCTACTTCAAATGGAACTTTTGGGCATGCTTTAACATTTTTCCCAGTTTTACCGAGGTGGTGCTTGAGTCTTGCAACTCCATCGGTAATCCTCTTAGCACAGAAATTGCATTGTGCGTAAACATAATCTTTGCCCCTCGTAGACACGTCCATTTCGAGTTGGACACAGTATTTCCACCCAGGGTCGCTTCGACCTCCTTCGGAATCTTTCGCGCCTCTCTTCTTTGCTTTTGGCATTTCTGAAATTTATTGCACAAAAAGAAAATACAAGTACAAACAATTTGTCATAAAGTTTGAAATTTGAATCACAGATTCACAACAATCACAATTCACAAATCACAAGATTCACAAATAACAATATTCCCAACAAGCCAACGAAAACGAAAAACCTAACTAAAATTAATGATTTTGAGTCACCATGGCAATGTTGGCATCTTCGTTGCATATCAACGCAAATGTGAGTCTAGGACTCATTGCTCAACGCAAAAACTGATTTTCGTAGACACACCCACTTTCTCTTCTGTCTCTTATGATAGTTAGGAGAAAACTAGTGAGTCGAATATGTTTTTTTCCAATGTACGACTGATTGAAACTGATTTAGCTTTTGCACTTGAAGTTATCTTTATGATGCATGCATTTAGTTTACCTATGCTTTGACGTTTTCCAATGAAATGTGTATCATTTTATAATTTTCAGATTGAAGGGTAAAATCCTACTTCTTGTTGGGAACAAATATACTGCAAAATACGAAGAAATATTGATAATGATCTTACTTCTGCTGTAGAATGTGAACTTTATGATGTTTGGGTTTTCAAATCAAAAGATTTCTGAGCTTATGAGCTTATTCAGGTAACAACAAAGGCATAAAATCATACATGCGAAATGGAAGCGGCGGCGCAAGATGAAGAGGGAGGCGGCGATGGCGAGGGAGGAGGCAAAGACAGCTATGGAAGCTTGCAAGCTTCGAGAACCCAACACCAGAAATGTCGCCGGTCGACTTGCCACTCGCCAACCTCAAGAACCGAAGTAATTGGAATGGGGTTTAGGGCTTTTTTTGGGCTTTTCAGAGACAACAGAGAACCAGGTCGAGCGAAAGGGGTCCTCGAGCTTTCAGGAGGAAGAAACCTAATAAAGCGGGTCACGTCGCATCGCCTCAAGGCGCAACCGCCTCAGGGTGTTTTTCGTTAACGAGGCACCCACCTCACAAGAAAAAGCCAAGGCGTACGCCTCAGAACCAAAATGGACCGCCTCACCTCGAGCGCCTCGAGGTGCGTTTTTTAATTCCATGGCTGTAAAGAATCTTTGCAGCAAGGAGATTCCATTGATCAAGGTGTTGTGGTACCGACACGACGTCGAAGAAGCGACGTAGGAGACTGAAGCTGACATGCGCCTACGATACCCGCAGCTTTTCTCAAGTAATCATTAAAGCAAGCCTTGTAATCATTTTCATATTAAAATAATATGGCTTATTCCCTTTATGGTTTTGATGTGTTCAAAACCCTTTGAGGTTTTTATGGCCATATGAAATCTAAACAAGACACCTAATGACCTTGACTCGAGTCTCGCGGATGAGACTCCCTTTGAGGATTCTATATTTGTAACATCTGAAATTAATAAAAGCCAAAACTCGACCAAATTAGAGTCCGTTTAACCCAATAAAGTTATCGAGCATTCTTAAATAACTTAAATCGATCAAATTGATTTGAATCAAAAGTCGCTCGGGCGAAGTCGACCAAAAATCAGTCGTATCATAATGCATGCTATATGTGGAATGGGAAAAGAAAAGTTGTATTCCATCTAACCCTAGAGCTCTCTTATGTAGGAGAAAAGCTCTACAAGTAAATTACATAAACATGACAATAGAAATAAATAATAGAAGAAGAATGACAGAAACAACATAAATATCATAACACTCCCCCTCAAGCTGGAGCATATATATATATATATATATATCATGCTCAGCTTGGAACAACAATGATGGAAAGGACCTCTGCCAATATCTGTGAGTGGGCCGCATCATATTCTGGGTCTAGGGCCGCAAGTAAGACCCCCACCATTGTAGCATTTCTGAACGTCTTTTGTTGCTCAGGGGTCGCTGTCAAAGGAATCATGCTGTAGAGCTTCTCAAACATCCCCCGTAGGGATGTATACAACGAATGCAACGAGCGGCCATTCTGTTTGACCGTGAAGATATCATGCTCCAATTGAAGAATATTCGTCTCGTTCTTCAATTGTGAGTACGTAGCTGCAAGAATATCTCACATGACCTTAGTTGTGGGCTGATGTAGAACATCATTGGCTATCTCCATTGTCAGAGTGCCAGAAAGCCAGACCTTGGCATACGAGTCATCGGCCTCCGATGAGGCGTAAATCCCTGTCTTCTCAACCGGCTCATCTTCGGTAAGAATGTGCTTCTTACCATTGGACTTCATCAGGCTCATGAACTGCATTGCCCAGAGCTCGTAATTCATCCCATCCATTTTGACGATAGGCGATGGATCCTTGAATGCGCCAATGGAGGGCATGTCAACCTTGTTGTCAGACATATTGTCGGAGAAGAAGATCTAGGGTTTGTAGACTAATGAAGAAATGTCTACATAAACATGAAGGGTTATGAGTGCATATGTAGACTTATGCACTCAAACCCATGCACAGAAGAAGAGGCGGGGGCCGGCGGTGGAGAGGAGGGGCCGGCGGAGAGGAGGGGCCGGCGGTGGAGAGGAGGGGCGGCGGTGGAGCGGAGGGGCCGACGATGGAGAGAGGCCGGTGGCGGAGAGGAGACTGGCGGTGGAGAGAGAGGTCGGAGGTGGAGAGAGGGGCAGCAGCGGCGGGTGGAGTTCTAGGGTTAGAGGGAAGGGCGGCGGCGGATGGGAGGGCTAGGGTTTAGCGTGGCTCTGATACCATGTTGTAGGAAATGAAAGACTTGTTTATTCAAGAGAACCCTAGGCTCTCTTGTATAGAGAAAGTCTACGGGTAAATTACATAAGAAGGAACAATAAATATAAGTGTGACACTTAAGTACATAAATACTAGAAATATCTCTACAACTATCATTCCAGTATCGACATGGCACCATTCGAAGTCCTATACGGGCGAAGATGCCTCACACCTCATAGTTGGCTTGAGGTAGGTGGTCATGCTCTCTACTCCGTAGATCTCCTGGAGGAGACTGCGAGAGCTGCTGATCTGGTGAGACGAAGGCTTCTGACGGCGCAAAGCTACAAGAAGAGTTATGCAGATCATCGAAGGAGAGATTTGGAGTTTCAAGTATCCAATCCTCTTCTCTTGCTCCTTTTACAAATTTAATTTAACCCCATATTAATGACATTCCTGCAAATTACAGGTGGGAGATTGGGTATTTCTCTATATATCTTTCATGAAGGGAATACAAAGACTTGACGTTCATGGCAAGTTGGCGCCAAGTTATGTAGGATCGTTCGAGTTCCTTGCTAGAGAGGAAGGTGACCTACCGAGTAGCCCTTCCTCCACATCTTTCGGGCATTCATTATGTTTTTCATGTATCCAATTTGAGGAAATAAGTGTGTGACCCTCGACACGTCATCAGCTATGAGAATTTAGACATGAAGATCGATTTGACATGTGAGGAGAGGCTAGTGCAGATACTTGACAGAGCTGTAAACAAGGTTTGAAAAAACGAAAGGCGAATCGAGGCGGTCCACCAGAATCGAGGCGAGGCGTAGCCTCGAGGCGGTCGAGGCGTAAGCCTCGGGTTTTCCCAAAAAATTTACTAACATATTCTAGTACATAAATCTTAAGAGAGCAATAGAATAACACATATCTTGAAGTATAAAGCAAGTAAAAGAATTCTAATGCAATCCATCGTTGTCTTAGAGCCGTAGACTTGCAGTGTACCGAATGTTAAGACAAAGTACAGAGTACAAAGCACAATAAGTTTCAACTTCCATAATACAAATATTATTTCTAGTTCAAAAAGTAGAATGCCAATTGCCAATTCATGCTCTTGTCTTGTAGACTCGTAAAGATCTTCTAATCATTGCCCTGAACTCTAACATCGATAGCAAGAATATCATCCTCCGATTCACTATTGCTCATTGGATCATCCAATGAATCATCCATGTAGTTTAAATTTTCTTCATCATCATCTCCATCACTAACATCATCTCCAATATGAATCTCATCCTCATAAATATCAACCACAGCTTTACCTGTATTATACAATACCAATGTTATTTGTTGGTATATTATATCTTTTATTCGAATGAAATAAGTTTACCATCACATTTACCTTTCTTTCTCTTCTTCCTACGAGAATCATCTTGTTCTTCCTCAGCTTCCTCAACATCCTCCTCCAGAGGAATATTTGCATCAAGCTCGTGATATGCATTGTATTCACATGTCTGAAGCTTTGAAACACACCCATCACCAGAATCGACATCTTCCAAGCATAGGGGATCCTCCATAGTCTATTTCTTGACCTCCCTCTGCTTCAACTTCAAGTTGAACATAACATAAACCAAATCATTGAGTTTTGCTTGTGTGAGTCGATTTCTCCTTTTCGTATGTGCCTACCCAATACACATGGTCATGCTTAGAACATATACAATTAGAAAATATGTTTATGATCTACTCAAGTCAAGATACTACCTAATTAAATGAACTCCAATTGCATTCACAAACAGATGCACTACATGTCAAACTCAAAATTTTTATGGAAAACTTGGTTAGCTCACGATTATCATCTCCAAAAGCCCTCCACCAGTCAGCCGATGATGGTGATAAATCCATAATATATGGTTAAATTCAATAATGGAAAGCAAAGAATAATGGATTTAGAGGATCAGAGATATACATACCTGGACTCCGTTTCTTGCGTGTGTTCACAGTATTGGAATATCCAAACAAGCATCGTGCATTCCTGAAAGCATCTATCTGCAGATCTACTTTCTCCCTCTCCAATGGATCACTTATCAACCTCTCCATACAAGCATATAATCCAATTTTTATCTCTGTATATGTGAAAAATGATGGTTCGTAGTGATATTGGGGATTGAGAAAGTAGGCAGCAGCATGCAAATGCGTATGAAGTTGGCGATCCCACCTAGCATCCACGATGTCCCAAAATGGCTTGTATTTTTCTTCTTCATTGCCTAACGCATGCGCAATTTCCTCCTTGACTATGTCCATGGTTTCATAAATGAATCCCATTGGGGGATATTTTTCGGAATCAACCATCCTTAAAACCATACCAAAAGTTTGGTTGTACTAATCACAAAGGCAACACTGGGCCAAAAAGATCTGCGTCTCAAAATTGTGTTGCATGTAATTTGCCCTTGGGGCTTGGAAGTATACGGGCTCCTATTCCATGCATAGGAAGTAAAAAATGACTCGAGGGAGTCCCTAACAATGATCAATCTCTGTAATGTCAAGAAAGCCGTAGCAAAACGGGTAACGGTAGGTCGGACCAAATCTCCCACAATCTTTGCTCTGATCATGGACAAAACACAACCATGTGCAAAGATGTAGTTGATCACTCTTTTGACTTTTTTGAAAATGGAAGCATGCAGAGGCAATTTTAAAATGTCTTCTAGCATCAAATCAATGTAGTGGGCGGCACACGGGGTCCAATATAAATGTTGTCTCCTCTCCATCAGCAATTTTCCAGCCGCTTTGTAGTTTGAGGCATTATCGGTTATAACTTGTATGACGTTGTCCTCACCAACCTCCTCAACTACATCATCGAGCAAAGAAAATAGTAATTGTGCACTCTTTGTTCTGTCTGATGCATCAATGAACTTCAAGAACCAAGTCCCATTCGGATTGTTCACTAAAAAATTGATAAATGAACGACCTTTTGTATCCATCCAACCATCAGACATGATACTACAACCTGTCTCTGCCCAAGAAGCCTTTGCCGCTTTCATCACATTGTCGATGTTATTCACTTCTTCCTTCAATATCCATGTTCTCAACTCGTGTGTCGTTGGAGGTTTCAATCCCCTCCCAAATGCACCAACAGAATGAACCCTTGTTTGAAATGATGGAATATTTGCACAATTGAATGCTAATCTATTTTCAAAGAAAAATCTTCCAATATCACGACAAACACGAGTCCTCTCCTCTTTCTTCCATGATGCATTCAATGTCATCTGATGTTGCTTCTCGAGGACGTTTGTAGTCCCAATACTGGGACTTCCCGAGCCGGCCACACCAACAAATAAGTCCATAGGACCCCCTACCTACTTCACACTGTTGGATCCTCCTGTGCATGTTTGAGGATCGTTATTTCCACGAGGTTCTTCCATTCCAAAAGCACCCACTCTACAAAGTTCCTCCATCTCTTCCACGGCTCTTCTATTTTTTTCTTCGTGCATTGCTAGCAAACACTTCATTTCATTGGCTACTTCAAATGGAACTTTTGGGCATGCTTTAACATTTTTCCCAGTTTTACCGAGGTGGTGCTTGAGTCTTGCAACTCCATCGGTAATCCTCTTAGCACAGAAATTGCATTGTGCGTAAACATAATCTTTGCCCCTCGTAGACACGTCCATTTCGAGTTGGACACAGTATTTCCACCCAGGGTCGCTTCGACCTCCTTCGGAATCTTTCGCGCCTCTCTTCTTTGCTTTTGGCATTTCTGAAATTTATTGCACAAAAAGAAAATACAAGTACAAACAATTTGTCATAAAGTTTGAAATTTGAATCACAGATTCACAACAATCACAATTCACAAATCACAAGATTCACAAATAACAATATTCCCAACAAGCCAACGAAAACGAAAAACCTAACTAAAATTAATGATTTTGAGTCACCATGGCAATGTTGGCATCTTCGTTGCATATCAACGCAAATGTGAGTCTAGGACTCATTGCTCAACGCAAAAACTGATTTTCGTAGACACACCCACTTTCTCTTCTGTCTCTTATGATAGTTAGGAGAAAACTAGTGAGTCGAATATGTTTTTTTCCAATGTACGACTGATTGAAACTGATTTAGCTTTTGCACTTGAAGTTATCTTTATGATGCATGCATTTAGTTTACCTATGCTTTGACGTTTTCCAATGAAATGTGTATCATTTTATAATTTTCAGATTGAAGGGTAAAATCCTACTTCTTGTTGGGAACAAATATACTGCAAAATACGAAGAAATATTGATAATGATCTTACTTCTGCTGTAGAATGTGAACTTTATGATGTTTGGGTTTTCAAATCAAAAGATTTCTGAGCTTATGAGCTTATTCAGGTAACAACAAAGGCATAAAATCATACATGCGAAATGGAAGCGGCGGCGCAAGATGAAGAGGGAGGCGGCGATGGCGAGGGAGGAGGCAAAGACAGCTATGGAAGCTTGCAAGCTTCGAGAACCCAACACCAGAAATGTCGCCGGTCGACTTGCCACTCGCCAACCTCAAGAACCGAAGTAATTGGAATGGGGTTTAGGGCTTTTTTTGGGCTTTTCAGAGACAACAGAGAACCAGGTCGAGCGAAAGGGGTCCTCGAGCTTTCAGGAAGAAGAAACCTAATAAAGCGGGTCACGTCGCATCGCCTCAAGGCGCAACCGCCTCAGGGTGTTTTTCGTTAACGAGGCACCCACCTCACAAGAAAAAGCCAAGGCGTACGCCTCAGAACCAAAATGGACCGCCTCACCTCGAGCGCCTCGAGGTGCGTTTTTTAATTCCATGGATGTAAAGAATCTTTGCAGCAAGGAGATTCCATTGATCAAGGTGTTGTGGTACCGACACGACGTCGAAGAAGCGACGTAGGAGACTGAAGCTGACATGCGCCTACGATACCCGCAGCTTTTCTCAAGTAATCATTAAAGCAAGCCTTGTAATCATTTTCATATTAAAATAATATGGCTTATTCCCTTTATGGTTTTGATGTGTTCAAAACCCTTTGAGGTTTTTATGGCCATATGAAATCTAAACAAGACACCTAATGACCTTGACTCGAGTCTCGCGGATGAGACTCCCTTTGAGGATTCTATATTTGTAACATCTGAAATTAATAAAAGCCAAAACTCGACCAAATTAGAGTCCGTTTAACCCAATAAAGTTATCGAGCATTCTTAAATAACTTAAATCGATCAAATTGATTTGAATCAAAAGTCGCTCGGGCGAAGTCGACCAAAAATCAGTCGTATCATAATGCATGCTATATGTGGAATGGGAAAAGAAAAGTTGTATTCCATCTAACCCTAGAGCTCTCTTATGTAGGAGAAAAGCTCTACAAGTAAATTACATAAACATGACAATAGAAATAAATAATAGAAGAAGAATGACAGAAACAACATAAATATCATAACACTCCCCCTCAAGCTGGAGCATATATATATATATATATATATATCATGCTCAGCTTGGAACAACAATGATGGAAAGGACCTCTGCCAATATCTGTGAGTGGGCCGCATCATATTCTGGGTCTAGGGCCGCAAGTAAGACCCCCACCATTGTAGCATTTCTGAACGTCTTTTGTTGCTCAGGGGTCGCTGTCAAAGGAATCATGCTGTAGAGCTTCTCAAACATCCCCCGTAGGGATGTATACAACGAATGCAACGAGCGGCCATTCTGTTTGACCGTGAAGATATCATGCTCCAATTGAAGAATATTCGTCTCGTTCTTCAATTGTGAGTACGTAGCTGCAAGAATATCTCACATGACCTTAGTTGTGGGCTGATGTAGAACATCATTGGCTATCTCCATTGTCAGAGTGCCAGAAAGCCAGACCTTGGCATACGAGTCATCGGCCTCCGATGAGGCGTAAATCCCTGTCTTCTCAACCGGCTCATCTTCGGTAAGAATGTGCTTCTTACCATTGGACTTCATCAGGCTCATGAACTGCATTGCCCAGAGCTCGTAATTCATCCCATCCATTTTGACGATAGGCGATGGATCCTTGAATGCGCCAATGGAGGGCATGTCAACCTTGTTGTCAGACATATTGTCGGAGAAGAAGATCTAGGGTTTGTAGACTAATGAAGAAATGTCTACATAAACATGAAGGGTTATGAGTGCATATGTAGACTTATGCACTCAAACCCATGCACAGAAGAAGAGGCGGGGGCCGGCGGTGGAGAGGAGGGGCCGGCGGAGAGGAGGGGCCGGCGGTGGAGAGGAGGGGCGGCGGTGGAGCGGAGGGGCCGACGATGGAGAGAGGCCGGTGGCGGAGAGGAGACTGGCGGTGGAGAGAGAGGCCGGAGGTGGAGAGAGGGGCAGCAGCGGCGGGTGGAGTTCTAGGGTTAGAGGGAAGGGCGGCGGCGGATGGGAGGGCTAGGGTTTAGCGTGGCTCTGATACCATGTTGTAGGAAATGAAAGACTTGTTTATTCAAGAGAACCCTAGGCTCTCTTGTATAGAGAAAGTCTACGGGTAAATTACATAAGAAGGAACAATAAATATAAGTGTGACACTTAAGTACATAAATACTAGAAATATCTCTACAACTATCATTCCAGTATCGACATGGCACCATTCGAAGTCCTATACGGGCGAAGATGCCTCACACCTCATAGTTGGCTTGAGGTAGGTGGTCATGCTCTCTACTCCGTAGATCTCCTGGAGGAGACTGCGAGAGCTGCTGATCTGGTGAGACGAAGGCTTCTGACGGCGCAAAGCTACAAGAAGAGTTATGCAGATCATCGAAGGAGAGATTTGGAGTTTCAAGTATCCAATCCTCTTCTCTTGCTCCTTTTACAAATTTAATTTAACCCCATATTAATGACATTCCTGCAAATTACAGGTGGGAGATTGGGTATTTCTCTATATATCTTTCATGAAGGGAATACAAAGACTTGACGTTCATGGCAAGTTGGCGCCAAGTTATGTAGGATCGTTCGAGTTCCTTGCTAGAGAGGAAGGTGACCTACCGAGTAGCCCTTCCTCCACATCTTTCGGGCATTCATTATGTTTTTCATGTATCCAATTTGAGGAAATAAGTGTGTGACCCTCGACACGTCATCAGCTATGAGAATTTAGACATGAAGATCGATTTGACATGTGAGGAGAGGCTAGTGCAGATACTTGACAGAGCTGTAAACAAGGTTTGAAAAAACGAAAGGCGAATCGAGGCGGTCCACCAGAATCGAGGCGAGGCGTAGCCTCGAGGCGGTCGAGGCGTAAGCCTCGGGTTTTCCCAAAAAATTTACTAATATAACATATTCTAGTACATAAATCTTAAGAGAGCAATAGAATAACACATATCTTGAAGTATAAAGCAAGTAAAAGAATTCTAATGCAATCCATCGTTGTCTTAGAGCCGTAGACTTGCAGTGTACCGAATGTTAAGACAAAGTACAGAGTACAAAACACAATAAGTTTCAACTTCCATAATACAAATATTATTTCTAGTTCAAAAAGTAGAATGCCAATTGCCAATTCATGCTCTTGTCTTGTAGACTCGTAAAGATCTTCTAATCATTGCCCTGAACTCTAACATCGATAGCAAGAATATCATCCTCCGATTCACTATTGCTCATTGGATCATCCAATGAATCATCCATGTAGTTTAAATTTTCTTCATCATCATCTCCATCACTAACATCATCTCCAATATGAATCTCATCCTCATAAATATCAACCACAGCTTTACCTGTATTATACAATACCAATGTTATTTGTTGGTATATTATATCTTTTATTCGAATGAAATAAGTTTACCATCACATTTACCTTTCTTTCTCTTCTTCCTACGAGAATCATCTTGTTCTTCCTCAGCTTCCTCAACATCCTCCTCCAGAGGAATATTTGCATCAAGCTCGTGATATGCATTGTATTCACATGTCTGAAGCTTTGAAACACACCCATCACCAGAATCGACATCTTCCAAGCATAGGGGATCCTCCATAATCTATTTCTTGACCTCCCTCTGCTTCAACTTCAAGTTGAACATAACATAAACCAAATCATTGAGTTTTGCTTGTGTGAGTCGATTTCTCCTTTTCGTATGTGCCTACCCAATACACATGGTCATGCTTAGAACATATACAATTAGAAAATATGTTTATGATCTACTCAAGTCAAGATACTACCTAATTAAATGAACTCCAATTGCATTCACAAACAGATGCACTACATGTCAAACTCAAAATTTTTATGGAAAACTTGGTTAGCTCACGATTATCATCTCCAAAAGCCCTCCACCAGTCAGCCGATGATGGTGATAAATCCATAATATATGGTTAAATTCAATAATGGAAAGCAAAGAATAATGGATTTAGAGGATCAGAGATATACATACCTGGACTCCGTTTCTTGCGTGTGTTCACAGTATTGGAATATCCAAACAAGCATCGTGCATTCCTGAAAGCATCTATCTGCAGATCTACTTTCTCCCTCTCCAATGGATCACTTATCAACCTCTCCATACAAGCATATAATCCAATTTTTATCTCTGTATATGTGAAAAATAATGGTTCGTAGTGATATTGGGGATTGAGAAAGTAGGCAGCAGCATGCAAATGCGTATGAAGTTGGCGATCCCACCTAGCATCCACGATGTCCCAAAATGGCTTGTATTTTTCTTCTTCATTGCCTAACGCATGCGCAATTTCCTCCTTGACTATGTCCATGGTTTCATAAATGAATCCCATTGGGGGATATTTTTCGGAATCAACCATCCTTAAAACCATACCAAAAGTTTGGTTGTACTAATCACAAAGGCAACACCGGGCCAAAAAGATCTGCGTCTCAAAATTGTGTTGCATGTAATTTGCCCTTGGGGCTTGGAAGTATACGGGCTCCTATTCCATGCATAGGAAGTAAAAAATGACTCGAGGGAGTCCCTAACAATGATCAATCTCTGTAATGTCAAGAAAGCCGTAGCAAAACGGGTAACGGTAGGTCGGACCAAATCTCCCACAATCTTTGCTCTGATCATGGACAAAACACAACCATGTGCAAAGATGTAGTTGATCACTCTTTTGACTTTTTTGAAAATGGAAGCATGCAGAGGCAATTTTAAAATGTCTTCTAGCATCAAATCAATGTAGTGGGCGGCACACGGGGTCCAATATAAATGTTGTCTCCTCTCCATCAGCAATTTTCCAGCCGCTTTGTAGTTTGAGGCATTATCGGTTATAACTTGTATGACGTTGTCCTCACCAACCTCCTCAACTACATCATCGAGCAAAGAAAATAGTAATTGTGCACTCTTTGTTCTGTCTGATGCATCAATGAACTTCAAGAACCAAGTCCCATTCGGATTGTTCACTAAAAAATTGATAAATGAACGACCTTTTGTATCCATCCAACCATCAGACATGATACTACAACCTGTCTCTGCCCAAGAAGCCTTTGCCGCTTTCATCACATTGTCGATGTTATTCACTTCTTCCTTCAATATCCATGTTCTCAACTCGTGTGTCGTTGGAGGTTTCAATCCCCTCCCAAATGCACCAACAGAATGAACCCTTGTTTGAAATGATGGAATATTTGCACAATTGAATGCTAATCTATTTTCAAAGAAAAATCTTCCAATATCACGACAAACACGAGTCCTCTCCTCTTTCTTCCATGATGCATTCAATGTCATCTGATGTTGCTTCTCGAGGACGTTTGTAGTCCCAATACTGGGACTTCCCGAGCCGGCCACACCAACAAATAAGTCCATAGGACCCCCTACCTACTTCACACTGTTGGATCCTCCTGTGCATGTTTGAGGATCGTTATTTCCACGAGGTTCTTCCATTCCAAAAGCACCCACTCTACAAAGTTCCTCCATCTCTTCCACGGCTCTTCTATTTTTTTCTTCGTGCATTGCTAGCAAACACTTCATTTCATTGGCTACTTCAAATGGAACTTTTGGGCATGCTTTAACATTTTTCCCAGTTTTACCGAGGTGGTGCTTGAGTCTTGCAACTCCATCGGTAATCCTCTTAGCACAGAAATTGCATTGTGCGTAAACATAATCTTTGCCCCTCGTAGACACGTCCATTTCGAGTTGGACACAGTATTTCCACCCAGGGTCGCTTCGACCTCCTTCGGAATCTTTCGCGCCTCTCTTCTTTGCTTTTGGCATTTCTGAAATTTATTGCACAAAAAGAAAATACAAGTACAAACAATTTGTCATAAAGTTTGAAATTTGAATCACAGATTCACAACAATCACAATTCACAAATCACAAGATTCACAAATAACAATATTCCCAACAAGCCAACGAAAACGAAAAACCTAACTAAAATTAATGATTTTGAGTCACCATGGCAATGTTGGCATCTTCGTTGCATATCAACGCAAATGTGAGTCTAGGACTCATTGCT
Organism: Ottelia alismoides; assembly: GCA_037367405.1. Classification (NCBI taxonomy): domain Eukaryota; kingdom Viridiplantae; phylum Streptophyta; class Magnoliopsida; order Alismatales; family Hydrocharitaceae; genus Ottelia; species Ottelia alismoides. Next base: position 438,858 of record JAZKJV010011023.1, read on the forward strand.
CAACGCAAAAACTGATTTTCGTAGACACACCCACTTTCTCTTCTGTCTCTTATGATAGTTAGGAGAAAACTAGTGAGTCGAATATGTTTTTTTCCAATGTACGACTGATTGAAACTGATTTAGCTTTTGCACTTGAAGTTATCTTTATGATGCATGCATTTAGTTTACCTATGCTTTGACGTTTTCCAATGAAATGTGTATCATTTTATAATTTTCAGATTGAAGGGTAAAATCCTACTTCTTGTTGGGAACAAATATACTGCAAAATACGAAGAAATATTGATAATGATCTTACTTCTGCTGTAGAATGTGAACTTTATGATGTTTGGGTTTTCAAATCAAAAGATTTCTGAGCTTATGAGCTTATTCAGGTAACAACAAAGGCATAAAATCATACATGCGAAATGGAAGCGGCGGCGCAAGATGAAGAGGGAGGCGGCGATGGCGAGGGAGGAGGCAAAGACAGCTATGGAAGCTTGCAAGCTTCGAGAACCCAACACCAGAAATGTCGCCGGTCGACTTGCCACTCGCCAACCTCAAGAACCGAAGTAATTGGAATGGGGTTTAGGGCTTTTTTTGGGCTTTTCAGAGACAACAGAGAACCAGGTCGAGCGAAAGGGGTCCTCGAGCTTTCAGGAGGAAGAAACCTAATAAAGCGGGTCACGTCGCATCGCCTCAAGGCGCAACCGCCTCAGGGTGTTTTTCGTTAACGAGGCACCCACCTCACAAGAAAAAGCCAAGGCGTACGCCTCAGAACCAAAATGGACCGCCTCACCTCGAGCGCCTCGAGGTGCGTTTTTTAATTCCATGGCTGTAAAGAATCTTTGCAGCAAGGAGATTCCATTGATCAAGGTGTTGTGGTACCGACACGACGTCGAAGAAGCGACGTAGGAGACTGAAGCTGACATGCGCCTACGATACCCGCAGCTTTTCTCAAGTAATCATTAAAGCAAGCCTTGTAATCATTTTCATATTAAAATAATATGGCTTATTCCCTTTATGGTTTTGATGTGTTCAAAACCCTTTGAGGTTTTTATGGCCATATGAAATCTAAACAAGACACCTAATGACCTTGACTCGAGTCTCGCGGATGAGACTCCCTTTGAGGATTCTATATTTGTAACATCTGAAATTAATAAAAGCCAAAACTCGACCAAATTAGAGTCCGTTTAACCCAATAAAGTTATCGAGCATTCTTAAATAACTTAAATCGATCAAATTGATTTGAATCAAAAGTCGCTCGGGCGAAGTCGACCAAAAATCAGTCGTATCATAATGCATGCTATATGTGGAATGGGAAAAGAAAAGTTGTATTCCATCTAACCCTAGAGCTCTCTTATGTAGGAGAAAAGCTCTACAAGTAAATTACATAAACATGACAATAGAAATAAATAATAGAAGAAGAATGACAGAAACAACATAAATATCATAACACTCCCCCTCAAGCTGGAGCATATATATATATATATATATATATCATGCTCAGCTTGGAACAACAATGATGGAAAGGACCTCTAGCCAGGACCTTGGTAAACATGTCTCCAATCTGATCACCTGATGCTATATAAGATGTCAAAATAAGCCCCTTTTGGATCAAATCACGAGTATAATAACAGTCCACCTTAATGTGCTTTGTCCTTTCATGAAATGTTGGATTATTAGCTATAAACAAAGCCGCATGATTATTGCACTTAAGATGCATAGGAAGAGGTACTTAATTGTTAAGTCAGTCAAGACAGGTTTGACCCACATCATATCAATACTACTTTGGGCATGTTGGATGATGGAGGAGGCGCATGAGCATGGGGTCTTCGCTGGTAGACTTGTGGAAAGAAACCAGGAGGCGGGGTGGAGGAGGTGGTGGGGGTGGGGGTGTAGGGGGTGGTGGTGGCGGGGATGGTGGAGTAGAACATGTTAGTGGTGGAGGAGGATGCATATGGATCTCTTCTCCATCCTCTGAAGGAGTAAGCCTATCACCTGTGGGAGAAAAATGCATAATAGACTCAAAGAAGGTGACATCAGCACTGACATAATACCTTCATCGAATAGGGTCAAAACAACGATATCCCTTTTGGATTTTGGAATACCCAACAAACACACATTTGACAGCTCTGGGAGAGAGCTTGTCAAGACCAGGAGAGAGTAGATGGACAAAAGCAACCGAACCAAAGTCATGAGGTGTAAGTGAGAAAAGTTTCGTCTCAGGAAACGCAATAAAGAATGGAATCTTCTCCCCTAACACCAAAGGAGACATACGATTTACCATATAACAAGCAGTTAGAACTGCATCTCCCCAATAAGAATGAGCACGACTCTGAATCAATAAGGTTCTGGTAACATCCAAAAGATGGCTGTGTTTTCTTTCAGCCACCCCATTTTGTTGGAAGGTATATGCACAAGATGTCTAATGCACAATACCCTGAGACTTCAGGAATTGAAAGAACTGAGTACTGCAAAATTCTAGAGCATTATCAGTAAGTACGTATGTACTTGACTCTGGCAGAAAAAATGTTCTTAATTTCATTAATAAAGGACTGAATAATAGGACCAGCATCAGACTTGTTCATAAGAAGGAAAACCCACGACAACCTAGAAAACTCATCAATAGCAACAAGATAAAATATGTGTCCTTGAAGATCTGGGACACAACTAGGACCCTAAATATCAAAATGGAGCAACTCAAATAGACTATGACTACTTGGACCCTGACGACTCTGGAAATGGGATCGATGATGCTTCCCAAGCTGGCAGGCCTCACACTGAAAGGTGGAGCGAGGAGAAGTATGAGGAAGAACATGGACCAACTTTTGCAGAGGAAGATGACCAAATCACAGATGCCACATATACGGAGAAACAGACCCAATGTTCAGAGAGGAAGAGGTTCCAGCGTATGGAGACTGCACAAGTTTGTAAAGACCCCCATGCTCACGGCCAGTTCCAATCACATTGCCCATAAGTATGTCCTGAAACACAAGAACAGATGGGTCAAATATGGCATGACAATGTAAATCTTTGGTGATTTGACTAATTGAAAATAAGTTCATAGAAAATTCAGGAGCATAGAGAAGATTAGGAAGCCTTAACGTAGAAGTCAACTGTACCTCCCCCTCACCAGTAATAGGGGAATGTGTACCATCTGCTATCAAAACTCATCATCCATGTTGACCAGGACAAAAAAACACTAAACTGGCCTCTATCACCACAGAGGTGATGGGATGCACCAAAATCCACGATCCATTCTGATAACTCTGCCCTATAGCAACTAGTAAAAGCATAGTCTATACCTGACGTAGACGCAGATGTTGAGGCCGCAACCTCTGAGGATCCTGAAGGAGAAGTAGTAGAGCCAGATGTGTCAGGCATGATCTCTCTCAGTCGTGCTACATGCTCGTCAAATCTCTAATCACGTGTAGGTGATGGACTCCCGGACTGTTGTGTCTGCTCTGCAACTCCAGCCGACGCAGGAAACCCATGCTTGGAATAGCAGGTTTCCTCAGAATGGCTTGTCATGTGGCAGTATGTGCACGGCTGACGAGATCGACCTCCTCCTCTACCACGGTTGGAACTCCCCCTGCCACAATATGGTGTATGACTGCTACTACCACGAGAAGCCGCCATAGCTGAAGAAGTCTGTGACTATAATGAACTACCTGAGGATATAGATAGTCTGATCAGCCTATGATATGCCTCCTCCATTGGAGGTATGGTAGCATCAGTGAGGATCTAGGCACGAGCTGCATCATACTCTGGATCCAGTGTCGCTAGAAACACTCCAGTCATCACAAAATCTCTGTATGCCTTGAGCTGCTCTAATGTAGCAGTCAAGGATATGTATCCATGTAACTTCTCAAACATACCCTCAAAGAAGTATAGCGTGTGTGAAGAGGACGACCATTTTGCTTTGATGTGAAGATAACATACTGAAGCTGTAGTATCTTCGACTCATTCTTTGCCGGAGAGTATGTTGCGGCAAGAATGTCCCACACAGCCTTTGTAGTAGGCTGCCTCAAAATATCATTAGCTATCTCTGTGGATACAGTCCCAGATAGCCATACGCGAGCAAACGCATCATCAGCCTCCTACGAGGCATTCGTCCTAGTTTTGTCACGTGGCTCCTCAACCGTGAGGATGTACTTCTTGCCATTACACAGCATCAAACTCATGAACTGCATGGCCCACAGTTCATAGTTGGTTCCATCCATTTTGATAATGGGTGCCGGACCTTTGAAGTTATCCAGAGATGGAACTTCCACTTTGTTGTCGATCATGATGGCAACTGTCACAAGGTCAAAATCCGCTATCCATTTCGACCGATCTTGTGCGGCGTTAGCTAACCCGTATCTAACCAACCTTCCCAAGTAGAACGGTCACGAACGCGTTCCAACTCTTCTCGATACTCCTGCTTGCTAAAGCACCGATGCTCAGACACAAGCAGAAGCTCGACTCTATGGATCATTCAGGAACAATCTCAAGAACTCCTTAAGAACGCTCAAGAACGCAACCACACGATCAAAAAAGCACGGGCACAAAGCTCTTCTCTTTATTAGAAGGGGAACTCTCTCTGGAGTGGGTGGACACACTACACTTTCTCCAGTATACTTTGTCTATTTACAAATGAGCCACCACCTCTCCTTATATACAAGACTAAAGGCAACCAAGGGACACTCATTATTACATCGACAATAACGATACATAAGGACACAAGAGATCCTTCGAGTTCTTCGGCAACCCTTCCCGTTCCTCAGCAACTCTTCGTCTGCTCGCCTCTTCGACTCCCTTGTTGTCCTTTCGTCTTCCTGCACGGTTGACGCCCAATCAACCGGCCAGTCATCAACACACTCGCGCTCCAACGCTTGCTGATGCAGCTTTGCCATAATTTACCAAGTGCCACCGAACACTTGGTCTTGTGCAAAAGGGAACCCGCGGCCTCCAGACCCTCGTACGGTAAACCCTTCCCTAGCGTTCTGCATGCTAAGGGGAAGTCCTCCAGAACTTCGCTATCGTGGCCTCCAGACCACTCTCGTACGTGCACTATCGAGCATGCTCGACAATGCTCGTACTCAGCACCTGCAATGCTCCATGCCTCCTCGGACCGTTACGCTCAATACCGATACCGTACACCTTCGTGGGTACGCCTCTGTGACCGTACCGCATTGCTCCTCGATGCATACTGCTTCACTACGTACCACCCTTCTGCGCTCGCGTATGTACGACTACGTGCATCCACTGATATGTCTTGCACTGTTGTCTGTACGCGTTGTGCTCACAGTACTACAAGCACCACGACACTCTGCTACCGAGTCAGTGTCATGTGTTACGCTTCTTCCTTGTAACATAGGGAGGAGCCTCCGAACTCCCGTGGATAACCTCTGTATATCCACGCATTTTCGAACTCCTCCTGAAGTCTGGTTCCATCGATCATTCTCGAGCATCCAGCTACCGTGTCTGCAGATTATTCTCGATCACGGAATTTGGGGGTGTGACAAGCCTCCCCCACCTGAAGAATCGGTTGTCCTCAACCGAGCATCTCCTCTCCAGCTGGTGTCCCGTCACGATCCTCCATCTGCTACGCACCTTCTGATGCTGCTCAATTGGAAGGGTAGTGCAAGCGTATACCTCCTCCCTTCCTGCACTTGGTCTTTTCACGAACCACGTCCCTCCATGACTTGGTCTTCAACGTAAAAAGTGGAGCTTCCTCGTCATCTCCCATTTTCGGTGTATCCCTCCTGGATACAGCAGCCCCATCACTGGTGTGTGACAGCTCCAGCTCCAGATGTGGAGTACTCACCTCTACGCTTGTTTGTTGACGATCTCGATCGTTCCCTGTAGGCGTCCCGACAGTCTGGGAAATGAGCACCTCCTGTGCTCCGAGCATCTTCGGTATCTTGCCTCCAACAAGATCAATAGTGGTGTTGTTCGTCACCACTCCACCCCCATGGACATGTGGCCACTAGTCCATGTTGCATCGCCCTCCAGAGCTCTGCCTCATCTTCTCGTGCACGTTGTTCTCCTATCCGTGGCTTTGCACTCTTGTACATCCTCGATAGAGTTTTGGCGCCTCCAAAGCTCTTTGTTGTGGAGTTCCCTCCCTCCACTGAATTCGAAGCTCAATCTCGAAGTGTTGTAAGACGTACCTTGCGCATAGCACCGATTGCTCCCAAGCGTACCTCACCTTCTTCTTCCTCCTCTTCGTCCGCACGATGAAACTTTAGCCTCTCCTTTTTTGGGCACTCCCGCGCCCGATGCGGTCCGTCGCATATGAAGCACCCCTTGCTCTTGGGTTTCTTTCTCTTCTTGGAGTACTCTCGTTCCTCCTTTGGTGGATCATGGGCAATGCCTTTGCCCTTATCCTTCGGCAGCGCCTTCTACTTGCTGGTGAATTCCTTCTCTTCAGCATTGTAACTTGGTTGGGCCCCATAATCAACTAACGCATCCGCCACCATGATCGCTGAATTTAGGTCCTTCACTCCCTGCCTCCGCAGTTCGGCATGCGTCCAGCTTTGCAACCCGATCGTGAAGTTGAAGAGCTTGTCCTCCTCGGACATCCCCTTGATGTCCCGCAGCAAAGACATGAACTGTTTCACGTACTCACGAACAGTGTCTGTCTGCTTCTGGCATCGAAGAGCCTCCTGTACGACTCACGTAATGTTCTTCGGCAGAAACTGCTCCTTCAGTTCCGTGACTAGATCGTCCCACCTGGAGATCTTCGATCTTGCCTCGTCTGCTGCACGGATCATCCACCATAACTTGGCGTCACTTGATATGTACATCGATGCCAAGCCGACCTTCTCGGCTTCTCTCATCTTGGTCGCCTCGAAGTAAACTTCCATATCCCACAAGAAGTTTTCCAAATCCTTGGCACTCTGCGTACCTGTGAAGGATTTGGTTTCAAGTACCTTACACCGCTGCACCTCCGTGGAGCTCCCGCTATTCGTCAATGCCTTCTTGATGAGGGAGATCTCATTGCATAGATCTTCCATTATCGTGCTGAACGCCTTCAGTTTGTCCTCCAAGGACTTGATCTACTCCGCCGAGCGTTGTTGGGTCCCATCCCCAACATCCGATCCTTCTGAAGAACGATCCTCCAAGACGGCGATGCGATGGTATGAGTCCTAATGGTGGACTCCACTTCTATCATCGCCTGCTCCAGTGCTGCTACGCGATTAGTAACACCCACCATCTTCGCTCCGCTGATTGAAGATGTACTTGCACCAACAAGTATCCTCTGTTCCTACGATCGACTGCACCGACATTCGCCCGTAGCTTTGCCCGCTTTGTTGGCACCAACCTGACTCTGTGATCTGCTCCTTGTTCTGATAGCAATTCGTGCCAGCGAATTGTATCACGAACCGTTGCTCTGATAACCACTTGTCACAGGGTCAAAATCCGCTATCGATTTCGACCGATCTTGTGCGGCGTTAGCTAACCCGTATCTAACCAACCTTCCCGAGTAGAACGGTCACGAACGTGTTCCAACTCTTCTCGATACTCCTTCTTGCTAACGCACCGATGCTCAGACACAAGCATAAGCTCGACTCTATGGATCATTCAGGAACAATCTCAAGAACTCCTTAAGAACGCTCAATAATGCAACCACACGATCACAAAAGCACAGGCACAAAGCTCTTCTCTTTATTAGAAGGGGAACTCTCTCTGGAGTGGGTGGACACACTATACTTTCTCCAGTGTACTCTGTGTATTTACAAATGAACCATCACCTCTTCTTATATACAAGACTCAAGGCAAACCAAGGGACACTCACTATTACATCTACAATAATGATACATAAAGACACAAGAGACCATTCGAGTTCTTCGGCAACCCTTCGCGTTCCTCAGCAACTCTTCGTCTGCTCGCCTCTTCGACTCCCTTGTTGTCCTTTCGTCTTCCAGTACGGTTAACGCCCAATCAACTGCCCATTCATCAGCATACTCGCGCTCCAACGCTTGCTGATGCAGTTTTGCCATAATTTACCAAGTGCCACCGAACACTTGGTCTTGTGCCAAAGGGAACCAGCGGTCTCCAAACCCTCGTACGATAAACCCTTCCTTAGCGTTATGCATGCTATGGGGAAGTCCTCCAGAACTTCGCTATCGTGGCTTCCAGACCACTCTCGTACGTGCACTACCGAGCATGCTCGACAATGCTCGTACTCAGCACCTGCAACGCTCCATGCCTCCTCGGACCGTCACGCTCAATACCGATACCGTACGCCTTCGTGGGTACGCCTCTGTGACCGTACCGCATTGCTCCTCGATGCGTACTACTTCACTGCGTACCGCCCTTCTGCGCTCGCGTATGTACCACTACGTGCATCCACTAACATGTCTTGCATTGCCGCCTGTACTCGTTGTGCTCACACTGCTACAAGCACCACGACACTCTGCTATCGAGCCAGTGTCCTGTGTGACGCTTCTTCCTTGTAACGTCCGGTGGAGCCTCCGGACTCCCGTGGATAACCTCCGTATATCCACGCATTTTCGAACTCTTCCTGAAGTGCGGCTCCATCAATCATTCTCGAGCTTCCAGCTATCGTGTCTGCACGATCATTCTCGATCACGGAATTTGGGGGTGTGACATTAACTATCTTCAAGATTGAGCCAGAGACTAGAGATGTCGGCGTCTACATTGATATACAGGAAGATGGTTGTGGGTATAGATTTAGACCACAACCTCTTTTATACCTCCTTTGGGTAGCTAGGATGTTTCTAGGGCTTCACGTTACACCCTAGGTACCCAACAACTCAGCAAGACGCTGCACGAGAGCGGTGATCGCGACTGAAGATGGTAGCAGCACGCGTGAACAAGCGCACGCGTACTGGGCAAAGGCGATGCCCTCAGATGTGTGGGCCCGTTGGGAGCAGGAGACGCCCGCATGGGATCGGGCTGGGAGCAGACGTCGCCCAAAGCCTGGGAACAGGCGGCGCCCGCAGGTGTAGCTGGCAGTTGTGTGCAGGTTGGATGTACGCAAACGGGACTCGGCAATGACAACGATGCCCACAAGGGTCTAGGCGATGGCGGCGGTGACCCAAGAGGGTTGGGGTTTTGATGGGGGCAGGATTCTAAGGCACAAGCTCCGGTCTAGGATCGTTGCTCTGGTACCATGTGGAATGGGAAAAGAAAAGTTGTATTCCATCTAACCCTAGAGATCTCTTATATAGGACAAAAGCTCTACGGGTAAATTACATAAACAGGACAATAGAAATAAATAACAGAAGAAGAATGACTGAAACAACATAAATATCGTTACACCGTGGAAAAGCCGCGACATGAAATTGGAAATCGCAAAACAAAACGGGATCACCTAAAAATCCGATTCGACAAAATAAGATCAACGGAATCGATCGTTCATCAATCGGAGATCGTTTGGTATTTAGAATTCACAAAATTTAAACACAAACCAAAACTGTATCTCAAAAATTTCAAGGGTTCGAAACCCAATTGGAAGAATATCAACATTATACTCATTTTGATCGTCGTGCAAAGATGATCAAATTGATATCCGAGACACGAGACGCTTATTCGTGGGACTTTTATAACCCCAAAGTTTAAAATATATATACATATAATTAGATATATACATATACATACTTATAAGATTGTGATGTCATGAATGGTCACTAATGATGATATCATTAGTGACATCATTGATGATATCATAAGGATGGAAAAAAACAACAAAAAAGGGAAACTTCTAGGAAGGGTCCCCTTTTCTCTCCCTTTCCTTTTTCTATCTCTTTCTCTTCTCATTTCCAGCGAAAGAGGTCTTCTTTTAAATTCCATTTCCCTCATGCATCAGCCGAGGATTTCCTGCTTCTCCTTGTTGGAATAGCCGTCCAAAATTTGGTGGGGTTGTTGTCCCTGAAATCAAATGCAGCCGAAGCTCTAGGGGTTTTCTAGCAACCATTTTCAGCCCAATCTAGAGCTGCTACAATTGGAGTTGCAATTCCACAACCCTAACCAGTCACTACATTCAAAGATCCTTAATCTCCAAATAAGGAGAGATCCAATAAGTACAATTTCCTCATCCCTCCTTTGCTATCATTCATGTGTATTCACAATCTTTGTTTAATCAAAGATCAAGCTATTTGATCCCCAAATATATAGATTCAAGTGTGCGATCTAAATACTCTGATTTTCTGTTTTCCATGTGTGATTCAAAATCCTAATTATTGACTCTTTTATGAGGTGTTGGCGGTAATGAAAATGGTTATTATTCCCAGATGTCTATTCTTTCCCTTTCTATTCATCATAACCATTCCCGTGCCAATTTAGTCAGTAAAAAAATTATACAAGAATAGCCTGGTATAGCTTTTAATTAATACAGAGATCCGATTGTTTTAAAACAATGGATGTTGGTTACTGACTAATTGAGAGTCATTCATAAAATTTTATCTGCTGAGAAAAAAAGAGAGAAGATTTTGATACAATAAACAGAAATGTAATAAGTTAAAAGCATATTACAAAAAAAGAGGGGTATTTACTTATTCTCAGCTCATTTATGATCTTTATTTGATATATATGCAGCATTATGTATATGGATTTAGCTTTAAATTAAAGAAGAAATGTTGAATATTTTTATACAAATCCATTGGCATGTTGTGGCCGTGTCCTGTTTTATGGTCTACTTCCAAAAGTTTAGCCTGAGTCTAGCTAGTAGTTAGGTCCTGGAAATTCTTATAAACCTTGGAAATTATGAGATTTTATGTTGATTTCGTTATTTCTGGTCTTGCTAGTGCCAAGGAGATTATGAAAACGAATCTTGCCATTATAGAAGTGGAAGGGAAAGAAAAGAATTGTATTCCATCTAACCGTAGAGCTTTCTTATATAGGAGAAAAGCTCAAAAGGTAAATTACATAAAAAGGACAAAAGAAAGAAACAATACAGAGAAAAGACAAAATAACATAAATATCTTAACACTTCCCATCAAGCTGGAGCATATATATCGTGTAGAGGTTTACGTTATGTCATGATGTACTGTTGCGTATTTTCTATTTATCTCATGTACGTCTATGTAATTTACCCAAGGGTTTTCTCTCTATATAAGAGACCCAAGGGCTCTATGGAATAACACATCAGAGTATCATTTACTCTAACATGGTATCAGAGCCAAAACCCTAGCCTAGGGTTTTGCCCACCCGCCCCCCCCCCCTCCAGACGCCGCCGACCCCTTTCCTCCAGCCGTCGCCCACTCCCTCCAGCCACGGGACACTCTCCAGCCGCGGGACCCCCTTCCAGCCGCGGGACCCCTCCAGCCGCACCTCTCCAGCCGCGGGACCCCCCTCCAGCCGTGGGACCCCCTCCAGCTGCGGGACCCCCTCCCGCCTCCTCTCCAGCCGCGGGACCCCCTCCCCGCCGACTCTCTACCGCCGCGGGAACCCCCCCCCCCCCCGCCGTCGGGTACCCCGCCTTGCCGTTGGGGTCCACTCTCTCGCCGCCGGGCCCCAAAATCGCTGATGGATTCTAGTGCATAAGTCTACATATGCACTTGGATCCTAACGTGTCTTTGTAGACACCCGTTCTGTTGCCTCTCATCCCTTGGTCTTTCTCTCCGGCGCTATGTCACACCAAAAGCTTGATATGCCCGCCATAGGTGCCTTCAAAGGTTCGGCACCAATAGTCAAAATGGACGGGACTAACTACGAACTCTGGGCTATGCAGTTCCTGAGTCTTATGAAATCGTGTGGTAAGAAACATATTCTTACCGAAGAGGAGCCTGCAGAGAAGACGGGGATTTATGCCTCATGGGAGGCTGATGATGCGTATGCCAAAGTTTGGCTGTCAGGAACGCTCACAATGGAGATAGCCAACGACGTCCTCCATCAGCCCACCGCCAAGGCGATGTGGGATATTCTGGCCACTACATACTCTCAGGTGCGGAACGAGACGAAGATGCTGCAGTTGCAGCATGATATTTTTACCACGAAGCAAAATGGGAGGCCTCTTCATTCTCTGTACACGTCTCTTCGTGGAATGTTCGAGAAGTTATATAGCACCATCCCGCTCACAGCCACGTCAGAACAGCAGAAGACGTTCCGCAACGCCACTATGGTAGGCGTTTTACTTGCTGCCCTTGATCCAGAGTACGGGGCAACCCGCTCTCAGATCCTCGCAGATGCTACTATTCCTCCGATGGAGGAAGTCTACAGGAGGCTCAGTCGTATCTCAGTTCCCTCCAGCTATGAAGATTGCAGCAGCTGTCTCCTCGGTCGAGATTCCGCGGACCTACCAAGAAGCCATGAAGATTGATTGTTGGCGTCTAGCTATGGAAGAGAAGTGTGTCTTACAGTCCCGCGGGACTTGGTCTCTAGTTCCCATTCCTCCTGGTGCCTTTGTGGTGAGTAGCAAGTGGGTGTTTACGGTTAAATATCATGCAGATGGGCGTCTTGACAGGTACAAGGCCAGACTGGTAGCACGTGGATTTACCCAAAACCTATGGGGTTGATTATTTGGATACATTTTCACCAGTGGCTTGACACTCCACACTTCGCATCCTTCTAGCTGTTGTTGTGGTACGTGACTGGATCATTTTTCAACTTGATGTCAAGAATGCATTCTTGTATGGTGATCTACAGGAGGAAGTCTACATGCGGCAGCCACCGGGGTTTGCTGCTGAGGGGCAGACTCAGATGGTGTGCAGACTTCATAAGGTTATCTATGGACTTAAACAGAGTCCACGGGCATGGTTCCAGAAGCTCTCCCAGCTGATTGAACAACAAGGGTTCAAGAGATCGAATGCAGATCATTCATTGTTCATTCAGAAGACTCCTAGAGGTACGGTTGTAGTCATGGTATATGTTCATGACATTCTGGTTACAGGAGATGATGCTCAGGGAATCGAGATGACCAAATCTCTGTTGGGGAGTCAGTTCATTACAAAGGATCTAGGCACAATACGATACTTTTTGGGGATAGAGTTTGCAAGAAATGCACAAGGAATGGTAATGACTCAAAGGAAATATGTTACAAACCTGCTGGTTGAAACAGGAATGGATGAATGCAGACCGTCAAGTACGCCTATGGACCCAAGCATGAAGCTGTACGACAATGATACCGAAGAGGTGGACAAACGAAGATACAGAGAGATGGTGGGTAAGCTTCTATACATTACCATAACTCGACCGGATATTTCTTTTGCAGTAAACCGGGTGAGTCAATTTATGGAGCAACCTAGGCAAGTTCATATGGATGCCTTGTATTGATATTGAGATATCTGAAGTCTTCCCCAGGCACAGGGTTGCTATTTAGAAAAGATACAGATTTTTCTGTTTCAGCTTGTGCAGATGCTGACTATGCAGGGTGTCCAAAGGATCGCAAATCTACTTCTGGATTTGCTATCTTCATAGGAAGCTCTTTGGTTTCTTGGAAAAGCAAGAAACAGACTGTCGTGGCGAGATCCAGTGCTGAATCCGAATACAGAGCTATGGCACAAGCAAGCGCAGAAATGATGTGGGTTCGAGCGGTCTTAGAAGATTTGAATGTAAATGTCTCCTTGCCTATGAATCTTCAATGTGACAACCAAGCAGCATTATTCATTGCAAATAATCCAGCCTTCCATGAAAGAACGAAGCACATCGAGGTAGATTGTCACTATACTAGACACATGATCCAGAAGGGCTTGATTTCCACCTTACACGTCAGTTCAGAGGACCAGACTGTTGATATATTTACCAAACCATTGCTCAGAGGACCTTTCCAGAGTTGTTCTTCCAAGCTGAGCATGATTGATATCTATGCTCCATCTTGAGGGGGAGTGTAGAGGTTTACGTTATGTCATGATGTACTGTTGCGTATTTTCTATTTATTTCATGTACGTCTATGTAATTTACCCAAGGGTTTTCTCTCTATATAAGAGACCCAAGGGCTCTATGGAATAACACATCAGAGTATCATTTACTCTAACATATCTATCATGCTCAACTTGGAACAACAATGATGAAAAGGACCTCTGGCAAGAGCTTTAGTAAACATGTCTGCATTCTGATCTCCTGATGCTACATAAAAAGTTGAGATAAGCCCCTTTTGGATCAAATCACGAGTATAGTGGCAATCCACCTCAATGTGCTTCGTCCTTTCATGAAATGATGGATTATTAGCAATGAATAAGGTTGTATGATTGTCACATTTGAGGTGCATATGAAGAGGTACTTCAATCCGTAAATCCGTCAAGACCGATTTGACCCACATCATCTCCGTACTACCTTGGGCCATTACCCTATAGTCTGATTCCGCACTAGATCGTGCAACCACCGTTTGTTTCTTACTCTTCCATGAGACCAATGAGCTTCCAACAAACACAATGAAGCCCGAAGTAGACTTCTTGTCCTTAGGACATCCAGCATGATATGCATCTGCACACCTTGTAACTAAGTGAGACGTATCTCTTCTAAATAGAAGACCTGCACCTGGAGATGACTTCAGATATCTCAAGATCATGAATACCGCATCCATGTGTGCCTGCCCGGGTTGCTCCATGAATTGACTTACCCTGATCACAATGAAAGATATACCGAGCCTGGTAATAGTAATATATAATAGTTTCCCCACCAGCTCTATGTATCGTCTCTTATCCACCTCCTCAGATTCATCATCATGGAACTTCGTATTAGGATCCATCGGGGTAGTAGTTGGTCTACATCATGTCATACATGTCTCATATAACATATCAGTAACATACTTCCTTTGTGTCATAACCATACCTTGCTAATTTCGTACAAACTCCATGCCAAGGAAGTAACGAAGTGTGCCAAGGTCCTTGGTAACAAACTGATGTCCAAGAAAATCCTTAGCTGCTTGAATACCCTTTTCATCGTTGCCAATAATAACAATGTCATCAACATAGACCAGAATGACTACAATACCTCTCTGGTTTCTCTTTACAAAGAGAGTATGATCTGCAATAGATCTGACAAACCCCTTCTGTTCAATCAATTTGAGAGCTTCTGAAACTAAGCCCTCGGACTCTTCTTAAGGCCATATATAACCTTATGAAGACGGCACACCATACTGGACTCCCCTTTAGAAGCAAACCCAGGTGGTTGCTGCATGTAAACTTCTTCTGCATATCACCATACAAGAAAGCATTCTTGACATCTAATTGAAAAAGCGGCCAATCATGTACCACAACAAATACAATAAGAATCCGTAAGGTAGAATGATGTGTCACAAGAGAAAAAGTTCATAATCCACTCCATAAGTCTGGGTGAATCCACGAGCAACCAACTTGGCCTTGTATCTATCCACGGTACCATCAGCCCTATGCTTCACAATAAATACCCACTTACTCCCAACAACAGACACACCTAGTGGAGCATGGACTACACTCCACGTACCTCGTGACTGTAAGGATGCCATTTCCTCCTCCATAGCCTGACGCCAATGACTGCTTTGCACTGCCCCCTGATATGTCCTTGGTATCTCTACTGCTGACAACCCCAAAATAAAATGTTGGAACTCCTTGGAACGACACTCCAAAGAAACATGAGAATCAATAGGGTGCATTATGCATGCACGCTTCTGCCGCCGAAGTGCAATAGGCATATCTAGATCATCAACATGAGTAGTAGAAATAATATTTGCACCATGTACCTCAGACTGCATACGCAAATCATCCGCACCATTAGAAGAACTCATAGGGTCAGTACATACCTTGGGCGTGCTGAATGATGGAGGCACATGAGCATGGGACCTTCGCTGGTAGACTTGAGGAAAGAAAATAGAAGATGGTGGTGGAGGCAGTGGTGGTGGTGGGGGAGGCGGTGATGGAGTAGAACATGGCAATAACGGAGGAGGCATATAGATCTCTTCTCCGTCCTCTGAAGAAGTAAGCATATCACCTGTGGGAGAGAAATACATAATGGACTCAAAAAAGGTGACATCAACACTGACATAGTACCTGCGTCAAATAGGGTCAAAACAACGATATCCCTTTTGGGTTTTGGAATACCCAATAAATACACATTTGACAGCTCTGGGAGAGAGCTTGTCAAGACCAGGAGAGAGCTGATGAACAAACACCATAGAACCAAACACACGAAACGTAAGCGAGAAGAGATCCGTCTAGGGAAACGCAATCAAGAACGGGATCTTCTCCCCTCTAACCGAAGAAGGCATACGGTTTACCAGATAACAAGGAGTTAGAACCGCATCTCCCCAATAGGAATGAGGAACACGACTCTGAATCAAAAGAGTTATGGTGACATCCAAAAGATGGCGGTATTTCCGTTCGGCCACCCCATTCTGTTAAGAAGTATATGCACATGATGTCTGATGCACAATACCATGAGACATGAGGAACTGAGAAAAGATGAGAACTGCAAAATTCTAATGCATTATCAGAACGTATGAACTTGATTTTTGCAGAGAAAATGTTCTTTATTTCAGCAATAAAAGACTGAATAACATGACTAGCATCGGACTTGTTCTTAAAGAGAAACACCCAAGACCATCGAGAAAACTCATCAACCACAACAAGATAAAATATGTGTCCCTCATAATCTGGGACACGACTAGGACCCAAATATCAAAATGGAGCAACTCAAACAGACTATGACTACTACGATCCTGACGACTCTGGAAAGTAGAGCGATGATGCTTCCCAAGATGGCAGGCCTCGCACTGGAAAGTGGAGCGAGGAGAAATCTGTGGAAGAACATGACTCAGCTTCTGTAGAGGAAGATGGCCAAAACACAGATGTAAATATAAGAACAGACAAATCCAGTGTGGACAGATGAAGAAGCGCCAGCATACGGTGATTGCACTAGTCTGTAAAGGCCCCTTTGCTCATGGACAGCTCCAATCACTCTGCCCATGGGTATGTCCTGAAACACAAGAGCAGAAGGATCAAATATGGCACAACAATGTAAATATCTGGAAATTTGACTAATTGATAATAGATTCATAGAAAAATCAGGAGCATAGAGAACATTCGGAAGCCTCAATGTAGAAATCAACTGTACCTCCCCCTGATCAGTGATGGGAGAATGTGTCCCATCTGCTATCACAATTGATTGTCCGGGCTGAGTAGGATGAAAAACACTAAACTGACCTTTATCACCACAGAGATGGTGGGATGCACTGGAATCCATGATCCATTCCAATAAGTCTGCTCTGTAACAAGTCGTAAAAGCATATTTTGTACCTGATGTAGATGCAAATGCTGAGGCAGCACCTTCTGAAGACCCTGAAGGAGAGCTAGTGGATCCACCCGTACCGGACATAATCTCTCTCAATCGTGCGACAAGCTCGTCAAACCTCTGATCAGATGTAGGTGATGGACTCCCAACTTGTTGTGTCTGATCTGCAACTTTGGCTGACGCGGGAAACCCATGCTTAGAGTAGTAGGTTTCCTAAAAGTGGCCTATCCTGTGACAGTAAGTGCACGACTGACAGGGTCGCCCACCCCCTCCTCTGCCACGGTTGGGACTACCTCTGCCACGATATACTGTATAGCTGCCTCTACCACGTGACTCCGCCATAGCTGAAGAAGTCGGGTAATGTGCAATACTCCCAAAGGATATAGATAATCTACTCAATCTGTGATATGCCTCCTCCATAGGAGGTATGGTAGCATCAGTTAGGATCTGAGCAAGAGATGTATCATATTCTGGATCCAGGGTTGCTAGAAATACTCCAGTCATCGAAGAATCTCTGTATGCCTTGAGCTGCTCAGGTGTAGTAGTCAAGGGTATGTAGCTATGTAACTTTAATGTCCCGCATAGCCTTTGCAGTAGGCTGACTCAATATATCATTAGTTATCTTTGTGGATAAAATCCCAGATAGCCATACGCGAGCATACGCATCATCTGCCTCGCATGAGGCATTTATCCCAGTCTTGTCATGTGGCTTCTCTGTCATGAGGATGTGCTTCTTGCCATTACATTGCATCAAACTCATGAATTGCATGGCCCACAGTTCATAGTTAGTTCCATCCATTTTGACAATGGGTGACAGACCTTTGAAGGCACCTAGGGATGGAACTTTGATCCACAAGATGAAGCGTTAACACGCCACCGCCCGTAAATAGATGATACTTTACTTGGGCGACGATGTGTGGGAGGTATGGATCACGGCGACGGCACGGGGCATAGTGCTCGGAGGCAGCGGTGGCACTGGGAACAAGGCACGGCGACGCTGACGCAGGTGTGGGGCCGGCGGTGC
Organism: Ottelia alismoides; assembly: GCA_037367405.1. Classification (NCBI taxonomy): domain Eukaryota; kingdom Viridiplantae; phylum Streptophyta; class Magnoliopsida; order Alismatales; family Hydrocharitaceae; genus Ottelia; species Ottelia alismoides. Next base: position 457,018 of record JAZKJV010011023.1, read on the forward strand.
TTGATGCCCTGTACGGCGGTGGGGGTACGCCCGGTTTTGGTGAGGGGCGACGACGATGGGTGAGAGGCTAGGGTATGGTGGGGGTTCGAATCTTAGGGTACATGCTCCGATCTAGGACCGTCGCTCCGATACCATGTGGAAGGGAAAGACAAGAATTCTATTCCATCTAACCCTAGAGTTCTCTTATATAGGAGAAAAGCTCAAAGGGCAAATTACATAAACAGGACAAAAGAAAGAAACACCATAAAGAAAAGACAAAATAACATAAATATCTTAGTAATATCAATTTAATTTTGTTACTAATGTAGTTAACTTAGATAGATGACTAATGGAGTCACTTTCTAGTGCAGAATAGAATGTGATGTCCAACTATACATGTAAAAGAACCAAGAGAGAGAAAGAGAAAATGGAATCCATAGTTAAGTACTAGAGATCTTTATTTCTATTATATTAACCTATTAAATAAATATCAATTATCAAAAATTAATGGTGTCACTCAATCAATTAAATATGTGTATCCATTCATATAAGATACGGAGGTATAGATAGGTAATCAATGAACCAAAGTATTTGATAAGAATCGGTGACGATTAATAATTATAGTGCCGGTCATGGTGACTCTTGCACCTAACCGTGCGAGGCTGCGGTGACCCTCAACTGGACGGGAGATTAGGTAACCCTGTTAGGGCAGCGACCGCTAAGTGTACAGGTCTAGGATTCCAATCCTTTTCACGGTTTTTATGCGAGCTCACAGTGTTTTTACGTCGCATTGGTATCCTGTCGAAATCAAAATTTGGTTGAATTTTTGTCGAATATCGATATCCTGTCGAAATCAAAATTTGGCAGAAATGAATCGAAATTCCGTTTCAATTGGTCACCGAAATGGTGACTGAAACAGACATTTAGGGTCGTGGTTGGACCGTTTGAGATTGTTGCTAGAGTGGGGAAGGTGGCCTACCGAGTAGCCCTTCCTCCATAGCTTTCAATCATTCGCGACGTCTTTCATATATCCAACTTGAGGAAGTATGTGCACGACCATCGTCATGTCATCAACTACGAGAATCTTGACATGAAGCCTGACTTGACATACGAGGAGAGGCCAGTGCAGATACTTGACAATACTGTGAAGAAGATTCGCAGCAAAGAGATTCCTTCGGTGAAGGTGCTATGACAGACATGGAGTCGAAGAGGAAATATGGGAGATCGAAACAGACATGCGGGCACGATACCTACAGCTCTTTTCAAGTAGTCATTGAAACAAGCTCATCTAATTATAAACATGTTGAAAGAATATGGTTGATTCTTCTGGTCATCATCTGCAGGATTCTAACTGCGATCATCATGGCATCAGATACAACGACCTCCATCTGCGTGCTATTTTTCTGCAATGACTCCTGCACCGATATAACTCCAGACCCATCGTTAGAAGCTATGTTATCAGAACAAACCTGGGGCTCCGTGAGTCCTGGGCGAAAGCCATGAGCAGGCGCAGTCCGACGCGTGTAGAACTTAGGAAGAGATGGAACAAATGGCAAAGGTGACTGGATAGAAGGTGGTGGTGGAGGAGGTGGTGGTGGTGGAGAAGGTGGTGGTGGAGGTACATCATGCATGGGAGGAGGTGGCATGTAGATCTCATTGTCCAAGACTGATGAAGCTAACCGATCACCTGTAGGGGAGAAGTACATTATTGACTCGAAGAATGTGACATCAGTACTGATATAGTATTTTCTGCTTAAAGGATAATAACACCGATATCCCTTTTGAGTCCTAAAGTACCCAACAAACACACATTTAACAGCTCTAGGGGGAGAGCTTGTCAAGGCCAGGAGACATCTTGTGAACAAATGCAATAGATCCGAACACACGATGAGTAAGGGAGAATGACTCCTTTTCAAGGAAGGCTATAGAAAAGGAGTCTTCTCACCTAAGGCAGATGACGACATGTGATTCACCAAATAACATGATGTAAGAACATCTCCCCAAAACGAATGTGGTGTACGACTCTAAATGAGAAGAGTCCTAGTGACATCAAGCAAATGACGATGCTTTCTTTCAGCAACGCCATTTTGTTGAGAGGTGTAGGGACAAAAAGATTTATGAATAATCCCTTTTGATGGATGAAAGAAAGGGATTATTCATAAACCTTCTTGTCCCTACACCTCTCAACAAAATGGCGTTGCTGAAAGAAAGCATCGTCATCTGCCTGATGTTACTCAGACTCTTCTCATTCAGAGTCGTACACCACATTCGTTTTGGGGAGATGCTGTTCTTATAGCATGCTATTTGGTGAATCGCATGATGTCCTCTGTCTTAGGTGAGAAGACTCCTTTCTCTATAGCTTTCCCTGAAAATGAGTCATTCTCCCTTACTCCTCATGTGTTCGGATCTGTTGCGTTTGTTCACAAGATGTCTCCTGGCCTTGACAAGCTCGCCCCTAGAAGGGATATCAGTTTTACGATCCTTTGAGCAGAAGATACTATATCAGTGTCGATGTCACCTTCTTTGAGTCAGTAATGTACTTCTCCCCTACAAGTGATCGATTTGCTTCATCAAACTTGTACAATGAGATCTACATGCCACCTCCTCCCGCATGATGTACCTCAACCACCATCTACTCCACCACCACCTTCTCCACCACCACCATCTCCTCCACCACCACCTTCTATCCAGTCACCTGTGCCACTTGTTCCATCCCTTCCTAAGTTCTACAAGCATTGGACTCCGCCTGCTCATGGCTTTTGCCCAACACTCACGGAGCCCCAGGTTTGTTTTGATAACATAGCTTCTAACGATGGGTCTAGAGTTATATTGGTGCAGGAGTCATTGCAGGAAAATAGCACGCAGATGGAGGGCGTTGTATCTGACCTGGATATTCCTATTGCAGTTAAAAAGAAGAAATGCTCCTACGCTTCTTATCCCTTGGCATCTCAGGTTTCCTTTCATCGTCTAACAGGGGATTTTCAGAAATTTGTCGTAGCTCTATCTGTCGTGGACATTCTACAAAATTATGAGGTATTGCAGGATAGTCGTTGGCGTTCAGTTATGGAAAAGGAGATGGCAGCGCTACAGTCGCGTGGTATGTGAAGTCTTGTTTCTGCTACAGTTGATGCATCTGTTGTGGGATACAAATGGGTGTTCACAGTGAAACACCGTGCGGATGGCAGCGTGGATCGCTATAAGGCGAGACTTGTGGAACGTGGTTTCACCCAGACTTATGGGGGTGGACTATCAGGATATTTTCTCTCCGATGGCCAGACATTCTACATTGCGTATTCTCCTTTCTATTGTTGTGTCGCGAGATTGGCCTTTGTGTCAACTCGATGTGAAGAATGCATTCCTTTACAGTGATCTTCATGAAGAGGTCTACATGCAGCAGCCACCTGGGTTTGCTGCTGAGGGGGAGTGTCAAAAGGTTTGCAGACTACACAAGGCTATTTATGACCTTAAGCAGAGTCTAAGGGCATGGTTCCAAAAGCTCTCGGACTTGATAGAGCAACATGGGTTTGTGCGGTCGACCGTTGATCACTCCTTGTTTGTACAGAAGACACTGAGAGGTACTATAGTCATTCTTATGAACATTGATGACATTATTGTTACAGGAGATGATGAACAGGGCATTCAGGGAGCCAAGAACTTCCTAGTCAGCAGTTTGTGACTAAGGATCTTGGACATCTACGTTACTTCCTTAGGCTAGAGTTTGCCAAGAACCAGTGTGGTCTGGTGATGACACAGAGGAAGTATGTACAGATCTCCTCTCAGAAACAGGCAAGGCAGCTTGTAGGCCGGCCACTACTCCTATTGACCCGAGCATGAAGCTATATGATGATGGCACTGAAGAGGTCGACAAGAGGAGATACAGAGAACTTGTTGGCAAGCTACTATATGTGACCATTACCAGGTTTGACATATCCTTTGTTGTGAGCAAAGTAAGTCAGTTCATGGAGCAGCCGAGACAGACACATATGGATGCAGTCTATATGATTTTGAGATACCTGAAGAATTCACCGGGTATCGGACTTTTGTTCAACAGAGGCACATCTCTCTCAGTTACAGCATGTGCAGATGCAGATTATGCTGGATGTCCAAAGGATAGAAAGTATACATCAGGATTTACTGTGTTTATAGGGAATTCGCTAGTTTCCTGGAAGAGCAAAAAGCATATTGTGGTTGCCAGATCGAGTGTTGAGTCAGAATATAGGGCTATGGCACAGGCGAGTCCAAAGATGATGTGGATCAGATCTATCCTTACTGACATGACTATAGAGGTGTCTCTCCCCATGAACCTCCAAATGTGACAATAAGCTGCTCTCTTCATTGCCAACAACCCCGCATTCCATGAGAGAACGAAGCATATTGAGGTAGATTGTCATTATACTTGAGATATGATCCAGAAGTGTCTGATTTCTACCTCTCATGTTAGTTCAGGAGAACAAACTGCAGATATCTTTACCAAGGCTTTACTCAGGGGGTCGTTTCAGAAGTGTTTGTCCAAGCTGAGAATGGTTGACATCTATGCTCCATCTTGAAGGGGAGCGTTGAGATATTTTTACATTCTATGTATCTTTTCGTTTATTTTATTTTCCCTTGTCCACCATATGTAATTTACCCATAGGTCTCTCCCTATATAAGAGAGCCTAGGGTTACAAGAATAAACAACTCTCTTATTTCCTCCAACACTTTTCCCTCTATCTTCCCCAACCGAAGGAAACTCCAACCCTTTTCTCCTTCTCTTTCTTTTATTTTTCCATCTCTTTGCCTTGCAAGAGCCACTGCTCCAAGAATAGCCGCCAATCGTTGCTATTTTCTTTCCAATTTTGCGCTGCTAGGCTGCAAATTAAACCTCCAAATTTGTGAGATTTCGAAGGTACAATCCCATTCCACTTCACCTTGTTGTCATTCCCTTTCCTCGAACATATTTGATCCCTAACCAAAATATGAGCTCATGTTTTAAAAAAACGATATGAAAGTTTAGAATCTTGCATAGGATTTATATGTATTAACTTTTTGGACTACTGATCAAATGAACTGAATTTTATGTTATAAAAATGTAACTGAAGGTTCAGATCATCTTCAAAAGAGTTTAAATTTTGTTGGATTAATAAGTATTCATGGATTTGGGTGACATTCAATACGAATGTCTAATGTTCACATATTTATGCACATTTAAAGAGAATTGTTGAAAATAATGCTTGTACGAGACATGTACAAATACATCTGGTGAATGGAAATGGGCTCAAGGATTTTGTGAGTACGTTTGTAAAATGCTTCTATGGAGGCGCTAACTCGAATTGGATACGTCGCTTATGGATTATATCTCGGGTTTAGTGACAATCGTCCTCTGCAATCTCTGTTCTCCCAAAAAAATGGAATGTTTCAATAAATATGGTCATGAAGTTGTCCCATCTCAAACTGATTAGATCAGGATCCTGGAGGTGGAGATCTCTGAAAATAGATGGGGCGTACATTGACTTGGTAGTGGATTGGAACAATCTGGTGTATTTAGAGTTAACATTTGTATGAACATCCATACCTTGCTTCTTGCTTCGAGGTCTCCAGATTGCCTTAAATCTAGGTTTTTTTATGTTAATCGTTACCGGAGTTTGATGGAAATTAAGAGTTTTTTTTCCAAAGGAGACTGTAATGTGACTGCTTTTATAGAGGAGACTATGTATGGGTACATACTGGAAATGAGAAATGTAGGCATCTGTTTCGAATTAAATGCAAGGCTTGCTAAAAAACTATAATTTGGTCAGTAAGTTTACCACACCCAAATTCAGCAAAAAAATGAAATTAAATTACTAGTTCATATACATGTTGAGAAATATCTACTGGATCGACCAAGTTCAAGTCTTTCTTGGATTTTTTTCTATTTTGAAGTTCATTTCCATTTCTAAAATAGTATTGACATTATTTGATATTTTTTGAATTCTGGGAAGCACTTGTTTTGTAGAGATGGTTGTGATAGGAAAGAAGATGCCGTTGTTATGTAACTACAATGATATAGGTTTAACAAGGGAATTTAAATGTGAATTTTTTTGTTTGGAGCTATTATCCATATGTAATGAGCTGATATAAAGATCAATGTTTAGTCTAATCCCTTGATCTTATGAAAGAAATTGATATACTAATCTTAGAATATTAATACCCTTCTCTTATAAAGTTAATAAACAATTTCCTAAGACCATTATGAAACCGTTATGAATGTTAATCTCATTAATTGATCACTTGGTTTAATATTGATAAGTTGTTGATAGCATACCTGGGTCTGTAGATTTGACCACGAAATATATTTTGAAAAGATTGAGTACTCAAGCAAGTCAAAATCTTAGACATCAATAACGACTGATAATTATAAGTGCCGATCATGGTGACCCTCACACCTAACCATGCGAGGACGCGGTGACCCTCAACTGAACGGGAGATAGGAAGCCTAGTTAGGGCAGCGGCCACCTAGTGCACGGATCTATGATCCTGGTAACTTTTACGGTTTTATGCGAACTCACAGTGTTTTTACATCTCGTTGGGATCCTCACTTTTGACCAGTTCCTTTGACCCTCTATTTTAGGGTACCTAGGTTGGAGATCCCTCGGTTTAGTTTTTCTTACGAGCTCGTTTGCCCGTACCGGTCGGGTTGGTTTCTAGAGTGACTTTTCCGTAGATTCTCTATCACCCGTCTCTGTGACGTAGTTTTCAAGTACACATATCCCTCTACTGGACCACCCTTCCACTTAGAGGGCGAGACAGAAGGGTCTCTTAGGAGACTTCCTCACAACTTGAGTTTTCGTTACCATTCCGCCTATAGGCTTTGCGATGTGTTACAGTTGAGTTGGTTATGGTTGAGTTAGTTGCAGTTGAGTTGGATAGAGCTGAGATTGGTTATAGTTATGTTGTCTACCGTTGTATTTGGTACAGAATCAATAATCTTCATTCAGCGACAACCAATCGAATCTTAGAACTACTACTATGCATGATAGGAAAGGTTAGTGGACGTGTTGGGAATTTAGTTAGGATACATTACACAGCACCGCATGCCTACGGAGGCATCCCAACCCTAAGGTATTCATCACACCTTAGAGTCATAGTGTAATGTCACACATAGACCACGATCACAGACTATCCGCTAAACTTGAGAATTATACAAAATTAAGGATCAGATCTGAAGTTTATCATCCTCAATATCAAGATCCACCAACCTAATCTCTAAATGATGAAAATTTAATAACCTAAAGTTAGATCATTAGCTTATAGAAATATTATATATGAAAGATTATGGGTTGACGAGTGATCATGGGGCATACATATAGAGCAACTTGAAAATCATTTACCACGTAATTTGATTGTAAAATTTATATAGCAATGCCTTTCTACTAGCTTCCTTTTGAAAACACTAAATTACCTGATATTTTTTTACATGATGGAATGCACACAATAATCGTTGGCATTCTTTTTGTTCCTTGCATGCTTGGCAGGAAAAGCGTCAGCGTCGCAGCAACTGGAACATGAACCAAGCTTCCGTTGTTATACCAGACGATACACATTTTGGAGTTTCTGTACACTGGATAATGTATAATGCTTTTGTTCCACTTCTGTTACTTTTTGGGAGACATATATACAATGTAATATCCTTTTTCTTACATGTAAACTATATGGAAATTAATGAAATGAAAAGTTGGTGACATTTCTTGTTAGCTCCGTGGTTATAATATATTGATTATGAATGTCATTGCAAAAAGCGGAAAATTTCCCCTCAATTTCAACTTAATACGATCTTTTAATGGATTTAAATGTCGTGAGCTCAATCTGACGGGCCCAGATGTGTGTTTGGTCAATTTTGCCTCTCTTAACCACACATCGGTTCAAATGAATCATGGTTAAGTTGAACTCACAAACGACCAAAATAACGGAAGGGCACAAGCAATAAATGTGAAAGAAGTCGGGGGCACAAGTGATATTCCAAAAAAGGGAGGGGTATAGCTGATATTGTAATATCTTAGAGGGGCGCAAGTAAATTGTCATGTGCAAAAATGAATTCATCCTAATTAATCATTAGAAGCCAACCAGTCATTTTATTTGATATAAATTTATTTGCATAAAATATCTACCATTAATTTAAAGTCTTCTTCTTTTACAGATAAATGATGAATGCCATCCACCAATATCGGGAAGACAACCTCTCCAACCAATTGTTGCCATGCATTTTTCTTAGATGTCAACCACCATGTCTCCTCTTTAAAACAACGCAATCAAGGTGAAGGTTGTTGTGCACATTCCCAACAAAATCAAAATCACAATATTATAACCGGAGAAATGAAGAACAAGGGAGGATACATGGACTTCATATGGCAAATGCATCTTCCTCTAGCATCAACTTCACCTAGGGGAGAAGAACCTATTTCCACCTCTCTTGTCTTAGGAGTGACGAGAGGAAACATCGCCCCTTACTCATTTGTTGTGCTCCAGGAAGCCATTCACCCCCGCTCAGCCTGAACTCCACTGTCTTTGTCGCTCCATGGATGTCTTGTGCCACTTGCACTGACAAGCCGATGTATGTCATTCACGCTCTCCAACAACCACGCATTTCCTCACCCATCGTTCGCTCTATTCGTCGTTCTCTCTAGATTTGTATGTGCACTTCTGTGTGTAGTGCATCCCCCAACTCCACCATCAACGCACACGCTCCCTGACCACCTCCACGACGTACACTTGTGTGTCCAGCCCTCCTTTGGTAGTTGTGTGTCCACGCCCCTCAGCATCAACGCAACTACGCACTCTACCTACCTTGGGTCTCCCACCACCCACAACCCACCATCGTTGGTCGTCCACACATCCTCGCATGCCTAACACCATCACGTGGCCAGCCTACACCCACGTCGTTGTGTACCCAGCCCTCGCCCTTGCACGCCACATTGTCGCTCTACTTGGCCAACCTCGTCTCCCAATCATTTGCTCCAGCCTAAGGGGCACTATCGATTTTGCTTGGAGAAGAAGCTGACTCATACCCTCCTGTTTTTTGTTAGTCACTTTTAAACATCACTTGAATTTGACTTAGTTGTTATATGCTAAAACTTAGGTCAATTTAAAATACCTCAAATCGTTTTCTTGCAATTTTGCAGGTTGTTATTTTAATATTATATAAGAGTTTCAGTCCAGAGTCAGTTTCATTAGTAAAGTTTAGTTGAGTAGTGTTATTAACAATTAGATCCTTAGTTTTATGCAATTACAAACCAGCCCTTTATATTTCTTCTCAATTACATCTATGCATCTAGCACATTTATTTAAGCTTTGAAAAATATCAAATAAAGTCCAAAATTTGTTGAAATATTGCATGAAGCTTGGTAGGTCTCTGTGGGCCAATCCTCGACTTGTCCACTACACAGTTTAAGTATCGTTTAGACATGTTGTGTTATTTTATTTGGATTGTTGAGGTCATGTGTGCACAAAGACACCATAAAATCAACATTTTACCATACACAAATTATGCCTTTCACTAGGTCGGAGATCCTAGAGCTCGAAGGTTCCATAATCCAAGGCCCTAAATGTCGGTTTCAGTCACCATTTCGCCGATCGAAACGAAATTTCGCACATTTCGATCATTTTTTGTACTAGGGCATCCCATATTTCGATCATTTCAGCCATTTTAGATGAATTTCGGTAACCTGTCGAAAACGAAATTCAGTCAAATTTCACCAAAATTTGAGGCCACGCCATAATCTAATATAGCTCATCGAATATATATGATCCGCATTGCATCACAGTGAAGAAAGAGAGGGATGGAGTATATGATGAAGGCGAAATGAGTGGGATAGAATACCGATAAGTTAATGGGAAGCAATTGATAGAAAGGTGTACACATTGTGGGAGGAAGTTATAAAAGCGAGGTTTGAAACTATGTATATGTAAGTTTGGGAGTTTCAGTAACCAAAAGGGATTCTTTGTAGGAACTAGAGATTTGAGCTTGGCACACTCTTTCTTGGAAATGGAATAAGATGAATGAAATGGAAAGAAGAATTGGTTGGATGAGACCCTATAGATAATTAATCCAAATTAATAGAGCGGTCGACGACTATATGAAAGGAAGTTCACATATGATGTATCAAGATTGGAAAGCCAATCCATTAATCCAGTGAACATGAGTAGGAGGTAGGTTTCTTATAGTCAACACAATGATCAAAGGAATCCAAAGGTTGAAGAGGACTCACACGTCATATGAAATAAGATCATGATTCATGCATCTCAAATGTTCCAAAACATTGTTGTATTTTATGAGGAGTTGCTTGGCATGCTTTGATTGATTCAAGGACATTGGTAGACCTGCTTCTTCCGACAAAAATTTGACTGCCAAATGACATTCGATCATCGTGAAATCATGTTGGAGGAGTTAGAGATTGTGAGATCTTCTGACTTAAGCCTGAATAAGCTTGAACAATTCAGAGATCAAGTTGCATGACCCCTCTCAACTAGGATTGTTGAGATGGTTCAAAGATGAGAAGTATCAATATAAAACGAGTAAATTACAAGAGAACCACAACCATGCGTCGATTACTAATTAGGGTACTCATTTTTTAACCGTAACAATAAGAGTACTAAACTTTGAACATTAGCATTTATCATCTACCAAAAGGGTTACGGAAGCTTAATGAAACTTGTATTTGAGACAAAAAAAAAGATCTGATCCCTCTTTGTTATGTTTAAAAATTAGGCCCAGGATTGGGATTGGATGCATAGATAAGGCCATTTTTTTAATTTACCCAAAAACTAAACTGAAAAGCTCTACAAATGTCAAAGGGTAATTTTAGACTTTTTTTGTATATATAAATTTACATCGGGAACATTGATACGAAATCCTCCTAAGTTCATTCTCCGCCAGCCCCTGTTGTATCCACTCCTCTTAACACATCGTAGAACTAATTGGATCCCTAGGGATGCCCAAGCCATCTTAACTCTACCAATTTTATCTGTTTGTCATACATTTACATCTTTTCCCTTACAATGAATACAGTTATTAGGTACTATAAACTTTGTAGATGTTTGCTCAAGTCTTATTAGTACTTCCAATAAGCTTAAATTTTTAATAGACAAAACTGGTAAGATGCTGATACTCAAACTCATGTTGTTTTATCATAAAACAAGGTGTCATCTTACCGGATACGAACAGAAAATGAACATAGCATCTATTTTGCATGCACATAGCCCATAAATAAGAAGCAACTTCAGTCATGTTTTCACGAAAAGATATCAACTCCTACAGCTAATCAAATGTGAAGGGGAAAAGAATTTATGAATGAAGATCAGTCTACTCATACAATCAAATTAATGAAATTCGAATTATTTATTTAACCAAATTAGAGCATCGTCTTGAACTGAATTAGCCTCATGGAGATTAAATTTATCACTTTTATCTTGAGCTTTATTTTTACAGCATGGCAATGTAAGAGGAACTCAATACTGAAATTTTGCAAATTGTTTCACATTTGAAGGAACATGCAAAACTAATAAATCAAAAATTATAAAATTTAAACTACATAAATGGCAGAAACACCAACCTTCGTTTTGGTCCATCATCCTCCACGTGGATATGAGTGGCAATATCAACATCAGGCTGCAAGTATTTCATGATGCATACACCAAGTCAACATGCAATTCATAAGTAGATCTTGAATGAAACTTTAGAAAGAGCGCAGTTTCTGTGGATCATTTTACCTTTGGTATATTGAATAATGTGCATTACACTCATTATATAGACTGAGAATAGGGTTATGGTTAACGTGAACAAAGGAAAAATACTGCTTGTGGAGAATAATCGAGGTGGTGGTACACAAATTCTTACTCTAAAGCTCACAACTAAAGCTCCCCTCAAGCTGAAATGTAGATATTCATCGTGCTCAACTTGTCACAACAATTCTTAAATACTGCTTGTGGAGAATAATGAGAGAATACAATGAGATAATCTTATTCAAGAGGTTTAGTGGTTTTTATATAGATCGAAACCTTAGAGTATTCATAAAAGAGAAATTACATAAAGGACCCTGAAGGTTTAAAACCAAAAATGTGAAAGGAGAAGATGAAGTAGTATTCCATCTAACCCTAGAACTCTCTTATATAGGAGAAAAGCTCTAAGGGCAAATTACATAAATAGGACAATAGAAATAAATAATACAGGAAAACTGACACAATAACATAAATATCTTAACACTCCCTCTCAAGTTGGAGCATATATATATCTATCATGCTCAGCTTGGAACAACAGTAATGAAAAGGACCTCTTGCAAGAGCTTTAGTAAACATGTTTGCAATCTAATCTCCTGACGCTACATAAGATGTTGAGATAAGCCCCTTTTGGATCAAATCACGAGTGTAATGACAATCCATCTCAATGTGCTTTGTCCTTTCATGAAATGCTGGATTATTAGCTATGAACAAGGCCGCCTGGTTGTCGCATTTGAGATGCATAGGAAGAGGCACTTTAATCACTTAATCGGTTACGACAGATTTGACCCACATCAACTCCGTACTATCTTGGGTCATTGCCCTATATTCTGATTCCGCACTAGATCGAGCAAAATAGTTTGTTTCGTACTCTTTCATGAGATCAGTGAGTTGCCAACAAACACAATGAATCTTGAAGTAGACTTCCTGTCCTTAGAACACCCAGCATAATCTGCATCTGCACATCCTGTAATTGAGAGAGACGTATCTCTCTTAAACAGAAGACCTACACCTGGAGATGACTTCAAATATCTCAAGATCATGAATATTGCATCCATGTGCGCATGCCTGGGTTGCTCCATGAATTGACTTACTCTACTCACAGCGAAAGATATATCAGGCTTGGTAATAGTAACATATAATAATTTCCTTACCAGCTCTTTGTACCGTCTCTTGTTCATCTCCTCAGATTCATCATCATGGAGCTTCGCATTATGATCCATCAGGGTAGTAGCTGGTCTATTTTCTGTCATACCTATCTCAGATAGAAGATCAGTGACATACTTCCTTTGTGTCATAACCATACGATGATGATTTCGTGCAAACTCCAGGCCAAGGAAGTAATAATGCGTACCAAGGTCCTTGGTAACAAACTGCTATCCAAGGAAATCCTTTGCTGCTTGAATGCCATGTTTATCGATGCCAGTGATAACAATATCATCAACGTAAACCAGAATGACTACAATATCTCTCTGGTTTCTCTTTACAAAGAGAGTATGATTTGTAGTAGATCTGACAAACCCCTTCTTTTCAATCAATTCGGAGAGCTTCTGAAACCAAGCCCTCGGACTTTGCTTAAGTCCATATATAGTCTTATGAAGACGGTACACCATACTTGACTCCCCCTCAGCAGCAAACCCAGGTAGTTGCTGCATGTAAACTTCTTCCTGCAAATCACCATACAAGAAAGCATTCTTGACATCTTACTAGCAAAATGGCCAACCACGTACCACAGTAACAACAATAAGTATCCGCAAGGTAGAGTGACGTGCGACAAGAGAAAAGGTGTCTTGATAATCTACTCCAAAGGTCTGGGTGAGCCCACGAGCAACCTGCCTGGCCCTATATCTGTCTACGGTACCATCAGCCCGATGCTTCACAGTAAATACTCACTTGCTCCCAACAACAGACACACCTAGTGGAGCATGAATCCCACTCCACGTACCTCGTGACTATAAAGTCATCATCTCCTCCTCCACAGCCAGATGCCACTGACTGCTTGCAATGCCTCCTAATATGAATGTGGTATCTCTACAACAAACAACCCCACAACAAAGTGCCGAAAGTCCTTGAAAAGACGCTCCAAGGAAACATTAGAACCAATAGGGTAAATAGTGCATGCACGTTTCTGTCGACGAAGTGCAATAGGCATATCCAGATCCTCAACATGAGTAGTAGAAATAACATCTGCACCATGTACCTCAGTCGGTACATGCAAATCACTCGTGCCATTAGAAGAACTCAAATGCTTAGTACCTACCTTGGGTATGCTAGATGATGGAGGAGGCGCATGAGTACGGGGCCTTCATTAGTAAACCAGTGGAAAGAAAATAGGGGTTGGTGGTGGAGGCGGTGGTGGGGGTGGTGGTATTGGTAGTGGCGGGGATGGAGAGGACGGTGGTGATGAAGTATAATATGGTAATGGCCGAGGAGGAGGAGGCATATAGATCTCTCCTCCATCCTCTGAAGGAGTAAGCATGTCACCTGCGGGAGAAAAATACATAATAGACTCAAAGAAGGTGACATCGGCACTAACATAGTACCTTTGTGAACAAGATCAAAACAGTAATATCCCTTTTGGGTTTTGGAATATCCAACAAACACACATTTGACAGATATAGGAGAGAGCTTGTCAAGACCATGAGAGAGTTGATGAACAAACACTACATAACCAAAAACACGAGGCATAAGCGAGAAAAGATCCGTCTTGGGAAACACAATCAATAATGGGATCTTCTCCCCTAGCATCGAAGAAGGCATACGATTTACCAAGTAATAAGCATTTAGAATAGCATCTCCCCAATAAAAATGAGGAGCATGACTCTGAATTAAAAGGGTTCTGCTAACATCCAAAAGATGGTGGTGTTTCCTTTCAGCAACCCCATTCTGTTGGGAAGTATATGCACATGATGTCTGATACATAATACCAAGAGACTTAAGAAATCGAGAAAGTTGAGTACTGCAAAATTCTAGTGCATTATCAGAACGTACGAACTTGACTTTTGAAGAAAAAATATTCTTTATTTCATTAATAAAAGATTGAATAATAGGACCGGCATCAGACTTGTTCTTAAAAAGAAAACTCCAAGACAATCGAGAAAACTCATCAACTGACGATAAAATATGTATCCCTGATGATCTGGGACACGACTAGGACCTCAAATATCGAAATGGAGCAACTCAAATAGACTATCACTACTTGGACCCTAACGACTCTGGAAAGTGGACCGGTGATGCTTCCCAAGCTAGCAGGCCTCGCACTGAAAACTGGAGCGAGGAGAAATCTGAGGAAGAACATGAATCAGCTTCTGCAGAGGAAGATGACCAAATCGCAGATGCCACATATATGGAGAAACAGATCCAATGTAGAGAGAAGAAGAGGCGACAGCATACGAAGACTGCACTAGTTTGTAAAGACCACCTTGCTCACGGCCAGTTCCAATCACTCTGCCCGTGAGTATGTCGTGAAACACAAGAGCAGATGGATTAAAGATGGTATGACAATGTAAATCTTTGGTGATTTGACTAATTGATAATAAATTCATAGAAAATTCACGAGCATAGAGAACATTCGAAAACCTCAATGTAGAAGTCAACTGCACCTCCTCCTGACCAGTGATGGGGGAATGTATTACATCTGCTATCACAACTGCTCATCCAGGCTACGTAGGACGAAAAACGCTAAACTGACCTCTCTCACCATAGAGATGATGGGATGCGCCGGAATCCATGATCAATTCCAATAGATCTGCCTTGTAGCAACTAGTAAAAGCATATTCTATACCGGATGTAGACGTAGATGCTGAGGCAGCAACCTCTGAGGATCTTGAAGGAAAGCTAACAGATCCAAACGTGTCAGGCATAATCTCTGTCAGTTGTGCTAAAAGCTCGTCCAACCTCTGATCAGATGCAGGTGATGGACTCCCACTCTGTTGTGTCTGCTCTACAACTCATACTAACGTAGAAAACCCATGCTTTGAATAGCATGTTTCCTTAGAGTTCCATGCCACGTGGCAGTAGGTGCACGGTTGACAGTGTCGAACACCCCCTCCTCTACCGTGGTTGGGACTCCCCCTGCCACGATATAATGTATGGTTGCCTCGACCACGACACGCCGCCATAGCTGAAGATGGTTGGTGTTGTAAAGTACTACAAGAGGATATAGATAGTATCCTCAATCTGCGATATGCCTTCTCCATAGGAGGTATGGTAGCATCATTGAGGATCTGGGCATGAGCTTCGTCATACTCCGGATTCAGGGCTATTAGAAATACCCCAGTCAGCACGGAGTCGCTGTATGCCTTGAGTTGCTCAGGTATAGCAGTCAAGGGTATGTAGCCATGTAACTTCTCAAGCATACCCCTCAAAGACATATCAAGGGTGTGTAGAGGGCGACCATTCTTCTTCGACGTGAAGATATCATGTCGGAGCTGGAGTATCTTCGACTCATTCTTTGTCCGAGAGTATGTCGCGGCAAGAATGTCCCACATAGCCTTTACAGTAGGCTGACTTGGTAAATCATTAGCTATCTCCATGGATACAATCCCAGATAGACATACGCGAGCATACGCATCATCCGCCTTCCATGAGGCATTCATCCCAGTCTTGTCATGTGGCTCCTCTATCGTGAGAATGTGCTTCTTGCCATTACACTACATCAAACTCATGAACTGCATGGCCCGTAGTTCATAGTTGGTTCCATCCATTTTGACAAGGGGTGTCGGACCTTTGAAGGTACCCAGGGATGGAACTTCCACTTTGTTATCAGACATGATGACAACTATCTTTAAGACTAGGCCAGAAACAAGAGATACCAACGTCTACACTGACATATAGGAAGAAGGTTGTGGGTGTAGACCCAAACCACAATCTCTTCTCTTCTTTTGGAGAGTCTTTTGGGTAACTAGGACATTTCTAGGGCTTCACGTTACACCCTAGGTACCCAAGAATCCGTGGGCGGTGCATACGCAAAGAGGTATGTGATGGTGGAGTCTCGCAAAGAGGAGGGACGACTACACATGGATGGAGAATTGCCCATTACATGAGGGCAGCTGCGGCACTTGATGCTGGAGGCGACGGCGGGACGTACAGCCGGAGGCAACCACACATGAAGCCCGCAAGGGCTAAGCATGCGTGAACCCTGCGAGGTCTAGGCGGCTACGAGCCCGCAGGGGCTATGCGACGGCAAGCCCGCGAGGGCTAGGCGACGGAGATCCTGCAGAGGCGCGGCGACACGTGAAGCTCGTGAGGGCTAGGGTTTTTGGTGGGGGGTAGGATTCTAGGGAACAGGCTCCGGTCTAGGACCGTCGCTCTGATACCATGTGAAAGGAAAAGACGAAGTAGTATTCCATCTAACCCTAGAACTCTCTAATATAGGAGAAAAGCTCTAAGGGTAAATTACATAAACAGGACAATAGAAATAAATAATACAGGAAAACATACACAATAACACAAATATCTTAACAAAAATAAAATAAAATTGTCTCTAACACTCACACTCAAGTTGGAGCATAATTGTCGATCATGCCCAACTTGGAAAGTATCCACAAGAAGTGTTTCTTTCATGGCACCTTTGTGGATATGCAAGCTAAAAATCGGTGGAGATATGAGGAGTAGTGATCCGACCAACAAGAAGTCATTCCCCTTTGCTCAAGCCTTTGAGGAGTGAGCATGGTTCTCTGAGAAGCAAGCCAGCTAAGCAACTTCCCTCCTCATACAACATCACAAACAACATGGCGGTTAATCTCAATGTGCTTGGTCCGCTCAAGGAAAATAGGGTTAGTAGCAATGTATGTAGCGGATTTGTTGTCGGCATACAAAGGAATGGAATTAGTAATAATTGAAGAGGGAAAGAACGAATTGCATTAATGAGAGGCCCTTAGGTTCTCTTACATAGGAGAGGAAATTATGGGGTAAATTCTAAGAGGACAAAATAAATAGATAAAGATAACAATAAGAAAGATAGTAAATATCTCAATACCCTCCCTCAAGCTGGAATATAGATATCGATCAGACTCGTCTTGGAACATCTCTGGTAAGACCCTCTGGCTAGGGCCTTAGTAAGAACATATGTTCTCTAGTCTCTAGAGCTGGCATGCGTAGTGACGAGAAGACCCCTTTGTATCATGTCACGAGTGTAGTGGCAGTCCACCTCTTTGTGCTTGGTCCTCTCATGAAAGACTAGGTTGTTGGCAATGAAAAGAGCAACTTGATTGTCTCATTGGAGGTGCATGGGAAGAGGCACCTCTATAGTCAGGTCAATAAGAACAGATCTGACCCACATCATCCCTGTGCTACCATGTGCCATGGTCATGTATTCTGATTCAGCACTCGATTTAGCAACCACAATCTGTTTCTTGCTCTTCCATGAAACCAAGGAATTCTCTATGAACACAGCGAAGCCTGAAGTAGACTTCCTATCCTTTGGACACTCAGCATAATCTTCTGCATCTGCACATGCTGTAATTGAAAGAGATATGCCTCTGCTGAAAATGTTGGAGTATATACGTTATGTGTCACTTATATGGTAGATGGGTAAATGGATCCCTACTGGATCCATTTATCACATCCAGTTGGTCCCACATCGACCATTTGTGGGTTGTGGGGACTCAATGGAGGTTATATAAAAAGCCCCTCACCCTCTTGTAACAGTTGAAAAAGTGCAATAGACACACAAGCCCCAAAAGGTGTTCTCCCGTGGTTTCATTCCGCTCCTTAGGAAGTAGGGTTCCATGTAAAATCCCGATGTTCTTTAATGTTTTTATTCTTTTTCTTTGATATGCTTCAGCATTTTTGCTTTCTAACATGGTATCAGAGCGGGTTGATTCTCGAGGAGTAATTTTCATCATTTGTTCGAGATTCGATTTTTATGTTTTAATCTTGAAGATTATTCATGATTCATATGTTGCCCAAAGATTTATGTGAACCATTCATGTTCTAAGCTTTAGGGTTTCATCAGAAACCCTAGATCAAGCTGTTGCATGAAATTCCATATTGCATCTCCCCAGTTCTGCGCGTCAGACCCCATCACTTAGCGGTGTAAGATCTTCCCCATTGGTATCATGTTTTCCTAAATTCTGCACCATGGACCTTCTCCGGAAGGAGCTCCAAAATAAGCGGGAGGCCATCCATTCAGAATTCGACGGCAAGAACTCCTCCGCTACTCAAAGATCGAGCAAAAGCCCCTCTAAAAGATTCACGAGGAGTAGATCATCCCCCACTTCCACTCCAGGCACCGCTTGGAGATCTAGGGCCAAATGGCGACGCCGATCTTACAACAGAGAAGGTTGCACCTGAATCTCCTAGCACAGCAACCCCATGTAAACCCCAACCTTCGCGCACTCCAACGACTATCGCCACCACCGTCACGATCTTCAGCAGGCGGAACGACACCCCAACAACCACAAATGGCTTCCTCTCCGACGGCATCCATCATCTCCTTCATCTCTGACAATGAACCTCATATCTTCGAACCCCAGATGGAAGCACAGCACCCTCCAGGAACCTCCTCGCGCAAGCGGTGATCTGAGGCAGAAACCCCACTCCTACATGTGGCGGCGAATGAGCTTCATCCTAGGAAGCTCATTCAAACCCTCATGGATGCTGACTTGCCATCGCCACCAGATGGTGAGACATGTCACTCCACGCAAGCGACGAAACCGTACATCATCTCCAGCGGCAACCCCCATCGAGGGTGGCAGGTTTTCGAATGAAGGGCTCCCAAGTGGGAATCCTAAATAACAGCCCAAGTGGGCTACGGTTTGGGCCAATTTGTTGTATGTAATTTAAAAAAAGAAGAGGGGGAAAAGAAAGAGGAGGAAAGAGAAAGCCCTAAGTGGGTTGCTACTCTTTCGGGCCCTTTGGGTCGTGTTTGAGAAAAAAAGAGAAGAAGAAGAGTGGCTGAAAAAAAGGAAAAAAAACAAAAGAGGGAGGCCGAGTTTTGAGCCCAAAGTTGGGCAAGAAAAAAATGAGAAAAGGCGCGTACAAAAGAAAAGCAGTATGCAAGAAAAGAAAAATATATTTTGAGAAAAAAAGGATAAAAGCCATAAAAAATGAATGGCTTATTTGAAAAAAAGAGATGAAAAGGCTGTTATAACAAAATGAATGAAATAGCCGGAAAAAATTGGAAAGAAAAGCGGAAAAAAAGATTGAGGATGGCTAATTTGTTTTTGTCGTCTCCCAACTTTGTCGTTGTCATTATCTTCTAACAAGTATAAAAGAAAGTGGCATTATTGTGTACACTTACATGCTTGTTTTTAGATTCAGATTCTCCGGGTCAAAATTTTCCAGACTCTACGGATGTTCATATATTCAGACTCGACAATCATATTCTGAGTCTTCAATTTGATGTGCATATATTGGCCATCTTTGGTGTGGTCCCCATCTTCTTTTTCAATCTCAGAGTTTTCATGTGATCCATAGGGACTCCAGTAGAGATCCCATTCCCTATGCCATGTGGGCTAGCGTTTTCATGTGATTTCATAGGGACTTCAGAGTAGAGATCTCATTCTCTGAGCCAGTATGGAAGTGATCCAATTCTTCGACGAGGATACTTTTCAAACTCCATTCTCCAGCGATCGTGGACTATGTCAAGGATGTCTCCACGATTTTTCCAGTTCGACCCTTCAAAGAGATGGAGCAATTGTCCACATGATTCACAATCTTCTACATGTGGCAGGCTAGAGTTCGCCAGGTGAAGACTTATTTTAAGTTGCAGTGACTCTGACAGGCGCAGTACTGAGCACATGCTCTCTGACGAGGACATTGAGTTTGACTCACACTTCATCTTTTTTGTTCCTCCTCATCTGCACGACATGAGAAGCAATGTCCTCGATAGCAACCGACAGTAGTGTTTACGTTAAGTTGATATTGTTTGTAGTGTCTTGTAGTGTGAGTTTGAGATTTCTTTCTATTTGTCCAATCTGAGCATTGCATGCTCCAGCTTGAGGGGGAGTGTTGGAGTATATATGTTGTGTGTCACTTATATGGTAAAAGGATAAAATGGATCCCTCCAGGATCCATTTACCACATCCAGTTGTTTATTCCTACATTGACCGTCTGTAGGATGTGGAGACTCAGTGGGGGTTATATAAGAAGCACCTCACCCTCTTGTAACAGTTAGGAAAGTGCAATAGACACATCAGTCCTTTAAAGCATTCTCCCGTAGCTTCATCCCTTTCCTTAAGGAGTAGGGTTCCACATAAAATCCCATTGTTCCTTAATATTTTTATTCTTCTTCTCTGATATGCTTCAAAATTCTTATTTCTAACAGAAAAGAAGTTTCGTACATGGTGATGTCTTCAGATACCTCAGAATTATACGGATTGTATCCATATGTGCATGTCTGGGATGCTCCATAAACTGTCTCACTTTGCTCACGACAAAGGTTAAGACGGGCCTGGTAATAGTCACATATAAAAGCCTGCCAACAAGTTCCATGTACCTCCTCTTGTCGACTTTCTCAATGTCATCGTCATAGAGCTTCATGCTTGGGTCAATAGGAATAGTGGCAAGTCTACAATCTGCCATGCATGTCTCTGTAAGAAGATCTGTAACGTACTTCCTATGGGTCATCAAAAAACCCATTAGTTCATGGCAAACTCCAATCCAAGGAAGTAACATAAATTAAAATTACCAAGGCCCTTAGTCACAAAGTGCTAACCTAGGAAGTCCTTGGCATCCTGAATGCCCTACTTATCATCCCCTATAACAATAATGTCATCAACGTAAACAAGAATGATAACAGTACCTCTCTGGGTTATGTGCACAAACAAAGAGTGATCGACAATCGATCGACAAACCCTTGTTGCTCTATCAAGGTTGAGAGCTTTTGGATACATGCTATTAGACTCTACTTAAGGCTATAGATAGCCTTGTGTAGCCTACAAATCTTCTAACACTTGCCCTCAATAGCAAACCCAAGTGGTTGTTGCATGTAGACCTCCTCCTGTAGATCACCATAGAGGAAGGCATTCTTTACATCAAGCTAGTAAAGGGGCCAATCTCGTGTCACAGCAACAGAAAGTAGAATACGTAAAGTAGAATGTCTGGAAACCAGAGAGAAGGTATCCTGGCCACCCCATATGCCTGGGTGAACCCACGTGTCACAACTCCTGCCTTATAGCGATCCACACTACTATCTCCACTTTGTTTCACAGTGAACACCCATTTGCATCCCACAACGGATTCGCCAACTGGAGTAGAAACAAGACTCCATGTACCATGTTACTGTAGTGCGGCCATCTTCTCCGCCATGGCCATCCTCTACTGAATGTCCTGAAGAGCCTTATGATATACCCGTGGAATCTCCACAGCTGATAGTGCCAAGGTAAACCTCCTTAAATCATGTGATAGTCTGCTCAAGGAAACCTAGGCCACAAGAGGATAAGTAGCACATGTACGTTTTTTCTTTCGTAGAGCAATCACGCATCACGATCATCTGTCAAGCCCTGAGACTGTAAGTTCCCTTCTGAAGAGTGCACATGCTCATCTTGTATAGAATCTTACTGCACAGACAACTCAATAGTACATCAGTAGAAACAATGTGCTCATTACATACATGAGTTGTGCAAGATGATGGGCAAGACCTGTGAGCAGAGGGAACCGAGCGAGTCCTACGAGTAAAAACCCGTGGCAAAAACTGAGTCACGGTAGGAGGTAGAACCACGGGAGCAGGTGTAGAGGCAGGAGTAAGTGTAGGTGGTGGTGGTAGTGGCTGAGGAGGTGGTGGTACAGCAGTAGTAGAGGGAGGCGGAGGAACGACGGTAGAAGGTGGAGGCATGTAGATCTCATCATCAGAGTCAGATGGGGCTAGTATGTCACATGTAGGAGAAAAATACATAACGGACTCAAAGAAAGTAACATCAGCACTGACAAGGTATTTTTTCCTTAGTCGATCAAAGGAACGATACCCCTCTAGGTACGAGAGTAGCCGACAAACACTCATTTGACAACTATGGGAGAGAGCTTGTCATGACCTGGAGAGACATCATGAACAAAAGCAACAGATCCGAACACATGAGGTGTAAGGAGAAAAGATCCTTCTCGGGAAACACAATCGAGAAAGGAATTTTCTTTCCCAACAAAGACGAGGGCATGCGGTTCACCAGATAGCATGCAGTAAGGACAGCATCGCCTCAGTAAGCATAGGAGCACGACTCTGTATCAACAAGGTTCTGGTCACATCAAGTGACGGTGTTTGCACTAGGCAACACCGTTCTGTTGGGAAGTATAAGCACATGAAATCTGGTGAACAATGCCCAGAGATCTAAGAAATTCAAAAAGTTGTAAGGTGCATAATTCTAAGGCATTATCAGAACAAAAATATTTGATATTGGAAGACAAAATATTCCTAATCTCATTAATTAAATATCTGATCACATATCCAGTCTCCGACTTATTCTTCAATAAAACGACTCAGGAAAGTTAAAAAAATCATCGACCGCAACTAGATAAAAATGGTATCCCTGGTGATCAGGAATATGACTCGGATTCCAAATGTCTAAATGAAGGAGCTCAAATAACTGCGAACTGCTCCGATTCTGACGGGATGGAAAGGAGGAACGGTGATGCTTCCCAAGCTGGCATACCTCATATCAAAAGGAGGATCTCATAGAAATCTGAGGGAGAACATGACAGCTTATGCAGAGGAAGGTGGCCAAAACAAAGGTATCTCAGATATGGAGAGACTGGTCCAGTAGGTATAGTAGAAATGCCAGCATGAGGAGGTTGGACAAGTATATAGAGCCCCTGTTGCTCAAGGCCACATCTAATTACCTTGTCTGTGAGTATGTCCTAAAACACAAGAGATGAAGGGTTAAAATGGCATGATAATGCAGATCCTTAATAATCTGACTAAACGAAAGTAAATCATCTGAAAGTTAGGAGCATATAAAATATTCTAAAGGCACATGGACGCCATCAAATGCACCTCCCCATACCCTATAACTGGTAAGTGGTCGTCATTAGTTATGATCTAATTTCATGTTGAAAATATTAAGGATTGAGAGTGAATTGCATGTGATTGGAGCCTAATTTCAGAACATGGATAGTTACGCATGTTATAAATGAAATATGATGTTTTGAGGATGAATTAACATGCAATTTTGATTTAAATTTCACAACAAATAACCACAGATTTTCATCTGATCCAATTAGGGGGGTTTGTATGAAGATTTTTTTTCTCTCTAAGAGTTACTAAATTATGATTCTTAGATCTGAATTTAAGATCAAATTATAGTCAAATCTTCGACAAGTTGCATGTATAAAGATATGAAAATCATACCATTGTTTAAGATCTAACTTCATGATAAGATGTGAGGATTTTATGGAAATTTTCACACATGAATTAAGAGATTTAGGAGTGATCAACATACAAATTAGATAGCCTCCTAAATCTTTTGAGATTTATTAATCTTTGCTTCATATATACCTTCCTATAAGAAGGCCTCTTCATATCAAATTATTAAGTAGCCAGTCCTTTACAACGATGACAAACATAATCACCCTATTTTCCTAAAAAAAACAAACACGATCTACATAATAGCTTAGTGGGTTGTATGAGAAACTACACCAAAGTAGCCCATACCATATATCTAATATGGAGCCATTGGCGACCAAGTGCACATTGTCATCATTACTGTTGTGCTTGATCATGAAGACTCATTTACAACTTGCAAGTGCATCCTAAGAGGTAGAGATAAGAGTCTATATACCTTTATAAACAAACACATCTATCTTAGTCAGCATCAATTCCTTAAATAACCATTTCGAAAAAAACTTGATATATCCCTGAGACTATGATCGTTGATAAGGCATTGACAACCTATTGATACCCATGTTTGATAGATGCTCGAATTCAGAGAATTGGGGTATTTTTATATAAGTGACCTATAAAATTTAGATCAATAATTATGCCACTAAATTATGAGTTAAATAAGAAAAGTGAAATTTCTACATCAAATCAAATTTAGGTCCAGAACTAATGAATATCAGATGATCTCAAAATTTTAGAAATAATAAACTATAACTACAAAAATCGATCATCTTTGTGAATTAATCCTTTAGGCATATTCTACTGACAAATAGACCACTATTGGCTAAATTATTGACAAAAGACCTAGATATGTACAGTCAACCACGACAGTGATTGAGAATGGATGAGGAATCAAATCAGTGGTTGTGATTCGGCAACGACTCATAATTATGAGTGCCAGTCATGATGACCCTTACACCTGACTGTACGAGGGTGCGGCGACCCTCAGTTGGGCGGGAGATAGGAAGTCCAGTTTGGGCAACAACCACTTAGTGCCCAGGTCTAGGATCCTAGTCTTTTTCTCGATTTTTCGCGAGTGCTCGCAATTTTTACGCCTCTCTGTGATCTAAAGGTTTTCTTTTGAGGCCAGTTCCGTTGGCCCTTGTTCTTTAGGGTACCTAGGCTGGAGGGTCCTCGGTTTTGATTTTTCGAGCTCGTTAGCCCATACCAGGCGGGCCGATTTTTTTCTAGCCTGACTTTTCTAGAGTCTCTCTCACCCGTCTTAGTGGCAAATTTTGGAGTAGACTTGTCCCTTTATTAGACCGCACTACCAATAAGAGGACAAGACGGAAGCGTCTCTTAGGAGACTGCCTCACTGCTTGGTTTTGGTTACCATTCCGCCAATAGGCTTAGCGATGGCTACATCTGAATCCTCTATGGCTACATCTAAATCAGTTACAGTTGAATTTGGAGGAGTTACAATTGAGCTTGGAATGAGTCATAAATAAGTTGGGCTAGAGTTGAGATGAATTACAGTTGACATTGAGATCCGCTATAGTTGAATTGGTTATAGTGAAGCTTGATTTCAGTTGAGTTGAGTACAATTAAGCTTGTTTACAGTTGAGCTTGGTTTCGGTTGAGCTGGTTATAGTTCCGTCAATAATTCATGTCGAAGAGAAAAGATCATATTATGAAAATCATCCTTATCAGACTACGAGCTACTACCACGGTTGTTAGACATAGCAAGATGACCATCGATAGAATTTGGTTGATCCCAATATCTCATGAGTGAACAGATGTTTTCCGGTTAAGTAGTTTACACGTATAATTCCCTTTGAGAGAACATATTATTCATATGCCCTTTTATGCACACCAGCTTGCCAGTATATAAATCGTGATTAGGTCAACCTGATGGTATGCCTAATGTACATACTTAGACAAATAGTAACGCATCTATCTTCGGTCAGAGGATGTGTGCTTGTATCGTAACAGCATACAATATATGTCTTTGTTATCCTGATCTAGTTAAGTCAACTCTTTGACTTGACTTATTCGACACCTCTGAATCTTTATTCCTATGCAGAGGACATGCATTAAGAGATCGGTCAGATATCAACCTTCGGAGTGAGGATTGTCATATCCTTCTCATATTGGAGATCCTTTCTTTACAATCATTTGATGGTGCTAGTTGAGTCCTCATTCTAAGTCTTTCGATATTATCTCAGCACCAGCATTTATGATTCCAACATTGGATCAACAGTGGTATGAACATTAAGATGGACAAGATACATAACCATATTGTATTAAGGGACCTTATAAGTGCATTCATTCATTAATCTCAAGTAGAGAATGAAAATCAATAACTTTTATTGATATATAAAAAGATTACAATAACATTTATTCTAAAAATAGTTTGTCCTGGGTTCACCTGTCCAACACCATGTCCCAAAATTCATTGCAAAAGGATCGAAAAGTCATAAGGTGGCCAAAGTTCTTTACATGGAACAAGAAAAAAGGTATGAAAGAATGACTATGTCTACGGTGCAGACCTTGCCTTCCCTCAAGACAACCTCCATCATCCAAGGCGCATGCCTTGCCAAAACCTCCCAAGATGGCCCCCTCAAGGGTAAAAAACAAACTTCACCTCAATGTGTATGTTGTGACTGCCTCGAGGCTTGCCTTTTCAAACCACATCCACACATCATAGTGATGCCTTCATTCCATGTAGAATATCTACAAGGCCTCTCTTTTGTCTTTGGATGTAGAAGAATGTAAAATTTCCTCTATCCTTTGCCTGATATCAGGAAGATGTGTTCCTTTAGTGGAATTAGCCTCATCCAACGTGATGATTTGATCAAAGATCATGGTCCTCACAGTAGTGGTGTTTATCATCGATGATGTCATTTTGGATTCAAAACTTTTGAAATCTTCTTCTACGGCTAAGTCATACAAGAACAACAAAAAATTATCAATCAATAGTATATATCATGGCGAAAATTGTTAGGGACAATGATAGTGCCTGCTTATAGTGGTAGCAATAGTGGAAGTTGGATGCATCGACAGGTGTTAGTTGAAGAAGGCATTGATCATTAGGATCGCAACAATCACTAGCAGCTAGTTGCAATCGTTGGGGCGATACGAGATGCTTCTAGGAGGATCTCTAGTAGTGGCAAAGTTGTGGTGGTGCACTACCATTTAGAGGGTGTCGTGAAGTCAGGTGATCCTATTGGGTGGTCAGCACTGTGTAGCTGGAGGCGACACCAATGTTACACAAGGGTGACGAACAGGGGCAACAGTGGAGCTCATAGCAGGGTGACAGTAATATACTCCGAAGGGGGAGGTCTGGTAGTAGGGAGGGGATTTTGTAGTTCAGGATATGAGTCTATGGATACTGATATGAAACCATGACGATCGCTATACTTTTTATACATCGAATTGTTTGCCCATCCCATTATATATAGAGTTTCTAAAGTCAGCACATACAAAAGAAAAATACAAAAGTACCACCAAAAAGGGTGATACTCGTACCTTGACCATGAAGCTTACACCTTAACAATTTTATTGATGATTTATAATAGATAAAATATGAAGAAAATGGTAGGCCTCAAGATAGTTTCATACCCCAAATTTACTTACTACACTGCAAAGGGATTACACCTACCATAATTCAAACAATACTGGTACATGACGGAAAATAATTCTATTTCCAGATAGCCAAAATGTATATGATAGAATATTGGTGTGGCGTGTTCCACATAACATGAATGCTCCTTAGGTTCAGGGAAAAAGAGCAAGCATAGAACAAAACATAGGGCATCATCATACGTTCCTTAAGAGAAATTAACATAAATAAATGCATTCATTCCTTAAGAGAAATTAACATAAATAAATGCATAATTAGATAGTATAAATAGCATTAACAAACCTTTGATGGAGCTTTTATTCCAAAAGCCCCGCCCATTGCCAATTGCTCACTGGCTTCCTGCATAAAGAAGAGCAACAAACTTAAGGTTTCTATCAAGAAGAGCTAAATATATAAACAATTCAATCATTCCTACTGGATGGTACTTCAGCAGGTTGTTTATGATGGTAAGGCGAACTCTTTCCAATAGATCTGGGTCCTCTAGTTTCCGTCCCCTGTTAAAATCATAGTTCTTTTCCTTAAACGAAAAATTGAGATGGCATGTTCTCTTTTGTTTTCCGACAAAGAGGATACTCCTAAAACAAACTAAAGACGGTTTATATGACTTCGGACAGGTAGCCTGACATAAGATCAAAGAAAATCAGCTCAAGAATTTGCTTTATTTACAGATACACATTTAAACGATAAAAAAGTAAACAAGTGACACTTGGATAATGTGCCCTTTCCTCCTCGGGCCTAAGGAATCAACTTGTCTAAAAAATTCAACTCAAGAAAGCTCTTTTCAAGAGAATTTCCACATGTTTATATGCAACAACAAATTATTTCCCTCTACGCCATTGTTCTATCATGCCGTGCACTGATGCAATCCAAATTTTGAAAATCAATAAATTAGGTTATTCATGTCGAGTTAATTATTATCCAAATTCTTATTATAACAGTAATATAAGAAATCAAACAAAATCTCTAAAGAAGTTAAGAGAAAGATTAAAATGAATCAATTAGGTGAAGATTAACTCAGCCATTGCCGCAAAAGATTAGATTAGGACTTCATTCTTATGACATCGCACACTTTTCTATGTAAAGAGGTCATTATATTATGATTAGAGACAGAAAATGTACTAAAATAAAAATCAGAATCACCTCATTTACACCACCCCCTCAAGTTTTTTTCACGGCCTGCAAATCCCATTGCACTTCCTCTGATCTCATCATCGCTAAACCACATTGCCATCAAATGGTATCGTAGCATGACTATTTAAAAATCCTATTGACTTTGCTATCCTCTATAACATTGGCAGTTGAAGATCACTGTAAATATCAAGATTGTGTTCAAACAAAAGCAAGATAGAGAGGCAACTCAAGCCAAATTTAAAGTTCACTATGGTAAATACAATTGCGATGAGTTCAAAAAAATTGATGAGAGAAGCTGAGACACTGGAGCTGCCATTCAACCTTCACGTGTCAGGCCCCTGCATGCAGTTAAGGACCTTACAACATGAAACCATCCAGCTCAAAGCTCAGACCCTTCCAATTGCATTCCATACAACCATGGACACGTTAGAGAAGATCAAAAACCAACATTTGTGGCAAATTTCAGTGGACTCAATTGCTCAATCGGATGACAGCCACCCATACACTTGACTTTCTGTTAAACCGGCTGCCAAGGATCCCTGATGATGAACTTCATATGGACCACAGCTCCTGAATAGGGGTATAAACGAACCGAACCTGAGAGAACCGACCATTTTCAGGTTCGGTTCATTTATTTAATCAAGTTTAAGTAATCGAATCGAACCTAAGCGAATATCAAACTTCAGAATTTTATGAAGAAAGGGAGTTAAATCAAATAAAACAATGAAGGATATATGTAGAAAAGGGGGAATACGTGGTCGAGCTGCAGGAAATTGCGTGTTTAATACCTCCGTCAACCAATGATATGTCTCAAAAAGAGCGGGTGCAAGTGCATGCATCATGGAAACAAGTGCATGTTGATTTCTCGAGACGAAAGAATTGTAGAGAGAGAATAAAACATTGAAGTTGCAAGTAGATGAGCTACTGTAAGCTCCCCGTCCTCATGTGTTTGTGTGTGTAATTAGAATAATATTTGTATAGATGTATATTTATGTTACCGTCTTTCTATCATGTTTCTTGAATTGCTTCCTAACTCTCTTTACTTATGTATGCTTTATGTAATTTACCCATAGGTTACTCTCCTATATAAGAGAGCCTAGGGTTATTGGAATAAACAGACTGGTCATTTTTCCCAACAATATCAGAGCGGCAGTCCTAGACCGGAGCTCTCGTACCCAAAACCCTGACCCTAATCCTAACCCTCCACCACCCAGCCAGCGACCCCACCACATCAGTGGCCCCCGCCCTTGACGGCATCGCCACCCCCCCACCCCAGCGGGCCCCCAACAGCATCGCCGCCCCCAACAGCATCACCGCCCCCAACCGCTTACGGCATCGCCACTTGCGGCATCGTCCACCCCAGCGGGCCCTAGCGGCATCCACCACAGTTGGTGGTCCTTGTAGTTGTTTCATCTACTACAAAGGGGTTGGTTGTCATCTAAGTCTACACATGCAACCAACTCCCTTTATGTCAATGTAGAAATTTACTTTGTCAAGTCTACGATCCTAATCTTCTACAATCGGCAAGATATTAGAAAACAAGATTCATATCCCCACCACGGGCGCCTTCAAAGGTCTAGAGCCCATTGTTAAGATGGATGGGCCGAACTACGTGTTGCAATTCATGAGCCTAAAGAATTCAATGGGTAAAAAACACATTCTTATTGAGGACAAGCCCACAGAGAAGACATGATTGTATACCTCATGGGAGGCTGATGATGCATATGCACAAGTTTGGTTATCTGGTACATTAATACCAGATATTGCAAACGATGTCCTGCACCAGCCCACGGCAAAATCCATGTGGGATATTCTTCTACCACATATTCTCAGGCAAAGAATGAGACGAAGATTTTACAGCTACAGCATGGCATCTTTACTATTAAGCAGAATGGACGTCCATTACATGCAGACTATACTGCCTTGCGTGGAATGTTTGAGAAGCTTCATAGCTTTGTACCTCTCACGGCTACTCCAGAGAAGATGAAGACATTCTGAAATGCTACAATGGCTGGAGTATTTCTGGCCTCCCTTGACTCACAATACGAGGTTTCTTCCTCCTAGATACTAGTTGATGCAACCATTCCTCCCATGGATGAGGCATTCTGAAAGTTGAGCATGATTAATGTTCCATCTCCAGTGCCGAATACTTCTATCAAGGCGGCCTCTCGTGGACGAGATGGTTCATCTCATTTTCGTGGACGAGCATCGCGTGGTAGAGGTGGACGTGGTCGTGGACCACAGTGTACCTTTTGTCACAGATCTGATCATACAAAAGATACATGTTATTCCAAGCATGTTTTCCAGCATCAACACATGTAGCAGAACAGGCCCAGCATCAGCAATCTGCTCCACTCACATCTGATCAAAGATATGATGATCTTGTGGCTCGATTGAGAGACATTGTACCACCATCTAGTTCCTCAGCACGTGCTTCAGAGATCAATTCCGACTTTGCTTCTACTGCAGGAGCAAGCGCCTCAGATAGTGTTCATGCCTCCGCTTCTTATCATGGTTTTGATATCTCGGAATGGATTATTGATTCTGGAGCCACACATCACTTGTGTGGAGATCGAGGACAGCTTACAACCTACATGCAGGTTTCTCAGGACGGGCAGTAGTCAGAGCTGATGGTTCTCATTCCCCTATCACAAGGTAGGGGGAGATCACCTTGGCACCTTCTATGCGAATGCAGAACGTGCAGTATGCTCCTGATTTCTCAATGAACTTACTGTCTATCATCCCATTTCATTGAACCAGTTTATCCCTACCTATGGCATCTGCGTTTTGATCATCTCCCACTTCAGATATTGTGTCAAGTCCTTCCTCAGATTTCACCCCGCTCGTCATTCAACTGTGAAGCATGTCAATTAGGAAAACATCATTGGTTCGTCCTTCCTAGTAGTCAGAGTCGGAGCAGTAGCTCCTCTTTTGAGTTTTTCCATGTTGATATTTGGGGTCCAAGTCGTGTTCCGATCATCACGGACATAGATTTTATTTAGTAGTGGTAGATGATTTTAGTCGCATGTCCTGGGTATTCTTGTTAAAGAATAAATATGAATACGAAAATGTCAATTAGACAAGTACAGAAACTATTTTCAACCTCTATGAAGATCATTCGGATTTAACAATGCACTTGAATTATGTACAAATGTGTTCTCCCAATTCTTTTCTTCAAATGATATATTCCATCAAACATCGTGTGCTTATACATGTCAACAGAACCGTGTTGCTGAAGAAATCAGCATCACCTTCTTGATATCACATGTGCACTCAATATACAGAGTCGTGCACCTCATTCATTCTGGGATGTTGCGGTTCTCACAGTCTGTTATCTTATTAATTGCATGCAATCATCAATGTTGGGGGAGAAAGTTCCTTTTTCACTTGTGTTTCCTGACAAGGAGTTGTTCTCTCTTAACCCTCGTGTTTTTAGATATGTTGCTTTTGTCCATTGATTGTCTCCAAAGATCGACAAGCTCTCTCCAAGGGTTGTCAAATGTGTCTTTGTTGGGTACTACAGAACATAGAAGGATTATCGTTGTTATGATCCAATATATAGGAGATATTATGTCAGCGCAGATGTCACTTTTTTCGAGCCTATCATGTATTTTTCACCCACAGGAGACAGGTTGACTCCATCTTCGGATGATCAGGTCTACATTCCACCTCCACCCGCGCGTCAACCACCTTCCTTACCACCTCCTCCATTACCAACTCCATCGCCACCATCAGCCACATGTTGAAGCGATTTTACGCAGTTTAAAAAATTAGTTTTGCCACGTCGTTGTTCCACGAAAAATCACAATCAAACAAATAAGATTACAACTACAAGCATGATGAAAATATAAGAGATGTATAGTGCAAGTAGAGTTTGTATCCGCATGGACTAAGCAAACTCACAATCTTTGTTCTTCTTTCAAATTTATTAAAATTCTAATCTATTGCGATGAAAAAAATTATGTTAAAGAGATTTTGACGGTAAAATGTAATCTACGGTGAAAATATTTGTTAGAACTTGAAATAAACGAAAGAGGGTATGAGTTCAATCAAACAAGAAAACAGGAGTTGAATCGCAAATTAAGATGGAGGAAACGAGATGACACTTGCAATGTTTCAAGAAGAATAATGAGAGATAAGACTTGCAATACATATATTTAAAGAAAACATGGACTTGAAAAGAGATCTTACAAAATAAAAATTGCTTTCAAGTTCAACTTAAACCAAATCAAATGCAAGAGAGCTTACAAAATGAGAGTTGTTTCTTTCAAATTCGACTTAAACACAACTAACTAATGTAATAAAATGCAAGTCACGCAAGGAAGAAAAAAATGTTTCTATTAAGATCCAGAATGAAGATGATGACGACGATGGCGGAGACGGATGCATGGCTTGCTAGATATGTGCGCGAGGAGGTAGCGGTGACGAAGGTGCGTGAAGACGAAGGCGCGTGGGTTGATCGCACACGCGGGTTGCGCGGTGAAGATGTGTGGGTTGATCACGCGTTGGCTGGAGTTGGCGGTGTGGAGGAAGAGGAGGCCACGAGCAGAAGTTGCTGACTACGCGAGGAAGAGGGTGCGGGGGAGGACTGCCTTGCAAGAGAGAGAGCAACGAGTGGGATAGAGAGGGTGTGGTGCATCGGGGCAGAGATGACGAGCTCTAGTGCCTTGGGGGACTCCTCCTTTTATAGATGTTGTATGCATCATTTGTCTTTTGAAGGATCTTCATCTCATGCACATAAAGACAAAAGAAGTAAATACATTCATGCATATACATTCATGCATGGGCAAGAGAGAGAAGAAAAAGAGAGTATTCATGCATTGCATGGGAGGCTCAATTCATGGGGAAGGGGGGGTGTACGTGGGGCTCCATGCATGGGAATAATGAATGGAAATTTTACACAAGTTTCCCTCCCCTTTTCTTTCCAATATAAAATGTTAAGAGAAAATGTAGAACCAATTTGGATGTATAAATGTGTGTGGTTGAATGTGATGACCATGCAATTTTTGTTTGGATATATAAAGTATTTCAATGATTAATTGAATGATTGGAATGTGGTATTATATATAATTAATGTACAGGAGAGGATTTGTTCATCTAAATTGATTGTGCATTTTATATGTGGTTTTCCCATTGTATTTGTAGAATAAATAATATCTGGATTAAGTGGTATTGAGGTGTATGTGTCAGATATTAATGGGATTCTTCATGTAATTTGTATGGTATTATACCAGTATAATATATAATCATCACCACAGCACCACCTGTTATTACAGTTCCTCCGCTACCTCATCACTATAGTCGACGGTCTGCTCCTACACATGCTCTTGGTTCATCATCCAACACACCCTAAGTTTGTTCTGAATATCACTTTAATGAGCAAGGACCCTCCATCATTTGCCACCTTTCACGCCTCAACTCTATGTGATGGTACACCGAGGTACCCTGGCATACCCCCTAACTCTAACCCAGCAATCCTAGGTTGGGATTACTTGTATTGACCATACAATTTCTTTGGTATAATATTTTTTAGCCATGTTCAAATAAAATTATTAATATAAAAAACTTATTATAATCATTAAAAAAATTAATATAACATATAATTAATGTCACATCACATTACAATTATCATTCCAACCTCCCAACCCTCCAAACAGCTACTATTCACAGGAGGATACCCCAACCTAGCCCAACCCAGCTACCAAACAGGCCCTAAGAGACGGGTTCTATCTCCTAGAAGAACCAAATGGGTCGATACCCCTTGTCGTAAGAATCCGGAATACTGCATATTTAAAACTTTTTCCATATACAATTTTGCACTTGAGTTCTTAATGTGTTTGAGACGCGTGCTTTTCCATTATGGTATTAGTTTTTGAATCTATTTTATTTCAGCCCAATCACATGCTATCATCGTTATGAAAATGCCCCCAAAAAAAGAAAGAAGGTTAGAAAAAATGTAGAGATAGATTCCTACATAACGTATTTCGAAAACAATATTTTTCAACTAAGCCAACAAAACTTTTTTTTTGTCAATAATGTAGGTGAATTGCATAGATTGCATACGATAGAAAACATTATTCTTCAATTAAGCCAACAAAATTTTATACGCTTCTCATTAGCGCATATATTTTCTGCGCTTTTGAGCTATATCGCATAGAATTCCTGCGTTATGCTCTGCAGTTCAAAAAATAAAAATAGACAGAACGACGAGCCACTTACCCATTAAATAGAAACCTCATACGAAGCTTCTGTTTGGGAAACCCTCCTCATGACGATGCCCTTGGCCTCCACCACCAACGCTCGTCGCATCCGCCACCGACACCCTCTGCCTCCGCCTTCGATGCCCTCCGCCTATGTCATCGACGCTCACGGCTAGCTCGGTTCACTACTGGTCGTTCTCCACCAATGTTCTGTTCTTCAAGGGTAACTTTTTCTAACATTAATAAAGTAGGGTTCTTTGTGTTCCTATTCACTATCCTTGTTTTAGTTGAAGATTGACCTTTTATATGATCTAAAATGATGTGGATACAATTTTTAGGAGGTCAATGGATTCTATATGTTGCATGTTTTAATTGAAGAGTCGTAATGATGATCTAGTTGTGCGGTCATGCGAGGTGTGGGATTGCGAACGTCCATGTCTTTTGAAGAGTTGTTGGAATTGATTTGTAAGAAATTTCGTTCGATA
This sequence comes from Ottelia alismoides, assembly GCA_037367405.1. NCBI lineage: Eukaryota > Viridiplantae > Streptophyta > Magnoliopsida > Alismatales > Hydrocharitaceae > Ottelia > Ottelia alismoides. The sequence continues at coordinate 492,436 of JAZKJV010011023.1, forward strand.
AGAGCACTCACAACATCAAAATATCGCATTGCATTGGAATCGGTTCCATGATGACATCCATTACAGATATTGATGATGTACATGGTGTTTTTCTTTATGCAAAGACATTTGCAAAACTGGCTCCCATAGAGATGATAGTAGATGCATCTCCGATGGAATATGCACCCGATCACCACGCCATGGGAGCACATGGTTCGCCCCTTATCACCGATCTATTTAGCGGCGACACCTACTCCGGCACGTAATGATGAGAGCACCTGTATTAGCGAGTTTTTACTGAGGGAAGTGAATCACATTTTGAATGATTGTCCGTCGCAAGTCACAGATGATGAGATAGAGAATTAAAATGAGGAAATTGAAGACAATGTTGTGCACGATGTAACAGATGGTGCCCTATTTCCTCTTCCATACCTTTCTGCAATATCTTAGGCGGTGATGGGCCTGCAAATTTTGAAGGGAATTTTCGAAATAAAAGTGTCATTAACAGCATTGGCCATGAACCGCGAAAGGGTCGCACTTTCAAAACAAAAGATGATCTAATATTTTCTGTGAAAAAATACCAGATATTTTCCCATTACAACTTTACAATTAAAGAATATACCACATTAGTTTGGTTCATCTTGTGCACGATGGATTCCAAGGGATGCAAGTGGTTTTTTTGTCGTCATTATCATAAATTTGACAGGATGTGGGTAATATCTAAGCTTGTCGGTCCACATTCATGCCTGCAACTTCATGACTCGAGAGGAACTAGATTTTGTGAGGGACAGCCCCATTGTTCCAGTATCCACTCTCATGACCCATATTCAAAAGGTATACAAATATTTGATTGCAAAGAAAAGGGTCTAGGATGCTAGAAGAAAGGCAATTGATATCGTTTATGGTGAATGAAAGAAATCTTATGTGGATATGTCACATTTGTTACATGCTTTACAAACTGCCATTTCAGGGACTGAATAGCAGTCACACATACAGAGCATTTTGATCCAATGAAACCGCATTGATAGATTTCAGCAATGATTCTGGGCATTTGGGCCCTGTATTGAAGCCTTCAAGCATTGTAGGCCTTTGATTAGCATAGACTGTACAAATTTATATGGAAAGTATACAAAAAATTATTGATTGCATATGGGATCGACGATGACAAGCATATTGTCCCACTTGTCTTTGGCATTGTAGACAAAGAATCGGCGCCAAGTTGGAAGTGGTTTCTTTCGTTATTGCATATCAAGGTTATTAAGATGCATCCAGGTCCAATTTATATTATATCATATCGCCATCCTGGTATAAAGTATGCAATGAATGATGTTGATGTTGACCTACTTCCACCATGTGCACATTGGCGTTTTTGTTCCAGACATGTTGTGAGCAACTTCAACATTGTATTTTAGAATGGGTCAATGAAAAATCTTGTAACTGCACCTACCTTACAGACATCCTTTAAGAAGTTTGCATATTTCATGAGGAAATTACAAAAATAGAATACATAGGCCACTAGATGGCTTGAAACACATGATTGTCCGAAAGAGCAGTGGACTTTGGCATATGATGGTGGTTTTAGGTTCGGCCAGTCAACCACCAATCTTAGTGAGAGTTACAATGTTGTGCTGAAGGATGCACATTGTTTGCCCATTACGGCACTTATTGGAAAAACCTTCTACAATTGTTTCAATACACGTGTAGATGAGGTTGTCGCTGTCATTGCTAATGGAAAAAATACACCACATGGGCTGCTAGAAAATAAAAACTTGGATTCATTTGCAAATGGGCACAAGGTCACCCAAATACAACGTGCACCTGATTTACTTTTTGAGTTTCTTACAAGTGCTAAGCATACAAAATATGGCATAAGAGGAGCAAGAAATATACAGTTGTGATCAACAAAGGAACATGCGCATGCCAGAAATGGCAAACATATCGAATTCCTTGTTTACATGCAATTGTTGTTATGTCTTAAAGGCGTTCTGCAATGGACTCATATATAGGTGAGTGGTACACTTGGAAGCACCAACTCAAGGTTTACCAAGGAAATTTTTTCCCCTTGGGAGAGGGATACGTGGGTGCCCCCATCCTACCCTAATTGAGACCTAACAAGAAGTTAAAGCGAAGTAAAGGGTGAACTCAGTCCACGAGGATCCACAATGAGATGGATATAACAGAAGTTTTGCAAAATAATACATGTGGCTTATGTGGAACTTTGGGTCATAGGAAACACGCATGTCCAAGAAAAAACTCAGAAACTTTTTCATCAACTACAGCTCCTACATCAAATCGAAACAAAAATAGATGTGGGAGATGTGGAGGAGAACGTCATAGTTAGAGAAAATATACCGACCTCAGTGAGTTTGTTATATTTCTCTTTACAAAAACTGTAATAAATGCATAATAAACATAGTTTGTTGCTATGAACATTTGGTATATCTTCTCTTTTCAAATCACTAACGTATACAATTGATATATGTTATAGATGGATCCGAACCCCATTTACACTTCTGTGCTGACGTAGCAGGATCGACATCGCTCACGCTGAGTATGGGAGGGTGATGTAAGGTATGTTGTTTATTTCATTTCATATTATTTTCACGATTTGCACTTTTAAATCTCAAACGTAACACTTCATAATTATATGGGTAGGTATAATCATGGCTACGATGTCGGTGAAGGGAGAAGCAAGTACGGCACATACCACTTAACGGTCGCAGTCGACCTTTTGTTGTGCAGGCAATCCTTATGAGCAACCACTCCAACACCATTTTCGTTCTTATCTTTACTTGAATACCAAAGTTTAATGCATGTCTTCTCGATTTCCCTTGTTTTCTCTCCAACCCATTTGTTTCTTGGAGACATAGTATCTGAATCTTCCTTCTTTCCATTGTATCTACTACTTTCATCGATTGGCCAGTCAATGTGCCAATATTCCAACTACATATCCTCAACTTCATTTGCAACCTCTTTTGTACTAACTTCTTTACTCGCATGCGTCCATCATGCGAGAACCCTTGCAAATTTTGTCACGTATCAGGGCGATGATGCAGCAGAACTAGCTTATTTACTCGCAAACATTCCACATGCGAGAACCTTCGCAAATTTTGAACTACACCTGGGCAGCGATGTAGCAGCGCTTACCAACTTCTTATTGCATTCGGACATTGCAATGTGTCGCTAGTAGGGACCGTCGCAACGAAATCTAAATGTTTGCTTAAATCCATGTTGAAAAGATAAGTGCTTTACACATGTATGCATACATTATAGCAAAAATCGTATTATTATTATATATAAGTGTCTTACATCATGTATGCAACCATCTCGTATTAGGCATGCCACAAAGTTAGAATGCTCCTACCACTGTGATTGCTTTGCAAGAGCTTATTAGTCTTAGATCGTTTCAAACCTCTATTACATGCTAGAAAACCATCCAAAAGAACCACATCTCCAGGAAAATGGAAACCAAGCACTTCTCTTATCACTAACATAGCAGCCTAGCTTCCCAGAGAACCTTTGAGGCTCGATCCTAGTTTAGAGGGTCGTTGTCATATAGGGCATGTCTATATCGATGTCATACCCAAAGAAAGCACACCATCAGATGTCTACAATCCGAAGCTCGATGGCCTCGACCAATATACCTGAAACACCTAACTCGATTGTAGAAGATGAGGTAGAAGTTTCTTTTCTCGAACATCTTGCAAAGCATTACTTCCAGATCATAACCCTAGATAGACAACACTGGCATCAACTACAGGCAACTGCATGTGCTTATTATCCAAGGAGTGGACAACAACAAATGAGGCGATTGACTAAAGAGAGTGGTAGGAGACATAATGGTGGGATTAGATTATGATGCACATGCTAAGAGTTATAAGGTAGCATTGTGATGGATAAATGTTGTGATAAGGAAATTAAAGGTAGTTACCCTATCTGAGGTGGAGGTTGGAAGTCCGAGAAAGGCATTGGCATAGTGGAGGACCTGAGGGAAGAGATGGAATGGAGGGGAGATTGAAGGAGATGTGCAGTGATGGAGGGAGCCGGGACAACACAAGATTGCCTCTCATGACTGGAATCAAAGCACATTTATTTATATATCAAATGCCCTACATCAATAATATATAGACATTGACCACATGTTTGGAGTGAATATTAAATGTGAAACAATGTTTCACAATGTGAAACCCTTGCTATGCAAGGCTGAATGCTGTAGAATAAGAGCAATGGTCAAACCACAATTACAGTTTGTGTAAGATGCCTCAAGATCCTAGTGCTCTAAAATTATGAGTGACGACATGACTAGACGCTGTTACTTTCCATGTCTCAAAAAGTGCCCCTGCATGTTAAGTAATAGAACATAGAGCACAACAAAGCTTCGTTTCTTGGCCATCTAACAATTGGAAAAGGTTGTGCCGAGTACATAGCTAATGAGCGTTAACATGAAGTCAAGAAGTACTCATGGTCAAAGTAAAACATTGAAAGTTGGTTTACTAAAACAACTTACGATCTAGTTATGAAGAATTTTGTTTGTATAACAGAAGCCTCGGTCATTACTGTTCCTTTTGTTACATCCAAGCCAAGATCCTTCAGGGCCTTCATCTGTTACAATAAGAAAGAACAAAAACAATTAGAATCTAGCTACAACTTCATGGCATTTAACTCAAGAAGCTAAAGAATAACAATGTGGTCATTCCGTGCCATTTCATTTAAATCAATGCTCTGACATAAGATTCTTATATCATATTGCCAGGAGCAAGCAATCAATCCCAAATATCCAGTGGGGTGGATGACCGAGTACAGACTAATGCCAACTAGGCCAAGTAGTCAATCGTCTTTTGCTTGGAGATACCATTTTTTTAAGCAAACTTATTCTAATACGCTTAATGTTTTATTTAAATTGAATTACTTCTTTTGTTTCAATATGATGATATAAAAAAATGTACAAATCTATGTAAATATATAGAATAACATACAAAGTGATTTATATATTTAAAATAATTAGAATTTTAAAGCCGATTAAAGCGCAACTAAATCTGATTAGTCATCTGACTGCTGATTAATCCTTATACAACCTTGATAATTGTTGGGAGAAATGAAAGAGTTGTTTATTCCATGAACCCTAGGCTCTCTTATATAGGGGAGTACCCTATAAGTAAATTACAGAAGTCATACATAAGAAGAGAAAAATACGGAACAGTACATAAAGAAGACATATATCTCTACACTCCCCCTTAAGATGGAGCATAGATATCGATCATGCTCAGCTTGGACGAGCATTTCTGAAAAGGCCCTTTGAGTAAGGCCTTGGTGAAGATATCTGCAGTCTGATCCCCTGAGCTGACATGAGATGTAGAAAATTCCCTTCTGAATCATATCTCGTATATAGTGGCAATCAACCTCAATGTGCTTGGTGCGTTCATGAAATGCTGGATTATTATGAATATAGCAGCCTGATTGTCACATTCCAGTGCCATAAGAAGAGGAACCTCTATATGTAAATCTGCAAGCAAAGCTCGAATCCGCATCATTTCAGTACTAACCTGGGTCATTGCCCTATAATCATACCCGACACTAAATCTGACTACAACAGATTGCTTCTTGCTTCTCCATAAGACAAGAGAATCTCCGATGTATACAACAAATGCAGTTGTAGACTTCTTATCCTTTAGGCACCCTGCATAATCTCCATCCACGCATGTTGAAATGGTGACTTCCTTGCCTTTGCTAAACAGTAGACCTGCACCAAGAGATAATTTAAGATACATGAGTATCATCTGTATAGCATCCATATGGACCTGACGTGGTTGCTCTATGAACTGGCTCACCCGACAAACAGCGAATGAGATGCCGGGTCTAGTAATGGTAAAATAAAGGAGCTTTCCTACCAACTCTTTGTATCTCCTCCAGTCAACCTCATCAGTGTCATCATCATATACTTTCATGCTTGGATCCATAGGTGTAGTGGTTGGTCGACATCCAAGCATTCTGATGTCACTTAGTAAATCAGTAACATATTTCCTTTGGGTCATCACAAGCCCCGGTTTATTTCTGGCAAACTCCAGTCCCGGAAAATATCTAAGTGTTCCAAGATCCTTGGTGACAAATTCACGACCCAGAAGTTCTTTTGCCCTCTTGATTCCTTGTATGGCATCTCCTGTAATGAGAATATCATCAACATACACCATGATAGCAATCATAACTATGGATATTCTTTGTACAAAGAGAGAATGATCTGCATTCGAGCGTGTGTGCCCATGTGTCTCAAATAAGTCCGAAAGATCTGGAACCAAGCTCTAGGGCTCTGCTTAAGGCCATATATTGCCTTATGAAGTCTACACAACTGTGAACACTCCCCCTCAACAGCAAATCCAGGTGGTTGTTGCATGTAGACTTCTTCTTTAAGATCACCATAAAGGAATGCATTCTTGACGTCTAATTGAAACAACGGCCAATCACGAATCATAGCAATAGAGAGAAGAATCCGCAAGGTGGAATGACGAGCAACAGGAGAAAATGTATCAAGATAATCCACTCTGTAAGTCTGAGTAAATCCTCGTGCAACTAATCGTGCCTTGTATCGGTCAATGCTTCCATCTGTATTTTTCTTAATTGTAAACACCCATTTACAGCTACAATGGAGGCACCATGAGGAGCTCGTACAAGACTCCAAGTGCATATCGATTGAAGAGCAACCATCTCTTCTTCCATTGCCAAGCGCCAGCGACTGTCCCTCAAAGCCTCCTGATAATTCCGTGGAATACCCACGGCTGATAATGCAAGTGCAAAAGATCTGAAGTCACCAGTCAAGCGATCAAAGGATACCGCCAATGTTATTGGATATGACGCACAGCTACGCTTCGGCTTCCGAAGAGCAATAGGTAAGTCCAAATCTGCATCCCCCAAAACTGTCTCATCTATAGAGCCTTGCTCAGGTTGATCGTTAGATCCATCATTGGAAGATGTGTTATCATAACATACCTCATGTGTGCTCGATGATTAGCATTGACCATGAGCAGAAGCAGGTCGGCGGGTATAGTAACGTGGCAATGGGGGAACTGGGACCGGTATAGGTGGTGGAGGTGGCATAGATAATGGTGAGGACGATGGTGAGGGAGGAGGTGGTGGTGGTGGTGGGGTGGTAGGTGTTGCTGGTGGTGGTGACATGTATATGTTATCATCAGCATCTGAAGGTGTCAACTGATCTCCTGTAGGTGAAAAGAACATTACAGACTCAAAAAAGGTGGCATCAGCACTGACGTAATACTTTCTGTGCAAGGGATCATAACACTTGTACCTTTTCTGTGTCCTAGAGTACCCAACAACTACACATTTGACATCTCTACGAGAGAGCTTGTCCAAGCCTGGAGACAACTGGTGGATGAAGACAACGGAGCCAAACACACGAGGAGTGAGTGAGAACAATTCCTTGTCAGGAAATGCAAGAGAGAGAAATTTTCTTACCCAGGACTGAGGAGGGCATGCGATTTATAAGATAACATGCCGTAGGGACAGCATCGCCCCAAAAAGAATGAGGAGCACGACTCTGAATGAGGATCGTCCTCGTGACATCAAGCAAATGATGTTATTTACTTCTGTAATACCATTTTGTTGGGAAGTATAAACACATGAAGTTTGGTGAATGATACCATGGGTTGAAAATATGTAGATAGGGTATACGTACACAGTTCCAAGGCATTATCAGTTCTCACAATTTTCACAGAAGTAGAAAAAATATTTTGAACTTCAGTCAAGAAAAATCTGATAACATCTCCAGCTTCAGATTTATTCTTTAATAAAAAGACCCACGACATACGAGAAAAATCATCAACGGCAACTAGGTAAAACGTGTGCCCCTGTTGATTAGGAACACGATTGACCCCAAATATCGATATGAAACAACTCAAGAATGGAGCTACTACTTCGACTCTGACGACTGGGAAAGGTAGAGCGATGGTGCTTTCCCAGCTAACATGCCTCACATTGGAAGGATGTGTGAGGCGAGACCTGAGGCAGAAGACAACACAGTTTCTGGAGCGGGAGAAGACCAAAGCGCAGGTGCCATAGATATGGTGAAGTAGATCCGGCAGATAAAGAGGAATGCCCAGCATAGGGAGTTCTAATTAGGCGATAGAGATCGTCCTGCTCACGGCCATACCCAATCACCTTGCTCGTAAGGATGTCCTGAAAAACAAGAGAGGAGGGGTCAAAAATGGCTCGACAATGTAAGACCTTCGTAAGCTAGCTAATGGACAGCAAATTCATAGAAAACTCAGGTGCATGTAAAACATTTTGTAAATGCATAGAGGGTGTCAGGTTGATCTCCTCATGTCCTATAATCGGGGAATGAGTTCCATATGCAATAACTATTGTTCGTCCTGCAGGGATAGGCTTGCATGATGTAAGCTGATTCCTGTCTCCACATAAGTGATATGTGGCACCAGAATCCATAATCCATTCGACTGCATCAGATCCACAACTGCTAGTAAGTGCATGAGTACGACCGGAGGTGCTGAAGGAGGCTGATGCAGCCACATCAGAGTGGCTCCCAAGGGCTGAGGAAGAAGCTGCAGGAGTAGATGGAGGTATAATACCCTCTCAATCATGCCACAAGATCATCAAACTGTTGATCCATAGAAGAAGCTACAGGGGGTGCAATCTGCTCGGCCACATGAGTAGAAGCAGGAAATCCATGCTTCGAGTAGCATGTATCTTCGGTATATCCAGAACGATGACAGAAGGTGTATGGCTAGCGTGCTCGACCTCCTCTTCCTCGAGATCATCGTCCACGAAACTGAGAAAATCCTACTCGACCTCGAGAGGCAGCCATCGCTGAAGAGGTCTGACTGGCAGAAGAAGATGAAACGGTGATCCAACTGAGCCTACGTAAGGCTTCCTCCATTGGAGGAATGGTAGAGTCTGCTAGAATCTGAGAACGGGCCGCCTCATACTCAGGATTAAGGGCTGCTAAGAACAAACCAACCATGGTGGCATACCTATAGGTCTTCTATTACTCAAGAGTGGATGTCAGAGGCATGAAGCTATAAAGCTTCTCAAACATCCCTCGCAAGGATGTATATAGAGAGTGAAGATGACGTCCATTCTGCCTAATCATAGAGATATCGTGTTGAAGCTGCAGAGTCTTCGTTTCATTCTTCGCCTGTGAATAAGTGGCAACAAGTATATCCCACATCGCCTTGGTTGTGGGCTGATGAAGTATATCATTGGTAATTTCCAGTGCCAATGTTCCTGAAAGCCAAACCTTGGCATACGCATCATCCGCCTCCCATGAGGCGTTAACTCCAATCTTCTCGCCCGGTTCTTCGGTAAGAATGTGTTTCTTACCTGTGGACTTCATCATACTCATGAACTTCATAGCCCACAGTTCATAATTTGATCCCTCCATTTTTTCTATAGGCGCGGGACCTCTGAATGCGCTTATGGAGGAAGCGTCGACCTTACTTTCCGATATGATGGCTCGAGAAGACTAGTAATGAGTACTTAGAGACGGGCTTGTCTACATGAACATAAGGAGATATGGTTGCATGTGTAGACTCACGCAACCAATCTCATCAAATATAGAGAACCCCTGCTACAACCTTAGCCCACGTGGATGAAGTGGACTTGCAAGTACTTCGGCGGGGCGCTAAAGAGCTCCTACGCCGAGATCAGACCCACAATGGGTCCAACAGGGGAGGCACGGGGGTGAGGCAACCTGGCGGAGGCTTGGCAGTGCCCAGGCAGGTCCCTGGTCGCACCCAGGCGAACTTGGCAGGGCTCAGGCAACGCCTGAACGGGGCCGCTATGGGTTGGTAGTGTTGGACATGTAAGCCCACGGCGAGCCATTATGCAATAAATGTTATTGTGAATATCATTCCCTGATCTGAAATGAAGAATAAATAATTTGCATAATAGGTCCCTCTGTACAATTAGGGTTATGTACCATGGCTATCTTAATGATCATACAGCTGTTGATTCAGTTATTGAATCATAGAGGCTGGTGCTTGGATGAATATCTAAAGAGTTAGATTGAGGACTCATCAAGCACCGTCAAATGATTGTTAAGATGTGATCTCCAGCCTGAGTAGGAGATGGCAATCCTTTCTCACATAGGCTGATATCTGACCGACCTCTTGATGCAGATCCTCTGCATAGGAATAGAGATTCGGAGGTGTCAAATTAGTTAGGTCAATGGGTTGACTTAACGAGATCGAGATAACCCAAGTCCTATGTTGAATGATGTCACAGCATAGGCACGCATCCTCTAACTGGAGACAGATGTGTTATTATATGTCTGAATGTGTACATTTGGCAGACCAATAGGTTGATGACCTAACCAAGGTCTATACACCGGCACGCTGGTGTGCATGTAAGGGCATATGAGTAATACGATCTCTCAAAGGGATCATACAGGTTCACTACTGAACCGGAAGACATGAGCTCACTCATGAGATATTGGGAAGAATTAAATTCCGTGCACGGTCGTCTCGCTTTGGAAGCTTGACTGAATTTGTACGTTTGATATATACTTTTGGAAAGTATATGATCAAGAACTAGGTATGATATATGCTTTTGGAAAGTATATGATCGATACCAAATCCCAATGATCAAATGAGAAACTTAGTGATCGAACCCTGAAGAAGACAGTGTAAAATTGATCTTAATCTTCGGGTTGGCCAAGGGTCTTCCAGTTACAGGTATTGGGAATACCTGAGGGTGATGTGATCATAAACGATTGTATATCCATGACGCTTCCATTCCGAGGGAGTGATGAAACAGGTCTGGATTTTAGTGACTCCTTCCATTAGAGAAGCAATCTGATCTTAGTCCAAGTGTTGGACATTGATCTGAATGAGATTCAGATTCAATGAGAAGATTAGATTTGCGGTCTTGATTTAATCAAGCATCTGTGGGAGGTCCGTAAGATCTGGATTTGAGAAGAGATCTCAACATCCAAGTCACTATACGTGGAATAATACAATCGCCCTGTCCTTATCTCCAAGTATCTGCGGAGAAAGCACATTATTCTTGAAAGGGTTCAAGAATAATTCATTTGATGAAATGCATATCCAAGCAAGGACTTGATGATTAAATGAGATTTAATGATCAAGCATAATATGAATGAGATTCATATTGTGAGAATGATTATCTAAGATAATTAAATGTGATTTAATTATCAAGGATTAGAGAATGTGGATAATATTATCCACACTATTTGTGTATTATAAATATGATTTATAATATACACATATTAAAGAGAGAGAATTTATGTAAATAGCATTTGTTAATTAATAGTGTGGATTGGATTCACATTAATTAATTAATTAATTAATTAATTGGAAATGTAATTTACAAATTAGTTTGGGTTGTGAATTTGATTCACATAATTTTCAATGGCATAATTGAAATATTCACAAATTAATTTGGAATTAATTTGGTGGATATTTTTGTGATAATTGAGAGATAATGTAATATAATAAAAAGGAGAAATAAAGCCACCATTGTTTTAGGAGGCAATATTATCTCCATTTTATTATGATGATTAATCTCTCAACCAACTTATTTATGTTAAATTAAAAATGTGTTGATAATGTTGCAACATATATTTAATTTAATCATAAATAAATGTTGTTGGTTTTAACCAACAATAATTATAGCCATTGATTTTACATGGACCAAGCCTGGCCGTTGGATCCATGTGTCCCATGGATTGAGATCCTTTGGATCCTAAACTAATATAAAAGGAGGGCTAGGGTAGCCTTCCAAGGTACATCATTAAGAGTTGTACAAGGTTACAACTCTCTCTCATATTCTCGCCCTCTCTCTTTCTCTCCTCCAAAAGGATGGTCGACCATCTTATGTAGAGAAAGGAGAGACCTTCTCGGCTTCGCCTTCGATGACTCGAGGATCTCCTTCTTCTTTGGAGTTGCTTACTCTAAAGGAAGACGACGGATTTTATTTGACGAAATCAGGGGATCCATTGCTTGGATCTTCATCGAGGATTGCGGGACGGACGCGACTCATCATCGTGCCCGCGAGTGCGTTCTTCGTGGATCGGACTTGAGACAGGAGGATCTCTACTTTGGGATCTCACGATCACAACCACGCTCCAAGAGGTATTCCTTATACTTGTGGTTTGATGAAACGATCCGAGAAGTGTTCTCGTGATCATGTGGTTTCATCTTTGTTTTAAAAATTTTAATTTCCGCTGCATCTAGCATCTAGCATCTAGTGTGACTAGTTGCTCCGATTGCATACGATGCGATCAACACGCTTCCGTGATGCGCTTAAGGATTCTCAATATCCTTCAAGTAGCACCCAGGCAGGGGGCCACAGATCTCGGGCAAGGCGGCAGCACCCAGGCAGGGGCTGCGGGAGCCTTGGCTGCTGCAGCCTAACCCTAACGGATGTGAGATGAGGAGGAGGAGAGGCGTGGAGGGGGGCTAGGGTTAGGGTTTCGGAGCTCCGGTCTAGGACCGTCGCTCTGATACCATGTTGGGAGAAATGAAAGAGTTGTTTATTTCATGAACTCTAGGTTCTCTTATATAGGGGAGTAGCCTATGGATAAATTACAGAAGTCATACATAAGAAGAGAAAATTATGGAACGGTACATAAAGAAACATATATCTCTACAATAATGTCAATGCATCAACGACCAGTACATGTGTGTTGGCATGAGCTTGCATATGAGTGAACTTACCATGCAAACATGCACTCATCCACTAATAGATCACTGTAGAATTTAATTACTGTATCTTTTTGTGTTTTTTTTCCAGTTTGCACTTTTTTGAACCTGTCATATCCTTTAACACTGCGATACGGTCAGGAATACATATATAGACAATTGGACCCCTTATTTATTAAGTAGACAAGGACTTGCGAACTATCCACAATAAATGTACTAAGCCTTTTCCCACTATAAGTAGGGTCGGCTACATGGATTCTTGCTCAAATCCATGTTGAAAGATTCGACTATTTTTTACGGTGGCCGTCGATTACCTAACGCAACCCCTGCAAGAGCGGGATTCGAACCCTGGTCTTTTGTGTGGTAGACACACAGTACTACCACTAGACCATTAAGTGGGTACCAAAAAAAACAAAGAACTATCCACAATATACAAAAAAACAAAGAACTATGAAGAATACTAAAAGGGTCTAACATTCCAATACCATTCAAACCATATATCCATCATCATGCCCATCTTGGAAAACAAATGCTAAAAATGAGAATGAGCAATTCCTTTCGCGAAGACACCCACAAGATGGTTCTCTATATGCCAATTGACTAAAAATCCTAGTCTCAAAGTAGTGTCTTCCTCAATAAATCCAAATTCAACCATTGATATTCTTTATACACTTATTGGAATACATAATAATGTAATAAACCTGGCAGTATTAACGCAAACGGCTGAGCAGACCTCTACATGTATATACTGAAATCACACTAGGGTGATCTTTGCCTACAGTATTCAAATTCAAATGTATATTTCTTACATCCCCGGATTACAATATTCCTATCAACAAAGGATGAGGGAAAATGAGAAAAGGGATCCTATTCAGGAAATACTTCGTTGTTTATTCATAGAGCCCAAGGGTTCTCCTATATAGAAGAAAAATATTAACGGGTAAACTACATAATAAAGACATAGAAATAAGCATAACATAAAAACTCTCAACACTCCCCCTCAAACTGGAGCATAAATATCATCAGGCTAAGCTTGGAACAATATTTCTGAAAGGGTCCTCGGGGTAGATCCTTCGTGAGCATGTTTGTTGTGTGCTCACTTGAGCTAACATGAGATATAGAAATGAAACACTTCTGGATCATTTCTTGAGTATAGTGGAAGTATACCGTAATAAGCTTGGTTCTCTCATGGAAGGTCGAATTGTTGGCAATAAAAAGTACATGGTTGTCGCATTGGAGGTGCATGATAAGAGGCACCTCAATAGCTAAGTCAGTCAGAACGTATCTCACTCACATCATCTCTGTACTCCCTTGTGTCATACCTCTATATTGTGATTCTGCACTAGATCTGGAGACAACTATCTATTTCTTGCTCTTCAATGATACCAAGGAGCTCTATATGAACACAGTGAAGCCAAGAGGTAGACTTCATGTCCTTGGGACATCCCGCAAATCTACATCTACACAGGTTGTAACAACAAGGGATGTGCCTCTGCTAAATAAGAGACCAGTGCCAGGCAAGGTCTTCGGATACCTCAAAAATCATATGAACGGATCTAACCAGAGACGGCAGCGTCGGTGGCAAGTAGGAGTCGACGGGCAGGAGCAGACAGTGGCAGCAAGAGCGGTCGACGACAGTACGAGCGGTCGGCGATAGGCAAGAACGGCAGCAGCTGGTAGCAGCCGCTGCCGGCAACCTGCTATTGTGCAGCGGCCACGGCCTGTAACACCCGGATTCGAATAAAACGAACTTGACATGATTAAGAGGTTGTATGATCATTCAATATTCAATTAATATTGAATATACTCAGATCGATCTGTACATCGCAATTGAAGCTCGTTCGGTTGCAATCGATCAAAAGTCAATCGCATCGTAATGCGTGCCATCAAAAAAGCTGCGACGTGAAATCCGAACCACAAAACAAACCAAAACCAGTAGAAAATTTTGTTTCGACAAAATAAGACCAACGAAATCGATTGTTCGTCGATCGGAGGTCGTTTGATAATTTAAAATCACAAATTTTAGCCGTAAATCAAGACTATATCTCGGAAATTTCGAGAATTTATCTTCGATCTAAAGTATATGAATACTAACTCATTTTGATCGCCATTCAGAGACGATGAAAACGAATTATTGTACGTCAGAATCCGAGACTCGAGGTGTGAATACAAACGAATTTGGTATTCCAAATAAAAAAGAGAAATAAAGGAAAAATTTAAAAAAATCCAACTGTATTATTGTCCCCCTCCATTTCGCTCTTCTATTCCTTTTCTATTTGGCTTTTTCTCCTCCTACACTTGTAAACACCTCATCTTTCCTTTTTCCTTATAAATAGCAACCATATCCCTTTCTTCTTCTCTCATTTCTCTCTATTTCTCCCCTCTTCCAGCAGCCCACTACTGCTCCAATTGGAGTTGCTACTGCTGCATCAAGAGTTGCGGTTGCATGAAGATTGATCCTGAATTAGGATATCCAAGAGGTACAATCTTTTTTCCCTCTTGTTGCCTTCCATACACGATTCAATCTATTAATTTGCCTCTTTAATTAGATGAGAATATGAAGTTTTGCATGGAGATCATCAAAATTTTACATCCATTATATATGCTCCATATTCTTAAGTTTTTTTGGATAAAAAAATAGGTGTTGAGCATGTAAACCAAGTATAAATTCAGACATATATTGCTACAATTATCATGTTTAAAATATAGAAATTTTGGGGAGAATGGTATACATTTTTGTGCTAAAAGCAGTCCAGTCCACTGATCATACACTGATATCATGATGAAAAATGTGAAAAATTATGGGGTAAATTGCATGCATTAGACCTGAAATCATATCATTGTTATTCACCAATTTTAGGTTAAAATGTGGAAGACTTGGAGTGATTAATGTTGAGAGAAAAACTGAGATTAATTATTCAAAGAAACCCTAGGCTCTCTTATATAAATAGAGACCTTAAGGGTAAAGTACAAAGTAGTCCAGAGAAAACAAAGAAATAACAAGCAGGCTCATAGCATATTAATATCTATCTCTACACTCCCCCTCAAGGTGGAGCATAGATGTCTATCATGCTCAGCTTGGATGAACATCTCTGAAAAGGTCCTCTGAGCAATGGCTTGGTAAATACATCCGCAGTCTGATCCCCTGAGCTCACGTGAGTTGTAGATATCAATCTCTCTGGATCAAGTCTCTAGTGTAATGGCAGTCAACTTCTATATGCTTGGTTCTTTCATGAAAAGCTGGATTGTTGGCAATGAACAAGGTTGCCTGATTGTCACACTGAAGCTGCATGGGTAGAGGTACGGCTACATGTAGATCCTCTAATGCAGATCGAACCCACATCATCTCTGTGCTAGCTTGCGCCATGGCCCTATATTCGGATTCAGCACTGGACCTTGTCACAACAGTTTGTTTCTTGCTTTTCCAAGAAACCAGAGAGCTTCCAACAAACATTGCGAATCCTGAGGTTGATTTTCGATCCTTAGGGCATCCTGCATAATCGGCGTCTGCACATGCTAAGATAGACAAATCTGTGCCCTTCCGAAATAGCAACGCTGAACCTGGAGAAGACTTCAGATACCTCAGTATCATGTGTATAGCATCCATATGAACTTGTCTTGGCTGCTCCATAAATTGACTCACCCTGCTTACTGCAACGGCAATATCAGGTCGAGTTATGGTAATATAAAGGAGCTTACCCACCATTTCTCTATATCTCCTTTTATCCACTTCAGCAGTATCACCACCATACAACTTCACGCTTGGATCCATGGGAATACTTGATGGTTTGCATCCAGCCATGCATGTTTCAACCAAGAAGTCTGTAATGTACTTCCGTTGGGTCATCACCAAACCCTGTGCATTCCTGACAAATTCCAACCCCAGAAAATATCTTAGGGTTCCAAGATCCTTCGTAACGAACTGACGGCCTAGGAATGCCTTCACCCTTTCTATGCCCTGAATGTCATCTCCTGTAACCAGAATATCATCAACATAGACCATGATAACAACCGTACCTGTCGATGACTTCTGAACAAACAATGAGTGGTCTGCATTTGACCTCTTGAATCCCTGTTGTTCAATAAGATTGGAAAGCTTCTGGAACCACGCTCTTGGACTCTGTTTGAGGCCATAAATTGCCTTGTGAAGTCTACACACCATATGCTTCTCCCCCTCAGCAGTAAACCCTGTTGGTTGTTGCATGTAGACTTCCTCCTGCAGATCTCCATACAAGGCATTCTTGACATCCAGTTGAGATATACTCCAGTCACGGACAACGGCCACAGATAAGAGAATGCGAAGGGTAGAATGTCGAGCCACTGGAGAGAAAGTGTCCATATAGTCCACGCCATAGGTTTGTGTAAAACCACGCGCGACCAAACGTGCTTTGTATCAATCTAGACTGTCGTCTGCATGATATTTAACTGTGAAGACCCACTTACAGCTCACAATAGATGCATCAGGAGGAGCAATAACCAAAGACCATGTGCCAAGAGACTGCAACGCACGCATCTCATCTTCCATAGCCGATCTCCAACAATCAATCTCCATAGCTTCCTAGTAGGTCCGTGGTATATCCACGGAAGACAAGGATGCAACAGATCTCTGAAAGTCGCCAGTGAGACGGTGAAACGACATCTGGGAAGCAAAAGGATAAAAGGCACACATCCGCTTCTGCTTCCGGATAGCAATAGAAATATCAAGATCATCCTATGTTGTACTAGATGGTGTATTTTCCTCCTGCAATGAAGAATCCTGCACATATACCATATCTGACCCGCCAGTAGTAATGCCATCTGAACATACCTGAGGCGTGTTGGGTGGTTGACATGTAGCCTGAGCAGGACCTGACCGACGCGTATAGAATTTTGGTAGAGGTGGAATGGGAGGTCGTGGAAGAGGTGGAGGTGGAGGTGGTGGTGGTGAAGTTGATGTAGGGGCAGGAACAGGAGGAGACTCAGGTGAACTCCAAGTAGGAGGTGGAGGAACATAGACATCATCATTGGTAGTGGATGGTACCAGTCTGTCACCTGCAGGAGAAAAATACATAACAGACTCAAAGAATGTCACATCAGCACTAACAAAGTATTTCTTGTTTATGGGATCATAACACCGATAGCCCTTATGAGTCCGAGAATAACCAACAAAGACACACTTGACAGCTCTAGGAGAGAGTTTGTCAAGTCTAGGAGACGGAAGATGAACAAATGCCACAGTTCAAAGACACGTGGAGTAAGTGAGAATAATTCCTTCTCAGGAGAAATGATAGAGAGAGGTATTTTCTCACCAAGAACAGAGGATGGTATACGATTGACCAGATAGCACGTGGTAAGAACAGCATCCCCCCGGAAAGAAATAGGAGCACAGCTCTGAATCAGTAGGGTTCGAGTAATGTCAAGGAGATGGTGATGCTTTCTTTCCGCCACACCATTCTGTTGAGATGTGTACGCACAAGTGGTTTGGTGAATAATACCCTTTGATGAAAGAAATTGAGAAAGGGACCATGTGCAAAATTCTAGGGCATTATCTGTACGAACATATTTGACAGTAGAAGAGAACACATTTTGCACTTCTTTAATTAAATTCTTGATCACATCTCCTGCTTCAGATTTATTCTTTAAAAGGAAGACCCAAGATACACGAGAGTAATCATCCACTACCACTAGATAAAATATGTGCCCCTGATGATCACGTACACGACTTGGACCCCATATATCTATATGAAACAACTCGAACGATGAGCTACTGCTTCGACTCTAACGACTAGGAAAGCTCGACCGATGATGCTTTCCCAACTGACATGCTTCACAGCGAAAGGACGAACTGGGAGAGATCTGAGGTAGAAGATGGCGCATTTTCTGGAGCGGGAAGTGACCAAAACGTAGATGCCAGATGTATGGAGAAACTGGTCCGGCAGAATGAGAGGAGGCGCCAGCATAAGAATTCCGAACCTGCCGATATAGACCATTCTGCTCAGAGCCACAGCCAATCACCCTGCCCGTTAGTATGTCCTGAAAAATAAGAGAAGACAGGTCAAATATAGCACGACAATGCAAATCCTTCGTCATCTGACTAATAGATAACATATTCATCGAGAACTCAGGAGCATGTAGGACATTATGTAGATGCATAGTAGAGGATAGGAAGACCTCCCATGTCCAACAAGGGGGGAATGAGTACCATCTGCGATCTACACTGAGCGGCCGTGAGGAATGTCCCTGTAGGACTCAAGTCTATCTCAATCTCGGCATAGATGATATGTAGCACCCGAGTCTATAATCCAATAAGAGATATCATGAGACGGTGTAAATGCAGTAGATCTACCTAAGGTACTAGCAGCAGCAGACGAACTGGCGGAGGTTGTAGCAGCAACATCTGACGGTCCACCAGAAGAATCAGCAGATGATTGTGGCATGATATCGCAGAGACGTGCCACAAGTTCCTCAAAACGGTTGTTTGCAGTAGATGCCAACTGGGACTGAGAGTTCTCTGCAACACGTGCCGATGCTGGGAACCCATGCTGAGAATAGCATGTCTCCTCCGAGTGTCCTGTGCGGTGACAATAGGTACATGGCTGACTAAAGCGACCACCCCTTCCCTGGGGTCCACGTCCACGACCAGAAGACGGGCCACCTCTCCCACGCGAAACTGCCATCGCCGATGGGGGTGGAGAAGAAGAACTGGAGGAAACTGTAATGCGACTGAGTCTCCTGTAAACATCCTCCACTGGAGGAATAATTGCATTGGCTAAGATCTGAGAACGGGCGGCGTCATATTCAGGATCAAGGGCTGCAAGTAGGACGCCCACCATGGTGGCATTCCGAAATGTCTTCTATTGTTCAGGAGTCGCTGTGAGTGGGATAGTATTGTATAACTTCTCAAACATCCCCCTCAGGGATGTGTATAAGGAGTGAAGAGGTCTGTCGTTCTGCTTCATCGTGAATGTCATGCTGAAGCTGTAACATCTTGGTCTCATTTCGCACCTGCGAATATGTAGCAGCTACGATATCCCACATCGCCTTGGCAGTGGGCTGATGGAGGACATCGTTGGCAATCTCCATCGTCAATGTACCTGACAACCAGACCTTTGCATAGGAGTCATCAGCCTCCCACGAGGCATATATTCATGTTTTCTCTGTTGGCTCATCCTCGGTAAGAATGTGCTTCTTACCATTCAACTTCATGAGGCTCATGAACTGCATCACCCAGAGTTCATAATTCGACCCGTCCATCTTGACAATTGGCGCAGGATCTTTGAATGCGCCTATGGAGGGCATATCAACCTTCGATCTGACATATTGCCGCTGGAGAAGAACTAGGGTTCTTAGACAACGTGATAGATGTCTACACAAACTGCATAGGATTTGAGTGCGTATGTAGACATTACGCACTCAAATCCATCTATCCGGAGGAAGAGACGAGGATGGGCACGCCGGGGATAGCCGAGGAACGGCTAGGGCACGCCTTGAGGCACCGGGACTCGGCTAGGGCCGCCGAGGGGTGATGGCGGCGGGACTAGGGGGCGCCGGGGGGTTTGGCGGCGTTACTGGGAGCCGTCGGGGGATTGGCGGCGGGGTTGGGAACCACCGGGGGGTGGTTTGGCGGCGGGGCTGGGAACCACCCGGGGTCGGGAACCGCCGGGAGGTTGGTTGGCGGGGATCCGAGCCGACGGCGGCGGGATGAGCAAGAGAAGAGAGGGTGGCGGGTGGGGAGAGGGAGAGAGCCCTAGGGCTTGGGCTCTGATACCATGTTGGGAGAAAAACTGAGATTAATTATTCAGAGAAACCCTAGGCTCTCTTATATAGGGAGAGACCTTAAGGGTAAAGTACAAAGTAGTCCAGAGAAAACAAAGAAATAACAAACAGGTTCATAGCATAATAATATCTATCTCTCCAATTAACATGAAATGGCTTGATTTGAGTCTAAAATCAGACTTATAATAGTTACAGTTTTCATGTTGGATATGATGAGAAATTTGAAATGCATTGCACACAATTTAGTACCAACTAAGACTCAACTTCTATACATAAATTAGACACTAGTTTCATGTTAAAATAAGAGAGATTTGAGGGTGATTGACATAAGATTGAAGTTTAATTTCAAAACATTAATTAGTTATAACTTACATATTGAAAGACGAGAATATTTGAGATAAATTAGCATGAAATAATGTCTCAATTTAGACAATTAATTAGTTAAAGTTCACAGGCTTGAAATATGAGGAGTTGGTGATGATTTATATATGTTTTGACCCAACTTCATATCAGTGTTATGATCTGATTTCATGATTTAAAATGATAAGAAATTGAAAGTGAATTGCACATGATTAGAGCCTAATTTCAGAACAGGATAGTCACACAGGTTATACATTGAATAAGGATATTTTCTGAATGAATTAACATGCAAATTAAGTTTAATTTCAAACCAATAAACCACAGATTCTATGTCTCAAGTATGATCTAATTTGGAGATTTTTGTATGAAGGATTTACTCTCTAAAAGTTACTAAAAAAGTTACTAAATTGTGAATCTTATATCTGAATTTAGGATCAGATTATAGTTAAATCTTGGATTTCTAAAAGATCAAAAATTGACGATGAATGGCGTGTTTAAGATCTGAAAATCAAACCACTGTTTAAGATCTAAATTCATGATAGAATGTGAGGATTTGATGGAAATTTTCATACTTGAATTAAGAGAATGGGGAGTGATCAACATATAAATTAGATCCAACTTAAGATCACTTATTTACCTACTAAGTTCATGACTAAAGAATTAAAAGATTTGGGAGTTTTGTAGCATTGAATTTAAATTCATTTAATAAGTAGATCTAAATCTCATAATTTAGCGAGGGAAATCTGAATTATTTTGAACCTAAAACCATGAGTGACTCTAGATCTCTTGATTTAAATAAGAAAAGTTGGGAATCTAGCATTGATTTAAGTTTGAATCCAGATTTAATGAACAACTACCGATCTTATGATTTTAAAAATGAGATCATTGGGGTATTTTCAACAAGTGACTCATAAAATCTAGATCAATAAGCAGGCTACCAAATTATGAGATAATCTACGATCAATGACTGAAAATCTTTATCATCAATCATTTAGGTATAAATCACTAATTATGTATCGCTATTCAATAAGTTTGTCGATAAGATGCCTAGATCTGTAAAGTTAACCATAGCAGAGATCGATAAAGGATGAGAAATCAAGTGATGGTGAATCAGTGATGGGAGTTGATTGTATCAGTCATGGTCACCCTTAGACCTGACTCTGCGAGGGTGCGGTGGCCTCCAACTGGGCGGGAGATAGGAAGCCTAGTTAGGGCAGCGGCCGCTTAGTGCGCGGGTTTAGGATCCCAATCTTTTTCTCGATTTTTCACGAGTGCTCGTAGGTTTACGCCTCTCTGGGATCCATAGGTTTTCTTTTTGACCAGTTCAGTTGACTCCTATTCTTTAGGGTGCCTACGTGGGACGGTGGGAGGACCCTCGGTTTTGATTTTTCGAGCTCATTTGTATGTACCAGTTGGGTCGATTTTCTAGATTGACTTGTTCCGAAAAGTTTCTTCCCCATCTCATGGGTGTAGTTTTGGAGTAGGTCTAGCCCTCCTCTAGACCGTACTTCCATTGAGTGGACGAGACGGAAGGGTCTCTTCGGAGGCTACCTCACCGCTTGAGTTTTGGTTACTGCTCTTGAGAGCTTGGTTACAGTTGAATTGGTTAACGTTGAGCTTGGTTACAGTTGTGTTTGGTTACAGTTGAGTTGGTTACAGTGTTGAGCTTGGTTACAGTTGTGCCTGGTTACGGTTGAATTAGTTACAGTAGAGTCTGATTTCAGTTGAGTTGTGCTTACAGTCCCACCAGTAGGTCCTGGCGAAGAGAAAAGATCATATTGTGCAAATTATCCTTAAGAAACACTACCACGGTTGTCAGAGAAGCTAGTGAACGTGTTGGGAACTTAGTCAGGATGCATTGTACCCTGCCATATGCATGCGGAGGCACCCCAATCTTAAGGCTTCCTTACTACCTTAGAGTCATAGTGTGAGCTCCCACCCAGACCAAGACCACAAACTATCTACTGAGCTTGAGAAATATGCAAGAAAAGAATCATAACATGAGATACATCATCTACACTCAATAAGATCCATCCACATGACTCATAAACATCGGAAAGAGATCTAGATCACCTCGATCATAATAAGCTTTTAATAAATCAAAGAATTAATGAATCATTGAGACTTGAAATAGGATGAGGAAGAATGAAAACCTTATATGGTTTTATATTGGAGACTACAACTAATATAGGGAGCTAGTTGACATATTGGGAACTTAGTTATGATGCATTACACTCCATGGCATGCCTACAGAGGCCCCCCAACCTCAAAGCATTCTACACGCCTTAGAGTCATAGTGTGAGATCACAATCAAACCAAGATCACAGAGTATCCACGAAGCCCGAGAGATTAGATAAAGACAAAGACCAGGTCAGAGACTCTTCATCCATATTATCAAGATCCATCAAACATGAATTATAATTAATAAAAAGGCAATAGCTTAGATCTGGATCATATAATCAATATATGAAAGTATTAAACATGGGTAATTGAGATAGGATGAGTAAGTCAGTGGACTCACATACAAAACAAGTTGAAAATCAATCTCCATGCAAGTAGCTCATTAAAATTTTATTTGTCAAACTCTATCTAATTGCTTTTTTTGGAACCAATGAATTACTTGTTATTGTTAATTGGTTAGATGTCCTCAACATTTGTAGTTGTTCTTTTCTCCCTAATGCACAGACTGCAGAATAAGCACATGCATGATGCATCATGGTATTATGACAGTTGAACATGAGCTTCCGCAGTAAATCTTATCAGATACACATGTTAAGTTTATGTTCAGGATAATATTAATGCTTTTCTTTCTCTTCTGATACATTTTTGGGATACATGTACATAACGTAGTTTCTTTTGTTACATGTTAATTTATATGGAAATTAACGCAATATAACTTGGAGACACATTGTAGTTATGTGCTTGTTAGTTAATTGCAAGGTCATTTTGAAACGTGCAAAATTTTCCCTAAATTTCAGTAAACTAATGCGATCTCTAGTGAACATGATACTACGAGTGTTGTGTACGAGTATTCCGAATCCGCGAGCAAGCGTCACAATTTGGTAGCAGAGCAGTGGTACCCCGTTATATACATTCCTAGTATTCTAGTTATGATCGCATTAATTCTCGGATAATGACAATCCTCTGACTTGTCATGAGTCCGAGAGGGAAATATGACATTCAAATACAATAACCACATATGCCACTATTTGCAACTAATTTTCATATTGTATCCCAAGAAGAGAAAAAACACAGTAGAAATATTCGCAAACATCAACTATTGTAATTAATGATATCGGTTCTTACACAAAACCATGACGTCTAGAGCAAGCCTTTCTAATTGATTTTGGAGCGATGAATGAGCTTCGAGATTTCTAACTTCGATAGATGGAATTACAAAGGCCCTAGATCCTCCATGTCACATCCATGGGTTAGGTGACTAGTTGTTCATTATAAGATTGATAGTCAGAGGGTTACTAGTGGATTAGCAGTCACGAGATGATCGCAGATTGCCTACTATTACAGCTCGACGAGTTTGGCATGATCTTAGACATGGAATTGGTTATCAACTCATCATGTCCTGGTTAAATGCTTCAAGAATGCGGTTGTCTTCAGGATTCCGGACTTAACCAAGTTTACCTTTGAGGATACATTACATGACTCGAAAATGGAGTACATTTCAGTGTTAAGAACTCATAGACTCATAGATCGAGGACGCGAAACATTTCTAGAATTTGTCCGAGAAACATCTGATGGAAAGTCAATGGCTCAGGACATCAGGGTAGTGTCAGATTATCCTGATGTGTTTCCTGATGATTTGCTAGGTTTGTCACCCAAGTGAGAGATTGAGTTCGAGATCACACTACTACCAGATATGCAGCCAATCTCGATGGCTATGTACCACATGGTACCAATCGAGTTGAGAGAGCTGAAGGTGTAATTACAGGAATTACTTAACGTGGGTTTCGTGAGGCCGAGCACTACACCTTGGGATGCTCCCGTTCTTTTTTGGGAAGAAGGATGAATAAATGAAATTGTGCATAAACTACAGATAGCTAAATAAGAAAACGATGAAGAAACGTTATCTTCTTCCACGCATCAATGACTTGTTCAATCAGCTACAAGGATCCTCGGTGTTTTCAAAGATCGATCTCTGAACAGGCTACATTGAGGATTCGAGAGCCGGATATTCTGAAGAGAGCCTTCCATACTCGATATGGACACTATAAGTTTGTTGTGATGTCGTTTGGACTCACAAATACCATACAACATTCATGGAAATGATGAACAGGATATTTCATCCATACTTGGACAAGTTTGTTGTTGTGTGCATTGATGACATGTTGATCTAGAAATTAATGGGATCACGTAAATGATATAAAGATAGTCCTTTACGCTCTTCAAGAGCATAAGTTGTATGCAAGTTAAGCAAGTGCGAGTTATGGTTATCTCAGGTCTCATTCCTTGGGCATGTCAGTTCTGGAGCAGGTATCGCAGTTGACCCTACGAAAATTCAGGTAGTCATGTCTTAGGAGCAACCCAAGATAGTCACTCAGATTCGAAGCTTTCTTAAACTAGCAGACTATTACAAACGCTTCGTTAGTAATTTTTCCCAAGTTATTCTTTCCTGGACACGATTCCCACAGAAGGGAATTCCTTTTATTTTGGATGATTCATGTGAGCAGGCCTTCGGGACACTGAAGGAAGGATTGAGGACCGTGCCTATTCTTGCACTTCCGTCAGCCACTTAGGATTATGCAGTATATACATATGCTTCAAGTGAAGTCTTGGGAGTGGTTCTGATGCAGCAAGGTTACGTGATTGCTTACGCATTCATGACTTGGAGTTGGCGGCAGTTGTCTTCATTTTGAAGATCTAGCACCACTATTCACAAATCACAAGAGTTTAAAGTACATCTTTAACCAAAAGAAGTTGAACATGAGACAATGCAAGCGGCTTGAGCTACCGAAGGATTTTGACTACACGATCTCTTACCATCCCGGTAAGGGAAACATGGTGGCAAATGCGCTTAGCAGGGGAGTTCATACACATACAACAAACTAGCTATATATGTGGGATATGCTCGCAGCTTTGACTGATTGGCATCCTCATGAGAGTGCATCCACACCCACCAGCGTGCCTCCGTGATTCAGCGGTCTTTGGGATTCGCATAGTAGAAGGAAAGAGAACTAATCATTGGATACGAGAGAGATATATGCATGCCATCAAGGACGAAGGTGATGATTTTGGGGTGACTAAGTCCATCTTGTGGAAGGCTGGTCGAGTTTTTGTGCCCAACGATTACCAGTTGCATGGAGATATTCTTGATGAGGCACACAGTACATGATTTTCTATTCATCCTGGCGGCACAAAGATATACCGAGACCTGCGCCAACATTCTAGAAGGACGAGATGAAGCAAGATGTGGCACATCATGTTAGCAAATGCTTGACCTGACAGATGGTTAAGGTTGAGCATAGGAGAGCACCAGAATTATTGCAGTCTCTCCCCATTCTCGAATAGAAGTGGGAGAGTATTTCTATGGATTTTGTCATTGTATTGCCGAGGACACCAGGTGGCCACGATCCTATTTGGGTTATCCTTGACAGATTGACCAAGTTAGTCTATTTCATACCTATAGCATGACCTACACTCCATCTAGCTTAGCTAGATTATATATGCAGAACATTATCAGACTTCATGATATATCATGTGAGGAAGAGTTTAACAGAGACTCGAGGTTTACATCTCACTACTAGCATCACCTCATGTCAACACTATAGACAGAGCTGAAGATGAGTTCCGCATTGTAATTAATGATATCAGTTCTTACACAAAACCATGTCGTTTAGACTCGAGCTCAGTGCATGCAATATAAATTGGTGATACATTGTAGTTATGTGGCTTGTTAGTTAATAATAAGTGTCATTTTGAAACGCAGAAAATTTTCCCAAAGTTTCAGTACCTAATACGATCTCTAGCGAACATGATACTACAAGTGTTGCGTAAACAGGTATTCCAAATCCGTGGGCGGGCATCGCATGACCACCCGAGAACTAGGTGGCGACGGTGTCGACAACCTGGAGATGAACGCAGATGCGTGTTAGGGTTTTTTGGTGGGGCAGGGTTCTAGCACACAGGCTCCGGTCTAGGACCGCTGCTCTGATACCATGTGGAAAGTCGTGAAATGAAATTTTCCAATCATCATAGCCTTAGAGCTCTCTTATATAAGAGAAAATCTCTATGGAAAATTTACATAAAGCAGATAGAAGAAATAGAGAAATATAAAATAAAGACAAAGAGATAAGTATCTCAACACTCCTCCTCAAGCTGGAACCTATATATCTATCATGTTGAGCTTGGAACAACAACGATTAAAAGGACCTCTCACAAGAGCTTTGGTAAACATATCTGCAATCTGATCGCCTGAGGAAACATGAGAAGCGGATATAAGTCCCTTCTGAATCAAGTCAAGGTATAATGACAATCAACTTCAATAACCTTTCATGGAAGGCTAGATTATTAGCTATGAGTAGAGCTGCTTGATTATCACATTTGAGGTGCATAGGAAAAGGCACCTCAATAGCTAGGTTAGTCAAAACAGACTTGACCCACATCACTTTCGTGCTTTCTTGGGCCATGGCCCTATACTCTGATTCAGCTCTAGATCTGGCTATAACTGTATGTTTCTTACTTTTCCATGAAACCAGCGAGCTACCAACAAAGACAGTGAAATCTGAAGTGAACTTCCTGTCCTTGGGAAACCCGATGTAATCTGCATCGGCACATCCATTAATTATGAGACATATCTCATCTAAATAAAATGCACATGTTGGAGGACGGAGGAGGCACATAAGCACGAGGTCGGCGCTGGTAAACATGCGGAAAGAAAGTAGGCATGGCTGGAGGTGGGTGACGTAGCGGTGGTGATGGTGGAAGAGAAGGTGGTGGTGGTGGTGTAGATGATGGTGGTGTAGTAGATCCTGGAATAGACGAAATCGGAAGAGAGGCATATAAACTCCTCACCATTCTCTGAAGGAATAAGCTCGTCACCAGTAAGAGAGAAACACATAAAGGACTCAAAGAAGGTGACATCTGCACTAACATAGTACCTTCATCAAACAGGGTCGAAGCAACGATATCCCTTTTGAGCCTTGGAATATCCAACAAGCACATACTTGACAGCTATAGGAGAGAGCTTGTCAAGACCTGGATACATATGATAAACAAACGCAACCGATCAGAAAACACGAAGCGTAAGAGAGAAAAGATCCTTCTCGAAAAACGTAATCGAGAACGAGATCTTCTCCCCCAGAATCGAAGAAGGCATATGATTTACCAGGTAACAAGCAGTTAGAACTGCTTCCCCAGTACAATTTAGGAGCATGGTTCTAAATCAAAAGAGTCCTGGTAACATCCAAAAGATGATAATGTTTCCGTTCAACTGCCCCATTATGTTGAGAAGTATATGCACAAGATGTCCAGTGCACAATACCATAGGATCTAAGAAATTGGGAAAGTTGAGTGCTGCAAAATTCTAACCCATTATCTGAATGTATAAACTTGGCATTCGTTGAAAAGATATTCCTTATTTCATTATTAAAGGACTGAATAGCATGACCAGCATCAGACTTGTTCTTAAGAAGAAAGACCTAAGATAATCTTGAACACTCATCAACTGCAACAAGATAAAACCTATGCCCCTGATGATCTGGGACACAACTAGGACTCTAAATATCAAAATGAATTTACTCAAAAAGACTATGACTACTTCGACCCTAACGACTCTGGAATGTGGATCGATGATGTTTCCCAATCGAGTAGGCCTCGCACTGAAAGGTAGAATGAGAAGAAATCTGTAGAAGAACATAACTCATCTTTTGCAGATGAAGATGATCAAATCAAATATGCCACATATAGGGAGAAACAGATCCAATGCGAAGAGAAGAAGCACCAGCATAAGGAGATAGAACCAGTCTGTAGAGACCTCCTTACTTACGGCCAGATCTAATCACCTTGCACGTAAGAATGTCATGAAATACAAGAGCAAAAGGGTTAAAAATGTCACGACAATGTAAATCCTTAGTTATTTGACTAATTGATAGTAACTTCATATAAAATTCAGTAGTGTAAAGAACACTCTGAAGCCGCATTGCAGAAGTCAATTGCACATCCCCATTATTAGTAATGGGAGAGTGTGTCCCATATGCCATCACCATTGAGCGTCTTGATTAAGTTGAACTGTAAGTACCAAACTGTCCTTTGTCACCACAGAGATGATGGGATGCTCATGAATCCATAATCCATTCTGACAAATCGACCTTGTAACAGCTAGTAAAGGCATATGCTATACCTGATGTGGACGTTGATGCTAAGGCAGCTACCTCTGAGGATCCTGAAGGAGAGCTGGTTGACCCAGGAGAAGGCATAATCTCCTTGAGTCGTGCCACAAGTTCATAAAATATCTGATCAAAAACACGTGATGGACTCCCAACATGTTGAGTCTGCTCTGCAACTCGAGCTGAAGCAAGAAAACCATGCTTAGAGTAGCATGTCTCTTCAGAGTGCCCTAACATGTGGCAGTAGGTGTATGGCTAACGAGGTCGACCAACCCCTCCTCTGTTACGGTTCGGACCTCTTACCGTGATACAATGTAGATCCCTGATGAGTGCACATTATATTAGTATAAGAGTATACAGATTATATAAAAGAAACCCATTAATGACCGATACATACACCTTAACATCACCTAATTCAGATATTATTGATATTGCACATACAACAAGAAAATCATCTCCAAAAATGCATAATTAAATTAATGACCAAAATTCTCTTTTCATCAACAAAACTAATTACTCATTCCAAAACAAATTGCATGATCATTAAAACCAATTTGTCTCTACACAATTTGTTAGTAAGAAATAGAGATGAAACATTGTGCAAAATTCACATTTTTTATTCCCTCTCCCCTCCCCATGCAACACATGGCTCAAAAAGTATTTAAGACCCATCACCTCATCCTTCCCCATGCAAATAATAAAAGTCTCTCCCATTCCCATACACTCATCCTTCCCCATGCAAAAATTAACTCTCCGTACACTAATAATGATATTTTGTCTTCACTTGCAAGGGATGTCTCAAGCCAATTCCATTATAAAAGGATGCACTCACGGCACATTCTCCTCCCATTCTCACTCTCCCCCTCACGCCATTCTCTTCTCACGCCATTCCCCTCTCAAGTTTTTCTCTCTTATTTCCATATCCCTCTCTCTCTCGTTTTCTTTCTCATGCAGGTACAAGGATAGCTTCAATAGTACGCCTCCAACGCGCGTCCTCCCCATCTCCTCCAGCCCGTTGTCGTGCACAACAGCTAACTCCCTCGCGTGCACGGCTGTGCATCCAGTGACTTCTCTCGTGTGCGGTTGTGCACCACTCTAGCCGTGTTATCTTCTAGCGACCAGCAACATCCCGTCACTCGTGCGACGACGATTTTTTGTGCGGTGTTCCTCTCCCCATATAGCAGCTCGCACGTCCATGATAGGCGTCGCCGCCATCATCATCTGGATAGAGAAGCTTTTCCCTTCTTATTTTTATATCTCTCATGCATTTTGTTATATTAGTTGCCCATGTTTAAGATGGAAAAACTTGTTTGGTAATGTCTTTTATTTACTCTAGTTTGTTTCTCGAAATATGCACTGCAACTCTTACATATTTTTTCCATCTTGAAATATTGCAAGTGTCACACTATTATCTCCATATTAATTTGTGATTCATCCCCCACTTCCTCCCTTAGTCACACTCACATCCATATTTAGTCAATCTAAGCTCTTGGAAATACTTTCTCCGTAGATCACAATTTTCCATCATCTATCTTTCGTCGCAAAGGATCTAAGATTTGATTTAAGTTTGAAAGAAGTACAAATATCGTAAATTTGCTTGGTCCATGTGGATTCGATCCTCTACTTGCCGCATACTTTTTGCATACTTTCATCGTGCTCGTAGTTGTGATATTATTTGTTTGATTGCGGTTTTTCATGGAACAACAACGACATGGTAAAACCAACTTTTTAAACCGTGTAAAATCGCTTCAACAATCCCCCACTACCAAGAGATGCAGCCATAGCTAAAGATGTTTGAGACTGCGAGGTTCCACCACTAGAGAATATGGAGACCCTACTCAATCTGCGATATGCCTCCCCCATTGGATGTATGGTGACATCAATAAGGATATAGACTCGAGCAACGTCGTACTCAGGATCAAGAGTTGCTAGAAAGATCCCAATCATCACAGAGTCTCTGTATAACTTGAGCTACTCTGGCGTAGCAGTCAAGGGGATGTAATCATGGAGCTCCTCAAACATACACCTTAAAGAAGTGTAGAGGATATGGAGGGGGCGGTCACTCTGCTTCGATGTGAAGATATCATGCTGGAGCTGCAGTATCTTCGGCTCATTCTTCATCGGAAGCAGGAGGGAGAATATCCCACATAGCCTTTACAGTAGGCTGACTCAGCATATCATTAGCTATCTCTGTTGACGCGGTCCCAGATATCCACACATGTGCATATGCATCGTCTGCCTCCCATAAGGCATTTACCCCCAATCTTGTCACTTGGCTCCTCCATCGTAAGGATGTGCTTCTTGCTATTGCATTGCATTAAACTCATGAACTGCATGGCCCACAATTCATAGTTTGTCCCATCCATCCTGACGATGGGCGTTGGACCTTTGAAGGCACCTAAGGATGAAACATCAGCCATGTTGTCAGACATGATGGCAACTATCTCCAAGATTAGGTCTGCAACAAATAAGACCAGCGTCTACACTGACAAATGGGAAGATGATTGTGGGTGTAGACTCATACCACAACCTCCTCCATTCGTTGGTGGGTCCTTCGGGTAACTAGGGTGTGTTAGATGATCACGTCACACCATAGAAATCCAAGAATAGATCTAACCAAGGACGGCAGCGCCAACAGCAGTGGGAGCGGATGGCAGCAGCGCAAGCGACTAGCGGTGGCTGGAGCAGCCGACGACGGGCAGGGTCGACGGTGGCTGGTAGCAGCCGCTACCAATGATCTACTACTGTGCGTTGGCCCACGACCACCCGAGAACTACTGGAGATGGGCAGTGCAGATGCCCTTTAGGGTTTTTGGTGGGACGGGGCTCTAGGGTACATGCTCCAGTCTAGGATCATCGCCCGGACACCATGTGGAAAGTCGTAAAATGAAAAGATTCATTCATCATAGCCCTAGAGCTCTCTTATATAGGAGAAAAGTTCTATGGGATAATTACCGAAGAAATGGAGTATAAAATAAAGATGAAGAGATATAAGTATCTCAACATGAACTGCATTCGTACGTGCCTGTCTATGCTGCCCCATAAACTAACTCACTTTGCTTACTACAAAGTTTATGTCTGGCTCGGTGATGATCACATATAGGCGCTTCCCAACGAGCTATATGTATCTCCTCTTGTCTACCTCCTCAACGTCATCATCATGTAGCTTCATGCTCGGATCTGTAGGAGTAGTGGTTGACCTGCAATCTGTCGTACTCGTCTTTGAGAGAAAATCTGTAGCAAACTTCCTCTGGGTCATCACAATACCTCGTTGGTTCCAGGCAAACTCTAATCCAAGGAAGTAGCATCGACTGCTAAGGTCCTTGGTTACAAACTGCTGACCGAGAAAAATCTTAGCTGCTTGAATACCATGCACATTATCTCCTGTAATGATGATATCATCTACATACACCATTATAGCAACAGTGCCTCTATGAGACCTCTAAACAAACAGAGAACGATATATAGTTGATCTCACGAATCCTTCTGCTCTATCATGTCCGAGAGCTTCTGAAACCATGCTCTTGGATTCTGCTTAAGGCCAAAGATTTGATTGTCTTATGAAGTCTGCACACCTTCTGATTTCCCCCTCGGTAGTGAACCCAAGTGGTTGTTGCATGTAGACTTCCTCCTGTTTCTCACCATAGAAGAATGCATTCGTCACATCGAGCTAATATAGAGTCCAGCCCCATGTGACTGCAACAGAGAGAAGAATATGTAGGTAGAATGCCAAGCTACGGGAGAAGGTATCCTGATAGTCCACCCCATAGGTTTGGATGAACCTATGAGCCACAAGCATTACCTTGTAGCGATCAATGATGGCATATGCTCGGTGCTTCACAGTGAACATCCACTTGCATCCCACAACGAACACATCTGCAGGAGCTGTAACAATGTTCTACATGTCATGTAACTGTAAAGAGGCCACCTCCTCCTCCATGGCTAAGCGCCATTAGCTCACTTTGAGAGCCTCTTAATATGTACGCAGGATTTCGATGGCAGATGTCCCATGATAAATTGTATGAAATCTAACGAAAGTCGCAAGAGAAACACATGCCCAGCAAGGGGGTATCGCACACAAGAACGTTTGCCTTTCCACAAGGCAATGGACCGCCCTAGATCGTCCTGATGTGATGATTCCATCTTATCTTGTATATCTGCTAGATCAACATGTGAATGCCCCTATTCATCATGCACACCACTAGTACCATCAATTGAAACCAAATTTTCAGAGTTTACCTAAGGCATGCTGGATGTTGGGGAAGTCATTGGAGTATGGAGTATAGGCTCATGGAAAAGTGTAGGTGGAGGTGGAAGAACAATTGCATCCTCAAACTCAGAGGAACTCAATATGTCACCTATAAGAGAAGAGAACATGATGGGCTCAAAGAAAGTAACATCAGCACTAACATAGTATTTTCCTTTGACATGATCAAAACCTCGATAATCCTTTTGGGTACAAGAGTACCCAACAAACATACATTTGACAGCATGAGGAGCTAGCTTGTCACGACGGAATGCAAGAGGAGGACAAAGGCCACGCAGCCAAAAACTCGAGGCATAAGAGAGAAAAGGTCTTTCTCGGGTGTGGAGAAGAGAGACAAATGGTATGTATATTCTATAGGGCTAGGGTCTCTTATATAAAGAGAAAACCCTAGAGACTACAAGAGGAAAAATACATAAATACCCCGAGGGGTTACGAACCCGAAGGGTTAAAGGTTACGGAACCCGATAGATTGAGCGTTATGGAACCCGAAGTGTTACAAACATAAATGTAAGTATAATAACTATAACACTTCCCCTCAAGTTGGAGCATATATGTCGATCATGCCCAACTTGCATATTAAGTACATGAGACGCCTCCTTGAAAGAGCCTTTGTGAGGATGTCTGCAAGTTGAAGTTCAGTAGAGATGAGTGGAGTGTTGATTCGTCCTCCTCGTACAACATCACGAATGAAATGGCAATCAACTTCAATGCGTTTTATCTGCTCATGGAAAACTAGATTGGTCGCGATGTACATGGCAGACTTGTTGTCGCAATATAAGGGTACAGGAGTGGCGACTGACATACCGAGTTCTGTTAGGAAAGAGACAAGCCATGTGATCTCATAAATGGCCTGAGCCATTGCATTCTGCTTCCGCACTAGATCTGGAGACCATTATCTGCTTCTTCCTTCGCTAAGTGACAAGGTTATCCCCAACAAATATGGCGTATCTTGTAGTGGATCGACGGTCCTCAGGATAGCTAGCATAGTCAGAATATGTACAATGGAGATATCAGTGCGCCCATCCACCCCATAGAAGAGTCCACGTCCGAGAGATTCCTTCAAATATCGAAAGGATCAAAAAACACCCTGTCAATGATTGTAAAGAGGATTCTCCATATGTTGACTGGCTCTGCTCACAGCATATCATATATTTGGTCTAGTAACAGTGAGATAGAGTAATATTCCCACTAAGCTTCAGTATCGTGTTGCATCCTCAAAAGTTGGATCAGTAAATGCTGAATATTTTCTCGCTTCTGCAGGGACGCCAGATGGCTCGATTCCAAGTAGTCCTGCCTCAACCAAAAAATCAAGGCAATACTTTCCTTGTGAAAGATGGAGCCCCTCTATAGTGTGTATTATCTCGATGCTAAGAAAATAACGAAGTTGGCTGAGGTCTTTTGTGACAACCTTCTGGAGGAAGGTCTTGGTCTCTCGAATATTGTCTACATCATCTCCTGTTACAACCATATCATCAACATAGATAGGGAGAATGACCGTACCAGTAGACCGTCATCTAACAAAGATAGAGTAGTCAGATGTCGTCCTCTGAAAATTAAGTGTGTTGGTCTTCGTAGTGAGCCTATCAAACCATGCCCTGAGGCTCTGCTTCAGGCCATAAATGGCCTTGCCTAGTCGACATACATGCTCCTCCTCGACTACATACCTAGACGTTTGCATCATGTAAACCTCCTTCTCAAGATTGCCATAAAGAAAGACGTTCTTCACATCAAGTTGATAATTGGACCAAGCCTTGTTGGCAGCAATAGAGAAAATAATCATATCGATCCCATTCTGACAACGGGTGAGAAGGCTTCAAAATAATCAACTCCAAAGGTTTGTGTGAAACCTTTGGCAACAAGTATGGTTTTCAACCTGTCAATAGAACCATCAAGCAATTGTTTCGTCATGAAGACCCATCGACAAGCCACAGAGCGAACTCTCAGGGGGCATGGCATAAGATTCCACGTGCATCGGGAGGTAAGTGCATCCATCTCCTCATTCATGGCTTGTCGCCAACCATGATCCTGCATCGCACTGAAATAATCTCTTGGAACAGAAATAGCATTCAGAGCATTTGCAAATCTCTTGTCACAGCTAGATAAACCATCTGTAGAAGTAAAATATGGCATGAGGCGTTACGTACATTGCCTTTTTTCTTGCGCAAAGTATAGAAAGCTCCTCAGGTACGTTCGGGACAACAGTGGTGGGAGCAATCGAAGTGGTCATATCATCCTGCATAAAAGGAATAGGCAAAGGTATAGACACTTGTGTAGAAGGTATAGAGGTACGTTGGCGAGTATAGACGATTGGCGGAGGAGGGAGGTCCAGAGGAATGTCACTCACAGTATGTGTGAAATAACTTGTTTGCTCAAAGAAGGTGACATCAGCAGACATATAGGATCAACGCCTAACGGGATCATAGCGTTGATGGCACGAGAGGATAATTTGTCAGGTACATGAAAGTTACGAAGAAATGTGATACAACCAAAAATTCGCAGGGGTATAGAAAAAGAAGAATCAGTAGGGTAAAGTAAGGAAAATGGAGTTGCCCCTTTAAGAACAGATGAAGGAACACGGTTGATGAGATAAACTGCAGTAAGGATAGCATCTCCTCAATATTGTTTAGGAATACTCATTTGACTAAGAAGAGATAAGGCAACATTTAGCAAGTGTCAGGGTTTCCTCTCAGCTATACCATTCAGTTGTGAGGTATATGGACATGATGTCTGGTGAACAGTTCCCTAGGACGTAAAGAAAGAGGTCGTCACGTTCGGTTAACTCAAGAGCATTGTTGATACAAATGATCTTAACAATGCTAGAAAGAAAGTTTTGATATTGAAAGAAATTTCTGACAATTTGATTAATATTTGAAAACTCCTTTATTAGATATACTCAAGAAAATCGATTATAATCATCAACGAAAACTATAAAATAGCGGTGACCACTTAATGTACGGATCGGACAAGGTACTCAAGCATGACAATGAACAAGATAAAAAAACAGTACTACGAGACTCAGTACGAACAGGAAATGAAGCTCTATGGCGTTTCCCGAACTCACACATCTCGCATTGAAAGGGCTTCAGAGCAGAGAGTTCAGGAAACATCATGGAGATGACCTTGGCAGAGGGATGACCAAAGCGCAGATGCCATAGGAGCAGATCTTCGGAGATGGACGCAACACCAACAAAATTAGAGTCCGAGGGTATGTCAAGATAATATAGGTCATTCTTCTCATGTCCCCTACCAAAAATATACCTCGTCTGAATGTCATGAGAATAACAAGACTCATCAAATATCACACGGCAATGAAGCTCGACACAAAGCTTGTGAACTGATAGCAAGCTAAGAGGAAAATCAGGAGCACAGTGAACCCCAGAAAGTCGAAGTTTGGAAGAGAATTCCATAATTCCAACAGTAGTAATCGGTGATTGAGTCCTATTAGCGACTTGAATTGACTTCACATAGGTAGATGGTACGGAAGAGGTGAGCAGATTACCTTCTCTAGTGAGATGAGTAGAGGCACCGAAATCAATAATCCAAGCTGGAGAAGGAATGACAGCAGAGTTGGCTATTGTATAATGTACATGAAGGAGTAGCCAGAGCAGCAGTGGTAGTGTTACTAGTGGTAGTAGGTACTAGAGTCTGAAGGATCTGCATCATTAAGATGAACAGTCTTGCCACTGAAGGTAGGTGATGCCTCTTCCACATCATAGGCATCCTTATAGGCAGTATTGACGTGATAAGAAGGTACGCCAAATTCTGCCAGTATTATTTAGCCGGGCGGTTCACCTTCCACGGTGAGTGCATGGGGTAGTAGAGTCTCGCCTATGGGGACGGCCAAAGTCACAGCCTCATCCAGATTCCAATCCGTGACCACGATTTGGATCACGACTGCATCCTCCACGTAAGTCGTATCTGCCTCCTTACCCATATGAGATTGTGTGTGCAAAGTTCTTGATTGAAGGTAAGACGGGAGGTCGGTTAGCCGATGTGTCGAGTTCCTCAACTCGGTCAAAGATGATCTTTATCGTTGGCAGTGTGTCTGATATAAGAAATTGCTCCTTCGTTGCATGGTATCTAGAATGCATGCCATCAAGAAAGCGGAATACCTTCCAGTCAGAACGCTCTTGTATCAGTTTGGTGCAACATGAGGGAATATTGCAACCTCCTCACACAAGCTGGAGAAATGCATGTAGTACTTGATAAGGGGGGAGTCACCCTGAGATGCCAACCAGATTCGCATGTAAATATCTGCAATGCGTGACTTCGTCTTCTTCTGGGAGTATGTTTGCTCGAGATCCTCCCACATTTACTTGATCGTATTTTGGTAAAGAAGATTTGAGGCAGTATGAGCTTCAACATTGTTGGTCATCCAGTTGATAATCAAGTAGTTGTCTGCCTGCGAGTTGTCGTACTCTTTGTCCTTTTCATCTAAAGGATATTTAGTCAGAATGCAGAGTTTCCTATGACCACCAATGAACACCATAAAAGATCGAGACCAAAGCACGTAATTTTATGTTACTTGAGTTTGATAGTAGTGCCTTGTGCCATAATATTCGTGACCAAGGGTTTTGTCTCGGTAGAAGAAGGCGCCATAGTGGTCTCAAAAAGAAAGAAGATCTTGTGATCAACTAAGGATGCATATAAGTGCTAGAA
The DNA here is from genome assembly GCA_037367405.1 of Ottelia alismoides. Lineage (NCBI taxonomy): Eukaryota > Viridiplantae > Streptophyta > Magnoliopsida > Alismatales > Hydrocharitaceae > Ottelia > Ottelia alismoides. The sequence continues at coordinate 530,480 of JAZKJV010011023.1, forward strand.
TATACCCTAGAACTCACGTTTTCCCTTGAAGAAGGACTGAAAAACATAAACGGACAACAGATCTGGATTCCCGGCAGCGATCTGTGATGAGTTTTGGATCTCCAAAGAGATCTATGGTACCCATGGAGCGTTGTTGTAGGGTTGACGACCCTTGCACAAAGTCATGAAAGCGTAGGACAATGCTAGCAGGAGGGTTGTGGGCCCCCTGGCGACACTAGTGGGTCTCCGTGGGTGGTTCCAACAACACCGGTAGGTGCTGGAGATGCTCCTTTGGGGTCGAGCTGCTGCAGTGGAGGAGATTGGAGGGCATTGCGTGGGACCCTAATTCGGGAAAGAGGGCCCGCGCAGGCTTTTGTGAGGCTTAAAGGTGGCGGTGATGATTTAGGTCAGAACCCCGATTAAGACCGTTGCTCTGATACCATGCGGAGAAGAGAGACAAGTGGGATAGAGTGAACAAGAAGAAAAATACATAAATACCCCGAGGGGTTATGGAATCCGAAGGGTTACAAACATAAATGTAAGTATAATAACTCTAACATTGAGAAAAGTAAGAGAGAAGGGTGTCTTTTCAGCTAAAATGGTAGAGGGCATCCTAATGATAAGATAGCATGATGTCGTCACAGCATCACCTCAGAACGAATGAGGAGCCTGACTCTCTACAAAGAGAGTCATGATGGTATCTAAAAGATGATGGCGTTTGCGTTCAGCAACACCGTTCTGCTGAGAAATAAGTCTAGTGGATAAATGCCATGTGAACTTTAAAATGAGATAGTTATGTAGTACAGAACTCGAGAGCAATCAGAACAACGAATATATTTGACAGAAGCAAAGAAAATATTATTTATTTCAATTACAAAGTTCTGAATCAATGTATTAGCATCAGACTTATTCTTTAACAAAAAAACCCATGATAGATGAGAAAAAATCTCTATACAAACTAAATAATACAGATGATAAGGAACACGACTCGAACCATACATATCAAGATGAAACAAATTAAACAGTCTCTAACTACTACGACTTGGAAAGCTGGATCGATGATGCTTTCTAAGTTGACATGGCTCACATTGGAAATTGGACTTGGTCGAGATGTCAAGGATGAAGCGACAAATATTTTGCAGTAGAAGATGACAAAATCTGAGATGCCACGTGTATAGAGAAATCGAATCATTAAAAAGAGAAGTGGCATCAACATAAGGAGACTGGGTCAACCTGTATAGCCCTTCATGCTCTCACGAACACATCCAATTACCCTGTTCGTGAGTATATCCTGAGAAAAAAGGGATATTGGGTCAAACATGGCAAGGCAATGTAAATATTTTGTAATGTGACTTATAGAAAGTAAATTTATTGAAAAGGCAGGAGCATGAAGAACATTCTGTAGACATGTCGAGGGAGTCAAATGAACATTCCATGTCTAATAATAGCGGAGTGTATCCTATCAGCAATAACCATCTACCTGGTTGTGTAGGACTATAGGTATTAAACTGTAAGCAATCTCCACAAAGATGACATGCTCCAGAGTTCATTATCCATTTTGAAGGACCTGGTCTAGAGCGACCAGTAAATGCATGAGTAATACATGACGTACTAGTAGAGGCAGAAGCAGCAATGTCTAATGGATCGATACTAGAAGATCCAGCGACTGGTGGTATGATCTCTCTCAGATGGGCAACAAAGTCACCATAACGACGATCAAAGAGATCAGGAGCAGTCTAAACCTCAGCAGTACAAGTCGATGGTGGAAAGTTGTGCTTGGAGAAGCACGTGTCCTTTGAGTGACCTGATCGGTGACAGTATGAACAAGGTTGACGTAGACGTGAATGTCCTTTGGAGCGCGTGCCTCGTCCTCTGAATGGAGACGATCCACCTCTACCATGAGAAGCTACAATAGCTGACGATGTCCGAGAAGACATGGTAAAGAGTATACTCAATCTACCCAGCATGTGGTACGCTTCCTCCATAGGCAGTATAGTAGCGTTTGTGAGAAGATGAGAGCGAGTTGAGTCATATTCCAGGTCAAAAGCAACCAGAAATGCCCATGTTATGACAGAATCTCTATAGGTTTTATGTTGCTCTGGTGAGGCCTTCAGGGTATGTAGCTATGGAGTCGCTCAAACATACCCCTCAAAGATGTGTACAAGACGTGAAGAGTGTGATCGAAATGTTTGGCTGTGAAGATATCATGTCGAAGTTGCAATATCTTCAACTCATTCCTCGCTTGAGAGTATGCACCTGCAAGGATATTCCACATCGTTTTTGTTGTAGATTGACTTAAGATAGCATTGGCTATGTCAACAGAGACAGTACCAAATAACCATACTTTGGCATATACATCATCTGCCTCCCATGAGGCATTGCTCCCAGTCTTGTCCATCGGCTTATCCTGTGTCAGAATACGCTTCTTACCATAGCTTTGTAGTAGATTCATGAACTGCATCACCCACAGCTCGTAGTTTGTGTCGTCCATATTTACAATAGGTGTTGGACTCTTTAAGGCACATGTAGATGGCATATCAACTCTGTTTTCTGACGTCATGGACAAATAACTGGGACCTTTGTCGGATCGTGAAGCGTCTACACGGATATGAAAAGGGGTTGTTGTGGGTGTAGGCTCATACAACAACCAATTTTAATAATTGTTGGTGCAAAGGGACCAAAACAATCTGATTTTGCTCCTTTTCAGACCAAAATCATGCAAAAATGCTTTGAAATCAGGCCAAAACTGTGGAATCGGACCAGAAAATCAAGTGTAGAGCATCAACGGATGTATGGGCAGCGTGCGAGGGCAGTAGAAGGACCTCCGGGATGTGTGGGATGCTGCTTGGGAGGCATTAGCCATTGTTGGGCAGTGCTAGATTACATCGGAGTGGCAGTAGGCGGCACTTGTCGTTGTTGGGCAGTGTCGGTCGATGTTGGGTGGTGCCTTTGGGCACTACCAGACAGCGCCGGACTACCGCAGGGGTGGTTGCAGCGCTGGGTCTCCATTAGGCGGTGCCTTGGGGCATTGTCGTGCGACGGCACGTCTATTCGAGGCACAACAGGAGGCCTCTAGGCAAGGCTGGAAGGAAGGGTTTGGAGGTGGAGCTCAGGGTTCTGGACTAGGACCATTGCTTTGATACCATGTTGAGGAAAATATTTCATTGTTTATTAATAGATCCCAAGGGTTCTCTTATGTAGCAACTTTGTTGTGGCCGCCTTCTTCTGCAGAAGTTGTGTTACATCCTCTCACATATTTTCCACGTGCTCTTCCTTCCAGTGTGAGGCTTGCCAGTTTGAGAAGTATCATCGCTCTTCCTTTCCTAATCGTCAAAGTCGTAGCCGTAATCATTTATTTAAGCTTATTCATCTAGAGATTTGGGGTCCCAGTCGTGTTCCCGATCTCCATGGACATTATTTTTATCTTGTTGTTGTGGATGATTATTCTAGACTTTCTTGGATTTTCTGTTGAAAAACAAGTCTGAAGTTATGTCCGTCATTAGATCCTTTATTGATAAAACAAAGAGCATTTTCTCTGCTATTGTCAAGTTTATTTGCTTTAACAATGCCTTAGAGTTCTGCATTTACAGCAATCTAAGTTCTTCACGTCTCTTGGTATCATACACCAGACCTTGTATGCTTACACTTTTCAGCAGAACGGTATTGTCAAACGCAAACGTTGTCATTTACTTGATGTGACCATGACACTTTTGATCCGGAGTCATGTTCCTTGCTCTTTTTGGGGTGATGTGGTCCCCGTTGCTTGCTACTTGGTGAACAACATCCAATCTACTGTCTTAGGAGAGAAGGTTCCTTTTCCATTGTATTTCCCACGAAGGACATGTTCTCCGTTACAACATGCGTGTTTGATCTGTTGCTTTTGTTCAACATCGGATGCTTGGTCGTGACAAGCAAGGAAGGAAATATCGATATCGATATCGTTTCGATACAATGTCGATACCGATATATCGCCGATATATCGGCGATATATCGACGCATATCGCCGAAACCCGGTATCCATTAGGCATTTTCTCCTGTCGATACCCGATATCGTCCATATCGGCGATATATCGGTGACCTGTCGATACCGATATATCGACGATATATCGACGATATATCGCGATATGGCGATCCCTGGTGACAAGATCTCTCCTCGAGCTATCACGTATGTCTTTTTAGGTTGCTCTCATACCCAAAAGGGGTATCGTTGTTTCGATACGGAAGTACTAAGTTAGTGCAGATGTCACCTTCTTTGAGTCTATTACGTATTTCTCTCCTACAGATGGCAGGTTGACTCTATCTAAATCTGGAGAGGAGGTATCCAGTACCTACACCACCTTCGTCACCTCCACCACATCCAGCACCACCACCACCCAGTACGTTAGCCTAACTATTACCACATTTCTATGTTTGCAAGCTTCGCACGGCTTCCCCTGTTCATGGACCTTCCCAATCATCAAGTGCGCATTAAGTATGCAATGGGCACATTATTTCTACTGATGACACTAATGATTTGTACATGTAGTATTCTTTACAGGATGAACAGGCACAGTCTCAGGAGGGTAGTTTACAAGTTGAGGAGGAGGCAGGTGATCTCGATGTGCCTATTGCTCTGAGGAAGCAGAGATGTACTTGTGCTACATATCCTCTTACAACTCATGTCTCCTTGGGGCTCGTTTGGTAACCGGGTTACCTCGGGGTAACCGTTTTACCCCACCCCCCCCTCATGGAATGGAATTCTATCACAAATCATAGTGACATCACATTCTTTATTCCAACCCTCTCCAACCCTCATAACCATCCCAAACAGCTACTATTCCAATTAGGTTACCCCAACCCATCCCAACCCAGCAACCAAACAGACCCTTGGTGTCATGGAAGAATAAGAAGCAGAAGATCATCGCCAGATAGAGTGCAAAATCAAAGTACAGAGCCATGGCACATGGGAGTACAGAGATGATGTGGGTCATATCTATTCTAATTGACCAGCAGTTGAGGCGACTCTTCCCATGCACCTCCAATGTGACAACCAGGTAGCTCTCTTCATTGTCAGTAATCTAGCCTTCCATGAGAGGATCGGGCATATTGAGGTAGACCGTCACTACAGTCGAGACATGATTCAGAAGGACTCCATCCCCACCACCCATGTCTGCTCAGGAGATCAGACAACGGTTGTATTCACCATGGTCTTAGACAGAGGGTCATTCCATAGATGTTGTTCCAAGCTCAGTATGATAGATATCCACGCTCCAGCTTGAGGGGGAGTGTTGAGATATTAGTTATCTTTTGTTTCTTTAATATATTCTCTTTTCTTTTCGTGTTCTTTATGTAATTTTCCTAACAGGTTTCTTCTCTATATAAGAGAACCCTAAGGCCTCGTGAATAAGCAATTCATTATTTTCTCTCAACGGATATTAGTGATCTTGGTTATTAAAGGATGGATCTCACAAGCTTGTGGCGCATCATTGGTCCTTTATTCACAGTGACTCGCTTATGACACGTGTGTTATTCATACTTGCCTCCTTAAACAGACTGTTGATTGATATCCGAAAAGGATTGATGGAGAGTCATTGCCAATGGCATTTTCACACTCAGGAATGTATTAATAGGTTTAATTTGTTGGAAGATGATCATGATGTCATGGAGGAGGAGCAAGAAGAAGAGTAAGCCAACCAGAAAGTGCTATCTAAGGAAGATAAAAGTGTGAGATTAAGTGGAAGCAGAGATCTCACAAAAGTGGCTCCAAGGTGTGATTCCTCTTTTATTAACATCTAATGAGTTCCTGGTATCCAAATGGAAATAAAAGCACTCCTTTTCGTAGAGTTCATCGAGGACCTTCCCAATGAGCCCAAGAACAATGAAATTCAACTAAAGGTGCTCAATACATGAGTATTTTAATGTAAACGGATTGAGATCCATTTAAGATCCGAATCGAACCCAAATTTCACCATTTCCTATATATAGAGGGACGGGTGTACAAACCCTAAACCCCATCCACAACCCTCACTAAAGGTCCTCCACAATCGCCGGAGAGGTCGCCAGAGGGCAGCAACCATCTTCTACAGAAGGATAGCGTGCTTCCCCAAACAGTTGAAACGCCAGTGGCCCCAACCTTGCACGCGAATCATCTTGGCGGTGTCGAACAGCCTCTCACCGTATGACCATGCACCCCACATCGAAAACACAAAGGTCCTGGACGGGGAGGTTTCTACTGACTTCTTCTCCGATGAACTCTCATCCTTCAAAACTCCCTCTCGCTCTCACCCATCTCCCAAAGTTATCTACCGTGTGGGAGGAACAATTTGCTCAAGGATGAGACATTGTTAATCAAATATATCATAGAAGTCCCATGTATTAAAGAGAATATAGTTAACCAAAGCATTTTGGTCATGGCAATAATAGCAAGTTACGTGTACTTATAATTATTCATCTTAACTTACATACGGATGCATGTAGCAATATGAAACAGCATGCTTGAAAAAGAAACAGCAAATTTATATGCATCTGGACATTGAAATTCTCCTACACAATAACATGGAGAGTTCAATCTAAGATCTCAATTGACTACCGTATCAATAAGAGCACCAAGGCGATCCCCAAAACTAAGTTGGACAATGGTTGCATCAGTATCTGAATCTTGATCTATAAGAACTATCGGCATTGGAATAGCATCCTGGAAAAGAGATACAGTAAAAAACTATATAAATCAATAAAAACAGCAACATAGACCAAGAAGTGCAGAAAATAAGGTGGTGCAACCTCCTGAATCCATATAAAGCATAAGGGGTTAATTAGTAACAACAAGTCTAGCTATCTTCACTTGAATTTCAAGTTTCAGTACATACAGTGATCAAGATACTTGCAATAGGAAATCCAAAAAAAACATGGTTTCTTAAAACTAATTCCATTTTTCAATTAGTAAGGCAGAAAATCATGCGATCATCCAGAAATTCCACTAAGATTTGTCAACCCACTTTTTGTAAGTGCTTCTAAGAGCGGAAAGTCATCACCCCGTGGATTGTATTTAAATTACATTAATGAGGAACATTTAAATTAGTAAAGAAAATATTACCACATTAGACCAGAATTGCATGAAGAGCTATATTAATACTTTCCTATATCAAATTTAATGTGCCTCGTTTAAATAATAGAAGAAGGAAGGCATGGAATGAAACCTGCAGAGCATTTAACATCTATCCATGATTTCTGACTGAAGTGTAGAATATATAACAAAATGTACGAGTGATACAGCTATGGATGCAAAAACAAACTGAGAAATGAGCATTAGAATTTAAACCTTTACAGACCCTAGTACCCCAGATGGATCAGTTGTGGCCTGAGGAGTTATCCTGAAAGACAGATGACAAAAGCTAAGCAACAATTTATAAAGACATCTTTAAAACACGGCAACAAAACATAACACGAAATGTAACTTCTATGACAGACAAGACAATGAAACTTGTAGGTTGGTGCGTTGGAATTTCTCAGATCCATTGATTCCATCCGATAAAAGTCTGTGTATGATCCGTTTAAAAAAAAGTGATTGAAGCAAAAATATCCTAACTTTAGATTTAAATAAATAAGTGAAGGGGGGGAGAGAGCCCGGTTCCACCATTGGGCTCGCGAAGGTGAGAGGGTTTAATTAAGGCTATCGGGCATTATGAAAGGAAGGAGAAGAGGGCTACTATCATTGGTGAGAAGGTGCCGGAGGAGCGCTAGCAACCCGATACCCATCAGTCATCGGAAGCAGGGTCCTCGATGTTTCAGATGTGGAGTTCAATGGCCACTGTGCTCTGGAGTGTTCCGCTCCACCTTGTTGCTTTGCTTGCAGTGGCTGGGGACATCATCGGTTCAACAGTTCTACAAGCCATGTAAATAGACTGTTGGGAAAATGAGAAAACTTGTTTATTCCATCCTCCCCGGGCTCTCTTATATAGGAAAGTAGCATATGGGTAAAATGCATAAAGAGTCCAACAGAAAAGAAAAATACAAGAAAGGTACAAAAGTAAATAATATATCTCTACACTCCCCATCAAGGTGGAGCATAGATATCAATCATGCTTAGCTTGGACAAATACTTCTGGAACAGCTCTCGAAGTAATGCCTTGGTAAAAATGTCTGCAGTTTGATCCTCTGAGCTAACATGAGAATCATATCACGTATGAAGTGACAATCAACCTCAATGTGCTTGGTTCGTTCACGAAATGCTGGATTATTTGCAATGAATAAAGCCACCTGATTGTCACATTCCAGAGCCATAGGGAGGGGGACTTCTTTATATAGGTCTGTAAGCACAGCCTTTACCCACATCATTTTTGTACTGACCTGGGCCATAGCCCTCTATTCTGACTCAGCACTAGACCTTGCTACGACCGTTTGCTTCTTGCTTTTCCATGAAACTAGAGAATCTCCAACATACACAGCAAACCCAATGGTGGACTTCTTATCCTTGGGACACCCTGCGTAATCTACATCTGCACATGCTGAGATAGTAACCTCCTTGCCTTTCTTAAACAGCAGACCCGCACCTGGAGATGACTTAAGGTACCTGAGTATCATATGTATAGCATCCATGTGTACCTGACGTGGTTGCTCTATGAACTGGCTTACTCGACTCACAACAAAGGAGATATCGGGCCCGGTAATGGTAACATAGAGAAGTTTGCCCACTAGCTCTCTGTATCTTCTCATATCCACCTCATCAGTATCATCATCATATAATTTCATACTGGGGTCCATAGGTGTAGTGGCGGGTCGGCAGCCAAGCATTCATGTTTCACTCAATAGGTCAGTGACATATTTCCTCTGGGTCATTACCAACCCATGAGGATTTCTAGCAAACTCCAATCCCAGAAAATATCTGAGAACTCCAAGGTCCTTGGTGACGAATTCACGACCAAGCATTTCTTTTACCCTCTGAATTCCTTGTTCATCATTGCATGTAATCAGAATATCGTCTACATACACCATAATTACAATAATACCTCTGCGTGTCTTTTGTACGAACAAGGAATGATCATCATTAGAATGTTTGTACCCCTGTTTCTCAAACAGGTCTGAGAGCTTCTGGAACCAAGCTCTGGGGGGGGGGGGGGGCTCTGCTTAAGGTCGTAGATAGCCTTGTGAAGTCTGCACACCTTAGGACACTCCCCCTCAACAGCAAAACCAGGTGGCTGTTGCATGTAATCGGGGAATGTGTTCTATTAGCAATAACCACAGTACGACCTGGAGAAATATGTCTGTATCATGTAAGTAGACCTTGATCACCACACAGATGATGTGTGGCACCAGAGTCCATAATCCACTCTAAAGTATCTGATCCATTACTGCTAGTGAATGCATAGGTGCTACCTGATGTACTGGTGGATGTAGATGCAGATGCAGCAACGTCGGAGTGACTCTCAGAAGTTGGTGCTGATGCAACGGGACCAGATGGAGGAATGATGCCCCTCAGACGGGCTATAAGATCATCAAAGCGTTGGTCCATAGATGAAGCAGATGGGGGCTCGATCTGTTCAGCGACTCGTGCAGAAGCAGGAAACCCATGCTTAGAATAGCATGTGTCTTCAGTGTATCTGAAACGATGGCAAAAAGTACATGATGGCTGAACTCGGCCTCCTCTGCCCCGAGGTCCACGGCCACGGAATTGATGATGACCTCCTCGACCTTGATTAGTTGCCATGGCTGAGGCGGTCTGATTCGTAGCAGACGAAGGGACAGTGATACGACTCAGCCTATTGAAAAGTTTCCTCCATAGGAGGAATAGTAGAATCCGCCAAGATCTGGGAACGTGCTGCCTCGTACTCTGGATCAAGGGCAGCAAGGAAAACACTCATCATAGTGGCATTCCGATAGGTCTTCTGTTGTTCTGGATGGTTGTAGGAGGCATGAATCTATAAAGCTTCTCAAACATTCCACGTAAAGACGTGTACAATGAGTGGAGAGGCCGTCCATTCTGCTTGATTGTAAAAATGTCATGCTGAAGTTGCAGAATCTTCGTCTCATTCTTTGCATGTGAGTAGGTAGCAGCCAGAATGTCCCACATTGCTTTGGCAGTGGGCTGATGGAGAATATCATTAGCAATCTCAATTGCTAATGTTTTGGAAAGCCAGACTTTGGCATATGCATCATCTGCCTCCCAAGAGGCATTAACCCCTGTCTTCTCAGCAGGCTCTTCCTCAGTAAGAATGTGCTTCTTACCGGTTGACTTCATCATGTTCATGAACTGCATGGCCCACAGTTCATAGTTTGAACCATCCATCTTCACAATAAGTGTTGGACCTCTGAAGGCGCCTGTGGATGAAATATCTGCCTTACTTTCTGACATTATGATATAGGAAGACTAGGGGAGTAGACTGAATAGATGATTTTGTCTATACGGACATTGACGGGTTTAGTTACATGTGTAGACGCAAGCAACCAAACCCATCAATCTGGAAACGCGTGCGGAACGAGGCTGGAGTCGCACGCGTGCTGGCCTAGGGCTGCACACGCACAGAGATCACGCGCATATATGTGCGCGCAGATGCGCGTGCAGGATCACGTCAAGGGCATGCACAGGCGCACTCGAGCAGATGTGCGCGTAGAGGATCACGCGGATGCACGCGCAGATGTGCGTGCACTGGCGCGCAGATGCGTAAGTGCGGCGCACAGAAGATGCGTGAGTGCTGCAATTTCTACGCGCACTGGAGATACAGCATGCAGGAGACGGCACGCAGGCGCGTGGTTGTTCCTACGCGCAGGCACGTAAGAGGCGGCGCAAGGAGATGCGTGAATGCGTACGCAGGCACGTGCATAGGCGTGGGCAAGAGGCGACGCACAGCAGATCGCCGACGCCGCGTGCGCAGGACCGAGGCGGCGCGAGGCAACGCGTGGCGCGTGTGGAGGGCTTGAGGGTGGAGGCCAGAGTTAGGGTTTGGCTCGAGAACTCCGGTTTAGGACCGTCGCTCTGATACCATGTTGGGAAAATGAGAAAACTTGTTTATTCCATCCGCCCTAGGCTCTCTTATATAGGAGAGTAGCCTATGGGTAAAATACATAAAGAGCAATAGAAAAGAAAAATACAAGAAAGGTACATAAGTAAATAATATATCTCTACATAGACCAAAAGCTATTCTTGATTATTTGATGATGGAACCTACATGGAGGTCTACGATCGATCGTAAGTCGAAGTGGTAAGGCGGGAACCTTTCGTCAAAGCTTTTCGACGAAGGTGTCATGTTTGTTGATCGGAATTATGATAAGGTTGGGATATCTCATCTATGACTATAGAAGTTGTTGGTACCTTTGGGGTCCTCTTCACAGGGGAAATAATTCATATTAGTGACAACATGGCCTTTACGTGGGGTGCTTCGTGGAAGGAGGTGGTCCTCTTGCAAACTAATGGTCGTTCGGAGGGAGTAGTTCGTTCGGAACCTGTTCCTAACAGTGAATAATGGATAAGGGGTTGTTCGGTGGCTTGTAATCTAGCCTAGGGGTTCCTTTTCTCTCAAGGACCCTTGAATCAATGGGCCCTGCCTTTCGAGTTAGTGATTGAGATTTCGTTGGACGACTGTAGCCCGAGGACCAACGTTGTTGCAACACTAGTTATCATTAGAGAGATGGTGGCATTTCCTAATGGATTTCTCTTGTACTCTCGGTGTAGGTTGTGCTTCCTCCAAACTCTGGGTGTGTGAGGTTGCGTTGCCATAACCGCTACCGATGTCGATGACCACAGCAAGTTGATCAGCAAGTTGATGGACCAAGCTGGAGATTGGCGGTGAGGATGCGTCAAAGTTGTCTGATGCCAATGAAGTCGACAAATGACTCCCCGTCGGTGCTCTCTCTGAAGGACTTGTTGGAGGGGACAAACTCAGTTGCTGCATATTTGACACAAGTAACCATTGCTAACCTGGTGACAGTTTCTCGAGATTCAAATACGAATACCATAGCGGGGGGCGTTGATATCTGCAACTGCCAATTTCCGCAGAAATTGATACCTATGTTGGCTCTGTCGGGCATTAGGGTTTTATCCCTCTATTTTAAGAGGCGTTAGACAGTCCTTTTCAGTCGGATCCAACCCATTTAAGTGAAGCCTTTGGCCCTAAAAGTTGAAATGCAGCAACTCTTTGGACACGTTTTTTATCATCCATAAGCCCTTTATTGGATCCTTTCCTAGGGTTTGTCTGTTAACCAGGTTACTCCGGAGTAACCCGATTTACCCCTCTCTATTCTTGGGTAGGAATTCCATTGCATATCATAGTGACATCACATTCCTTATTCTAACCCTTATAACCATCCCAAACAGCTACTATTCACATCAGGTTACCTCAACCCATCCCATCCGGTAACCAAGGGTCCCCTCCACAGGTCTCATTCTCATATTTGACCTGTAATGTCGAAAAACCTCCACCGTTAGACCCAAACCTATATCCCTCAACGTAGAGGACTCTGCTACCCCCCCCCCCCACCCCTCGATGAGCACTCCATTCTCGTCCATGTGGGAAGCAGTCATGGTCTCGTCTATGGTCACCTCACCCGAAACCGATAACGATGGTGTAGGCTACCATTGACGGGTCAGTAATAGCGGCTCCCCTCAAACTCGTGTGCTCCTCTGATTTATCCACCACGGGGTTGTGCAGAAAAAAGTGAAAGATACAGGAAGAGAAGAAAGGTATCCATGGTGCCTCTCTGAGCATTTCAATGAGTACAACGATACCGCTTCTCGGTGACTAATTGCTCCTCCTGAGCCCCAACATCACTTCCCAACAACAGCCCATTTCTGTAGACTTTGTTAAAAGGAAAGTCTATTCTTCTTAGGGATATGACCCACTTGTCGAATGCAATACCTATCATAGGTAAAAAGAATGTTGCTTAATGAAGATACATGGAGTGCAAGGGGTCATGGTGAACCCAAGAAGCGGAAATATGCTGGGTCTCTTAAATAGTTGGTTTTGTGATATTTCCTACTGCAAAAAACAAAATTGCATTGTTGGACGGATTTTATTTTGCAGTCTATGGGATTGTCGACCCACTTAATTTACCACATTACAAAGACTGATGGCAGCATGGGGAGAATGCTCATAGCCTAAAATAATAAAGCCTGGCTCCTTTCTCTTCGAAATCAAGAGGATATTTGTACAATCGGTGCTACTTCATGCTGGCTAATGCGCCTACGGTTCTTTCATGTGTCTATGGGCTAATAGATCATTCCTTCAGGGGTTGGTCTTTGATCAAAATTCCATAATGTCAAAGAGAGATTCCCTATAGACCCTTCCTTCAGGGTTGGTCTTTGATCAAAATTCCATAATGTCAAAGAGAGATTCCCTTCATAGGCATGGCTAGTAAGAGGAGATTTTAACATGTTGTTGCGTTTTCCAGACCATCCTAGAGTCCATCGGAGAAAGGACTCATGGTCTAGTGATTTGTAGCTTGAGGTTGTTGATGCGACAGATAATCAATTTTCTTAGGGAAAGTCAGATCAAGCTTGAAATTGATAGGTTCTAAGTTTCGACCGAATTGATTGAGGAATTTTCCTCTCTGAGGTCCAGATCTGATCATACATCTTTGATCTGGGACTTAGGTCAAGGGTTTATCTCTCGATCTTTTTTAGATTCGAAAGATCTTAGCTTCTCAAGGATCGTTTTTAAAGAGATGGTTACTTCATTGGTCATATGTCGAGAGTTCGGGCTCGATCGTAGCTCACATGATAAATAAGTTTTCTTCTTTGCATAAGTTATGCAATTACAAGAGAGAACTCCAGGAAGTGAGAATCTGTCGCATGACACTGCAGAGGATGGTGTGTCCTGGCTAGATAAAGTTGAAGATCCTCGTAATATAGTGGAGGAGGAACTTGAGGAAGAGGACGTTGTGATAGCAAGGGATTTCCCTATGCTAAATAGCAATCATGTACCTTAAGAAGACATCGGATACCTAATAATCATGTAAACCACGTCCATATGAGCTCGTTTTGGTTGCTCCATAAATTGACTAATTTTGCTCATTGCAAAGGAAATATCTGGTCTGGTAGTATTCACGTAGAGAAGCTTCCCAACAAGCTCCATTTATCTCCTCTTGTACACCTCCTCTGCATCACCATCGTATAGCTTGATGTTGGGATCCACAGGAGTAGTGGCAGGTATGCAATCTACCATCCATGTCTCTAGGAGAACTTTGACATACTTCCTCTATGTCATCACAAGACCATGCTGACTCCTGGCAAAGTCAAGCCCAAGCAAGTAACGTTATTTGTCAAGGTCCTCGGTGACAAACTGTTACCCAATGAACTCCTTAGCATTACTAATGTCATGTAGGTCATCTCCTGTAACAATGATTAAACAAGAATGGCATCAATTCCTCTTTGTATCCTTTATACATAAAGTGAATGATCTGTATCGATCCCATGAGGCCATGCTATTCTATCAAGATCCAGAGCTTCTGGAACTCTGGGATTCTGCTTAAGGATATATATATAGCATTATGAAGTCTGCGTATCTTCTTACACTCCCCCTCAACAGCAAGCCTAGGTGGTTGTTGCATAGACCCCCTCCAGCAGATCCCCATAAAGAAAAGCATTCTTCACATCCAGTTGGGATAGAACAGATCTCGTACCACAACAACTGAAAGATCATCCGAAGTGTCGAATGACGAACCAATGGAGAGAATGTGTCATGATAGTCCACCTCATATATGTGTGTGAACCCACTTGCTACAATCCAAGCCTTGTAGCAATCAACACTACCATATGCCTAGTGCTTCATTGTAGAGACCCATTAGCAGCCAACCACAAAAGCCCCTGGTGGGGCAATAACCAAGCTCCATGTGCAACGAGACTAGAACGTTGTCATCTCCTCTTCTGTAGCAAGATGCCACTGGTTGTATCGCATAGCCTCCTGATATGTGTGTGGAATCTCTACAGTTGACAATCCACCATAAATCTCCTGAAATCCTTTGAGAGGCACTCCAAAGCAAATGGAAGTAAGAGGATACGTAGTACCCATACGCCTCCACTTCCGAAGAGTTATGGGTAGATCAAGGTCCTCTGGGCCAACTATATCCTGTAAAGTAGCCTCCTGAGGAACGACCTGTTCAACTTGTAAAGTGGCCCGCGGTACAGACAAATCACCAATGCCAGAACCCAAGTGCTCAGAACATACATGAGGTGTACAGGAAGCATGAGTAGGGGATACAATTGTCGGCCTATGAATGTAAAAATGAGGCAAAATCTAAGCCACGGGAGGAACCACAATAGGTGGCGGTGTTACAATAGGAGGAGGTGGTGGTTGTGGTGGTGGTGGTGGTGGTGGCGGAGTGGTGTAGGAGGTCGTCGTAAAACTCCTCACCACTCGGACGAGGTCACTCTGTCACATGTAGGAGAAAATACATGACAGGCTCAAAAATATGGCATCGGCACAAATATAGTACTTCTGTCTGATTGGGACAACGCATTGGTACCCTTTCTGGGTCTGGGAGTAGCCCACAAAAACATGCTTGACAGCTCTATGAGAGAGCTTGCACATGACCAAGAGTCAAATAATGAACAAATGATGCAAAGCTAAAGGCACAGGGTCGTATAGAGAAAAGGTCCTTATCAAGAAATGTTGAGATATTAGTTGTTTTTTCTTCATTCTATGTATTTTCTTTTCTTTCTATCTACATTGTGTAATTTGCCCAATAGGTTTCTCTTCTATATAAGATATTCCTAAGGCCCCGTGAATAAGCAACTTATTATTTTTTCTCCACATGGTATCAAAGCGACAGTTCTAAATCGGAGTTTTTGTACCCCATGTCCTAGCCCCACTATGTCTCCCTCGTATGCACACTGCCTCTACGGTCCACAAGGACCACCGTGCGCCACCTCCAACAGCCCTAGTGGACTTAGGTTGCATCGCAAGGCCCCTCTTAGGGTCCTAGTGGTGTCGTCGAAGGCTCCTAGGCCTCCAAGGCTGCTGTTGGGAGCCTCCTCAGGGTACCTCTACTTCAGCCAGCCCGTTTGGGGCCCTACAGATGCATCTCCAAGTCATTGGTGGCCTTCGCCACTGCTTCCCAGGCAGTTGTGGTGCCGCACAGCCCTCCGCCAAGCCCCCTACACCTCCGCCTCGACCGCCAATAGGCCCCTATAATCCTCTCAGGCGCCGCCCAATCTGCTATACGGTCTATTTTGACAAGAAAAGGTAATTTCATACCAATAAATCATCTTTTCCGACCCTAGCTTGGATCGAGGATTGACTAGGATAGTTGTATAAGTCTACGCGTAAAACAATCCTCTGTATGATCATGTATACTCACTCGGATTGGTCTACTACCCTGGTTGAGTTTCGTTTCGGCCCCTATTCTTCATCATGTCAAAGCGCAAAGTTTTCTCTTCGTCTGATGCCTTCAAGGGCTCGGCTCCCATCGTGAAGATGGATGGCACCAACTATTAGTTGTGGTCCATGCAGTTCTTGACCCTCATGTAGTGCAATGATTTCTAACATAATGATGAAAAAGTTGGGAAAGGACTCTACCATGACAGTAGACCAAACTAAAGGTGTCTACACAATCATATTGGATCTGGTTATGGGTGCAGATTTACGCCACAACCATTCCATCAACTCCAAGTCAGTGTTAGGACTGGCGAGATGATTCATAGGTCTAAAATCACCCTTTTTGCTAAAATCATACCTCTCACTACCCTCAAACACAGAAGATGCATCGAGAGGAGAAGCGCAGAGGTTCATAGGGCCTTAAGCGACGTCAAAAGGGCTTGTGGGTGCTGACGTCTACGATTGGGGGGCTAGGCGACATCGAGAGGGCCCGTAGGGGCTAAAGGGACCATTGTGAGGCCCTGATCATTACTAAGAAGGGCCGCTAGGGGCTCCGCACGGGGTGGAGGCATTGTAAGGCTAGAGGCAGTGCTAGTGACGTTGCGGGTGGCTCCGTACGATGGCTAGTGGCTGATAGGTGGCGAGGGGACTTGGCAATGAGGGCGGAGTGAGTAGGCGCAGATAGAGGGAGGGTCGGAGGTCATGGAGAGGAGTCTAAGGCTTCAAAGCTCCGATCTAAGACTGTCGCTCTAGTACCATATATAAAGATGGTCTTTAAGATGGACAATGTCCATGCCCAAACCACTACGATGAAACTCATTGAAACAAACTACCTCATGTGGTCTGTTGGCTAGCACTTGCATCTAGGGGTCGGGGGAGCTACATAGATTGTCAAAAAAACCCTCACGATCACAGATAAGTTATATAAACAATGGTATGTTGAGGATAGTCAGTGTCAAAACTGGATCATCAATGTTTTTACATCGAACATCCAGCCCATCATCCTTCGAAAGAAGTCTGATGGAGACTAGTTGCTTACTCTGGAAAGCATGTATGGTTAGAAACATCAAGATATTCACATATACCAGTAGAGCAGAGAAGTCTACAGTATGAGACAAGGGGAGCTATCAGTTGTCGCGTATTATGCGACTCTACGAGCAAATGGGAAGAGATGGATTACTAGCACAATAACACATGGACAAGTCCCACTAATCAGAAGAAGTTTTGGGATGAGATTTGGAAGCAAAGAATCTTCATTTTCCTTGTCGGTCTTAATAGCGAATTTGAGACGACCAAGAGCCAACTCTTGACTACTGGAATTGAAAATGACATTGAGAAGGTATACCATGCTTTTGAATACGAGGAACAGAGGAATGAAGGACGACAATGTCAGTATGCTTGAGAAGTCTGCTTTTTTAGCAAAGGGAATAAAATCAACTACTGGAAGGAAAAGAAATGTGGACATTGCAAGAAACTTGGTCATGGGATCGACTATTGTTGGGAGTTACATTCTGAGAAGAAAATGAATAAGGGGAAGAAGCCATCTGCTATGATAGCTGAGGAGAGACGCCTTACAAACAGCCAGCTCAAGGATATGCATTAGTATATACAAAATATCACTATCTCTGACAAGAGTGGAGCTGAAGCGGAAATAGTGAACACTGCCTTGGTAGGTAGGTTTAGCGAAGGTAATCTTTCTCCTAATTCTGAGTGGATAATTGATAATGGTGCCTCAGACCATATGTCTAGGAACTCAAAAATGTTTCAGGAATATAAGCTTACCTCTGGGAGAGAACACGTGAACCTAGCTAATGGGTCCTCTATGACAGTTGATGGAAAAGGGAGTATACCCCTCGTTAGTAAATTCACGTTGAAAGATGCACTCAATGTTCCCGATTTCCCAATTAACTTATTATATGTTCATCCCATTGCCAAGGACCTTAACTATCGTCTGATTTTCGACGTGAATTCTTGTGTTGTGCAGGATTGGAGATTAGGAAACGGATTGGATTGGTTTGGTTGATGATGGACTCTATCTCCTTCCTGCAGTTGTTGCCTCTGCTTGGGTTGCTGCTATGGATAATAAAAGCTAGACAGATCTTCAAAAGCTAAAATAGTCGCCCCGGGTTTGATGCTCTTCGCACCGTATGCCCTGCATTATGTAAGAATACTGGACATGATGTTCGCCTATGCTAAGTATGTGAACTGGCAAAGCACACTAAAGTTGTTTACGCTATATAAAGTCATGTAGCAAAATCATAAATCAATCACACACACAAAGCAAGGATTTAACGTAGAAAAACCCTCTTAGAGGGAAAAAACCACGGAACAACACTCTAACCCTAATCTCCTCTCAACAAGTGATTAGGGTTCTCTTCACTAACTTGTTATGAGGTAAGAAGGGTGAGTACAATATATAGAGTAGGACGGGTAAACGGTCCCTAACACAATGACCCATTTACCCATGTAAAACATTTACTCACTCAACAATCTTAATTGCAATGTCCAAGCTATCCATTATGAGTCAGCATGACACAAACGTCATCTGAGGTGAGATAATGAGGTCACTCAACACCCTATGTAACATGCTCGCAAGAAACTCTACAACAATGAGATATATCCCATTTAAGAATGGAGTGAGTCTTGATTCCTCCACTAGCATGGCCGCCTTCTTCGGTGACAAAAAGACTAATAGCCCTCTCAAAAAAAAATCTCCAGCATTGAACTCATTGATCAAGCTCAAGACATTAGTTTCCACAACCAAAACTCCTTTAAAAGACTGGGAAATCATCTGCAGCAAGTAAGCCATTGAAATTCAGCTCACATATAGCATTTTGTAGCTCGTGATTTGTTCAAACCGCAACATGCTAGCACTGCTCCCCAACCAATGCCAAGCGGCACCCCTTACTCTCTGATTGAAACTTCAAAAATGGTTCATTGCCGCTATAGCAGTCTCTCAATCACCGTTGAAAGGCTGGCCTGAACATTAATGAGTGAGAGAAATGTCTCCTCCGCCAACCACCAGCCATGGCATGAAAGAAGGTTGTGTTGGCATTGTCCTCCCTCAGCAAGGTCAGCCTTGACCGCTGCCTCCACTTTACCTCAAGCTTTCTATCCTCTTCCACCAAATGCCTCCAAAATGGACTTCTTCACTTCCGTCGTCAATCCACAACATTTTATCAACATACGCCAATTGTCGATAGATTCGCAACAAGGCGATCCTTCTGGCAAGTTATGGACAACAGCAACAATAATCTGATACACAAGGAACGCACCAAGGGGACCTAAAAGACGCCTACGAGGGAAAAAATCTTTCCAAAACGCTCGGAAGATCGAACATCCGGAGCTCACCAGGTCGAGATGGGCGACAGGGACCTTCCGATAGCGGGTCCGTGGTGGAAGCGCATGATCGGGGGGGCGTTGGCGATTGGAGACCTTTGATGAAGAAGCCCTAAGGCAAGGGACCTCGAGTGGTGGGATGGGAGAGACCGGGAAGGGGCTAAGAAGGCATTGGTGACCGTCGCCATGGCGAAGGGGGACTGTGATGGAGTGGGAGTTGTGTTCCGGTGTGCGGGTGTGTGGGGATTGCTCCCTCGAGTTCAAGCTTCATGGAACTTAAATTAGTTAATTAAATATACGCTTGTATTGGATGGAAATTGGGAAGACCGGACCATCTTCGGGATTCTCGCGCCAAGTGGGGGCTCACTAGTCCCATTGGCCATTCATTCCGGATGTAGGCGGCCTCCATTGTCTGACAATTGTATTGAAACGGAAGAAGAGAAATTACGTGGATCGTTTACATATTCACGGTACATTCCTCCGATTGTATTCATAAGAAAATAGTAAAAAAAATCCGAATGTCAGAGTTACAAAGTAAAGTAAAGATCTAAAAAGATGTGATGCGTTCGATTTGATGATTGAGGCAACACGAAGAAGAGAAAAATGCCTCTTGTGACGCTGTAGCCTTCTATGGAGGCACTTCATCCGTGGATTCAATCTTACCATGTAAAAGCAATGTTTTGAAAATCACACCGATCATTCTTGTACCGATCCGGTTTAATTGGTTTTTACAGATTTGTACTGTAAGATTTGTTTTGGGTCAAATCATCGATTTAGTTGGATTTTTTAACTTGCTTTTACCTAATTAAATCGAAACTCAACTACAATTTTATTTTGAATTTATTTATAAATAATGTATTGGTGAAGTTGATCACATGGCTTTTGATAACCCATCTCAAACCTGACAACCAACTGCACTACTACATGTTCTTGTGTTAAATAGACTAAGAATCGCACTCTTCAAGAATGTGCCCGTACGATGGATTGCAAATCTGACATGCCTGGATACTTTTAGGCAGAAGCCGTGAATACCACACGTTATGTCTGAAACGGGGCTTTGATCCGATCAGGACTAACATGACACGTTTTCAGCTCTACTATGAATGTTGTGTTGGACATGCGAGCTCACGGCGAGCCATTATGCAATAAATGTTGTTACGAATATCATTCACTGATCCGAAATGAAGAATAACTAATTTGGATAATAGGTCCCTTAGTACAATCAGGGTTATGTACCATGGCCATCTTAACAATCATACAGTTGTTGATTCAATTATTGAATCATAGCGGTTGGTGCTTGGATGAATATCTAATGGGTTAGATTGAGGACTCATCAAGCACCGTCAAAATGATCGTTAAGAGAATAATCTCCAGCTTGAGCAGGAGATAGCAATCCTTTCTCATTTGGCTGATATCTAACTGATTTCTTAATGCAGGTCCTCTGCATAGGAATAGAGATTTGGAGGTGTTAGATAAGTTAGGACAAAGAGTTAGCTTAACGAGATCGAGATAACCAAAGTCCTATGTCGTATGCTATCACTATATAAGCACGCATCCTCTGACCGAAGACAGATGTTACTATATGTCTGAGTATGTACATCTGGTAGACCAATAGGTTGATGACCTAACCAAGGTCTATACACCGGCATGTTGGTGTGCATGTAAAGGCATGTGAGTAATTCGATCTCTCGAAGGGATCATACAAGTTCATTTCTGAAACGGAAGATATGAGCCCACTCATGCGATATTGGGAAGAATCAAATTCCATGCACGGTCGTCTCGCTTTGGAAGCTTGACTGAATTTGTAGGTTTGATATATACTTTTGAAAAGTATATGATCAACACCTTGGTATGATATATGCTTTTGGAAAGTATATGATCGATACCAACTCCCAATGATCGAATGAGAAACTTGATGATAAAACACTGAAGGAGACAGTCCAAAAGAGATCTAAAACTTCAAGTTTAATCTGGGTCTTCCAGTATGTAGGATTTACAGGTACTGGGAATACCCGAGAGTGATGTGATCATAACTGATTGTATAACCATGACGCTTCCATTCCGAGGGAGTGATGAAACAGGTTTGGATTTTAGTGACTCATCTCATAGAGAAGTGACCTAATCTTAGTCCAAATGTTGGGCATTGATCTGAATGTGATTCAGATACAATGAGAAGATTAGATCTATGGCTTTGATTTAATCAAACATCTATGGGGGTCCGTAAGATCTGGATTTGAGATATGATCTCAATATCCAAGTCACTATACGTGGAACAATACAATTATCATGTCCTTATTTTCATGTATCCGCAGAGAAAGCGCATTATCCTTGAAAGAGTTCAAGGATAATTTCATTGTTGATATGTGTATCCGAGCATTGAGAAAACTGACAATTAAATGTGATTTTATTATCATGAATAATATGAATTTGATTCATATTATAACGAGAGTTATATGAGATAATTAAATTTGATTTAATTATCAAAGGTCTAAAGAATATGATTCATATTATTTGGGCACATGAGAGTAGAGATCCAAGATGATTAAAATGTGATTTAATTATCATGGATATGAATAATGTGGATAGCACTATCCATACTAATCAAGTATATTATAAGTATGATTTATAATATATTAGAGAGAGCGTATTAATATTTATATTTGTTAATTAATTATTGATGTGAATTGGATTGACATTGGATAATTAATTGAAAATATAATTTACATTTTGTTTTGGGATGTGAATGTGATTCACATTTTTCCAATGGCATGATCGCAAATTTCACAAGATAATTATGAATTATTTTTGTGAAATAATTTACAACAATTATTGTTGTAAATCTTAGAGATATCATGAGATAATGAGATCTCATGAGATGATTGGTAGGCGTCCCTCCTTTTAGGGGATATGGTTTATCTCCTCATTATCTCCAAGGATAATTAATTGATTTGATTTGAATTTAAATATATTGATTTATATGTATATATTAATTTAAATTTAATTAATTATCGTTGTATTTTCATAACAAAATCATGGTCATTGAAAGAAACACAAATCAATCTCACCCATTGATTGTGTGATGTCTATGGATTGGGATCCATGGACTCCCAAAACCTTATATAGGAAGAGGCGTCCCTTGCTTTTTGAGTTACATGATTATGACATATGATCTCTCCCTCTCTCTCTACATGTCATCTCTCTCCCTCTCTCTCATTGTGGCCGTCCACCACAGAGCCATCGAGAGAGTCGTCATCGTCGCAACATCGTCGTTATGCTGCCAGAGTATTTGCTCGTGGGTCTCCATCTCCTTCGGTGCACCTCATTAGTGAAGAAGACATCGGATCTCGTGTGATGACATCAGGAAATTCGTCGCTTGAATCATCAACATGGATTGCGAGAAGGACGTATCTCATCAACGTGCTCACAAGCGTCTCCTCCGTCGGATCGGACTTGAGACAAGAGGTCTCTTTGTTTAGAAACTTGATCGCAACCACGTTTCAAGAGGTAACCTTAATACCTATTATGGTTTAGATGAAATGATCCAAGAAGTATTCTTGGATCATGTGGTTTCATCTTTTTTTTAAATTCCGTTGTCCGGAGCAACTAGTGCGACTAGTCGCTCCCGATCGCATTCGATGCGATCCTTATGCTTTCGTGATACACTTAAGGATTTCCCCATATCCGTCAAGTTGTATCAGAGCCTTATGTTGGAGGTTTTGGATACGATCCATAAACTTAAAAAGACTTGGGTCATAAGGGATTGTGAAAATTTTATCACATTTTAATTTTTACAGCCATGTTTTATGATAAATTTCGACCCTTTTTAAATTGATTAAACACATGAATATCACTTTGGATAATATTTTCCATTAATTAAGAAAATTATGGGATTTGAGTTTGCGTAATTTAGATTCCGTTTTCTTATGTTATGATCAGTTTAATGACAATATGTCCACTATTTCGGGGATGATGAATAATGACGCAATTAAGGAGTTAATTACGAGTTTAAAATGTCTGAAAATGCATGTTTAGCACTTGAGTTCTGTTTTAAATCAAATTACAAAACTTTTACAAATTTATTTTTCTTAATTTGGATGTAAATTGATTGAGATATGTTAATTTTAGTAAGTAGGGGTTACCGCTGAAAATTACGTACTCGATCATGAACCTCGTGATTGTCACTTATGTAACTTGTGAAATTAATGGTTAATTTCCTAGGATAATTATGGATAATATTTAGGAAATATTTGATGATAATTATTCCCTTAAATGACATTTCCTCAACCAATAAATGATTAGATATGATCTATATCACCAATTGGTTACTTGATACATTTTCATCAAACATGCTACTTGAATAGGTTTTGGGAATTTGTTTAGCAAATTTCTTTATAATCAAAATAGTTTTGATTATTATTATATGATATATTTTTGGTTGAAGAACCGTTGGACACCTCAATTATACAATGATCGATTTGGCATTATCTTTTCCTGAGGTTGATATGGTGTCTAATCGGGGAGCATTGAGGTAGCAGGTTGCACTGTGTGCGGTCTGTCCTACTCCCGTCGGTATTGGCCATGACAAAGGGTAGGCACTCGATGATGATGGAGAATCATGATGTATTTTCTAATTATTAAAATTCGAATAATACATACTTTAAGATAATATAATTCTTTAAAATAACAATCAAGTTTGTTGATTGAATTGGATTGATAATTGATTTAATGAGATTAAATTAATTATATCCAATTAAAAAACTTTATTATGAATATATGTGTACTTTCCCTGGAAGAATTAATCGTAATGAATATGATTCATAATATTAATTAAATTTGAACAGGATCACATAAGTAACATCCATGATCTCTCGTCAAGGCAAAGGGTTTTGTTGCTAGAAATTGTATGTCGGAGACACCTGCCCGAAGTGATAGCTCATGCATACAAGCCATTTGGAATAGGCTCTTTGCTTCTCGAAAGAGTAAGAACGTATGTGTAGTGACCCCAATATCGAATCCTCATATTATTGGGACGATAATGGATTGCTTATAGCGATTTGTATTCCTGTTGACGGTTGGTTCAATTAATGACGGGTCAACATCACCTTAGGGGTGGTGGGCTCGGATGTTAAAGACTGAATTGAGAATGCAAGTTAAACTTGTAAGGTGGAATTTGTTCCCACTTTCTTTTATCTGAGTTACAGTTTCTCATATTATTGGGATGTGATAAAGATAAAAAGGAGATCCTAGATCTTGCTGAGATATAATGTTAAGAATACCTCTTACATTGAAAGTGAAGGGAATGAACTTTCAGTGTTGATAAGGCAAGAAAACTTTGATATAAAAATTCTTAAATCAAAGTAATATATATATACATATATATTTGCAGATTTCTTATTTCAGATAATCCTTCATTAAACCCACTCAATACTATACTCAATAACAACCAATAAGTGTCATGGATTGGATCCATGATCAAGATATTATACTTGCAATCGGACACATAACGTATGTGGATGTAATGTGCAAGTTTCCTCATAATAATGAGGAATGACAATTAAATAGACAATAAGACAACAACCATAGAGTTTGTATGTTTCTATAGTCTTGATCTATCATCGAATGTACATTGGAAGTGACACATCGATGATGATCGTAATTGTCAGATAATTCTTATAAAAATCGAAAAAGATATTCTGGCAAACATATGTTCTCTCGACATTTAATCATGAATGACATGGTCCTCTGCATTATGCAGAATGGTGGCTTATAAGAGATGATGTATTCAAGATGTTGAGTGCCCACCTGAACCAATGTTCTGAGAGTTAAGATGTATGTAGATGTGATAGTGTCATCATTCTATTGTCTGTACTCTAGTCATTCATGAAGCTTCATAAAATTCACATTGTATGAACTGAATGGAGCAATTATAAATGTTGAAGTACTCTTATATTGATATATCTTGAATACAATATAAGAGATCCTTTGTCTTAAGCAATGGTTGTTTATAGATGAAGAGAGCACAGTGGAAGCATGTGTCTAACCCAAGTAAGAAAGAAAGTCAAGGAGTTGATTGTACTTTTGTAATTTCCTTATGACATCCAAAGAGTTGGATGAATACTATTACTGCAATAAACCGATGTATTGATAGTGTGACTACCTAGTCTATATAGGATCCTTTGAGAAGGACTCAGATAGTGCATCAAAATAATATACATCTACATATAATCATTGATATTGACTTTCTTATTTGATAAGATCAAAGTCTATAAATTGTATCTCTTTCTTCTAATGACATTTGCAATTGGTTGCATATGTTTTAGAAGACAAAAAAATTTGATCGTAAGGCTCAATAGTCATCCACATGGATATTGATGCAATTATTGAAACAATCTCTATTGGATAGATAGACTTCATATTTCAGTGGGAGAACCCTAAGTCTTAGAGAATGTCTCTATGACTTAGATATTAGAATACACTCATAATTTATTTCCAAGTGTTGGAAATAAACATGAATTCTGGAATAAACCTATCATAGAGAGTTACGATGGATATATTTCAGATAGTAATCTAACATCTAGTGGACTCTACTAAATTAGAAAATTAATGAATGGTTCATTAAGATTTCTAATACTTAAAATTAAACCTTATTAGATCAATAGGAGGATGAAGATCATTTGACAATGATCTAGCATCAAACCTTGGATATTTGTCTGTTGATTTGATCAATAGACTAGCAAGAGATGAAACTTTAGAATGTCTAAAATTTCAAAACTTACATACTTATGAATATTGTATTCAAAGTAATATGTCCAATACATCCTTCTCTGGAAATGGTGTTAGATGCTGAGGTATTCAAAATCTCATACATATTGATGTATGTGGATCATCTATATCATGATAAACATTGATGATATGTGATATCATTCGATGAGTATTTGTTATATGATGTCTCTTCCTTAGAAACCTTTGAAATGTTCAAAGATTTCATAATTTTGTTTTAGAACCAAAGTTTGAAGGAAGATGAAAATGAATTTGATCTAGTCTAGGTAGTCAATACCTATTGGATGAATTCATGAGTACCTTTGGAGAAAGGAATATCATTCCTATCTCACTCCTCCTAATACACCTAAACTCAATGGAGTTGTAGGGACATACAATTGGATCATGTATGACATGATCTTATCAATGATGAATATTAGCATTATTATCTC
This sequence comes from Ottelia alismoides, assembly GCA_037367405.1. NCBI lineage: Eukaryota > Viridiplantae > Streptophyta > Magnoliopsida > Alismatales > Hydrocharitaceae > Ottelia > Ottelia alismoides. Next base: position 557,292 of record JAZKJV010011023.1, read on the forward strand.
TTAGTTTCTAGCTATATATGTAGTATGGACTACAATATACATCCTTAATAAGGTTCCATGCAAGTAAACTAGAATCTAGCACCAGAGAGTGCTACTTCATTAGGAAAATAAAGGATGGTATTAGATACCTACTTTATGACCTTGAGATTCTTAAAAGACCTCATCTCCTGAGAATGTGATTCTTAAATAATGAGACTCTTGAGAATCAAGATGAAAATGAAGTAAAGGAACTCATTTAATCTTGAGAATATTATGAGGCTCCTGAAATTGGAAACTAAGAGGATAATTAAAGATGAAACACTCATACCTCTTCAAATAGGTTTGAGGATGGATTCCATGTGTCAGTTATGTCTGACAATGACCTCACTTCATGTGATGAAGCTTATGAGTATCATGACATGGAAAGATGGATGTTAGCAATAAAGTCCAAAGCAGACTTCGTATACAAATGATGTATATGGACCCTCGCGAATCCACGTATATGGGTAAGACCCGTTAAAGTGTAAATGGATATTCAAGAGAAAAGAGAGAACCTGATGAGAAGGTAGAGACCTTCAAAACACGGCTCGTATCCTCAACATACACATCGAAGAGAAGACATCGCTTGCGATGAGACTGACTCTCCAGTGACCGTGCTTAAACCCATCAGAATATTACTAACTTTAGCTACACAACTTAACTATGACATCTTCAAGATGGAAGTCAAGATTGCATTCCTTTATGAATACCTCTCTGAGGATATTCATATGAAGTAGCCCCAAGACTTCAAGATTGAGGAAAGAAAGTTGCGCAAGATAAGGAATTCCATCTATGGATTTAAATAAGCTTTTGTAGTTGGAACATAAGATTTGATGAAATTATAAATGTTATGATTTCAGATAGAATCTTAATGAACCATGTGAAGCTTAGTGGGAGTGTCATTGTGTTCATCATGCTAAATGCAGATGATATCCTAATCATTTGGAACGATATAAAGATAGTAATAAGTGTTTTATAATATATCTATTCCATATCTTGCGATATGATCTCAATGATATCTCTTAAGATCTTAGTTCTGAAGTTGTTCAGAAGCAAAGAGAAGAGGGTATGGACCGTCACATTAGTTGTACACCTTGGACATATTTGATTTTCTAGAAATGTCCAAGAAAGGCTTCTTTCCCTTAAGATATACTATTGACCTATCTAAAGGGATAGTCCCTCAAGGAGTTGAGGAAGTGAATGCTAGAACTGCTTGCCCTTGTGCATCAGTTGTGAGAAGTTGAGTGTATGCAAGATGTGTACAAAGTCAGATGTCTACCATGAAGTGGGAGTAGTAAACTGTTACTAATTCTGCTATGGAAATAAAATACTTGATTGCAGTAATAACAAAATCTTCAAAGATGACAAAACTTAAGAGATAGTGATCTCGAAGTCCTATCTTCAAGAGCTTAAGACTTTATAGATAGAGATCTAAAAGATCTTAACTGCAAATATCTTAGGAGATAGAGATCTCCAGGAATAATGGTATCCTGATAAGGATTATGGAAATACTTCTTATAATAATTATTAATATGTAGTGTCAAGGACACTATAACTGACAAGATTGAGTATTGGTTGCATAAGATGCATCATTCGCATTGGATGCGAGCACTGTTATTGGGATTTCACATAGTCCGTTGGGAACAAAGTGACTGATCAGCTTACTTAGCTATTTTTTCTAAATAGCCTATAATTGTCACGTGAGTGTAGTTTTAAATGATTATCCCATTAATAGCTTTTGGGCTAGTGGGAAATTGTTGGACATGCGAGCCCACGACGAGCCATTATGCAATAAATGTTATTGCGAATATCATTCCCTGATCTAAAATGGAGAATAAATAATTTGCATAATAGGTCCCTTAGTACAATTAGGGTTATGTAACATGACCATCTTAATGATCATACAACTGTTGATTCAATTATTGAATCATAGCGGGTGGTGCTTGGATGAATATCTAATGGGTTAGATTGAGGACTCATCAAGCACTGTTAAATGATTGTTAAGAGATGATCTCCAGCCTGAGTAGGAGATGGCAATCCTTTCTCATTTGCTTGATATCTAACTGACCTCTTGATGCGGGTCCTCTGCATAGGAATAGAGATTCGAAGGTGTTAGAAAAGTTAGGTCAAAGAGTTGACTTAACAAGATCGAGATAACCAAAGTCCTATGTCGTATGCTGTCACGATATAGGCACGCATCCTTTGACCGGAGACATATGTTTTACTATATGTCTGAGTATTTACATTTGACAGACCAAAAGGTTGATGATCTAACCTAGGTCTATACACCAGAGCGCTGGTGTGCATGTAAAGGCATATGAGTAATATGATCTCTTAAACGGATCATACATGTTCATTTCTGAACTGGAAGACATGAGCTCACTCATGCAATATTGGGAAGAATCAAATTACGTGTGCAGTCGTCTCGCTTTGGAAGCTTGATTGAATTTGTATGTTTGATATATACTTTTGGAAAGTATATGATCAACACCTGGGTGTGACATATGATTTTTGAAAGTATATGATCGATACCAACTCCCAATGACCAAATGAGAAACTTACTGATAAAACCATGAAGGAGATATTCCAAAAGAGATCTAAAACTTCGGGGTTAATCTGGGTCTTCCAGTATGTAGGATGTATAGGTATTGGGAATACCTGAGGGTGATGTGATCATAAACGATTGTATAACCATGATGCTTCCATTCCAAGGAAGTGATGAACAGGTCTGGATTTTAGTGACTCCTCCCATTGAGAAGTGACCTAATCTTAGTCGAAATGTCGAGCATTGATCTGAATGTGATTCGGATACAACAAGAAGATTAGATCTACGGCTTTGATTTAATCAAACATCTATGGGATGTTCACAAGATCTGGATTTGAGGTTTGATCTCAATATCCAAGTCATTATACGTGGAACAATACAATCACCCTATCCTTATCTCCAAGTATCCGCGGAGAAAGCGCATTATCCTTGAAATAGTTCAAGGATAATTTCATTATTGATATGTGTATCCGAGCATTGAGAAAATTGATAATTAAATGTGATTTAATTATCACGAATAATACGAATTTGATTCATATTATAAGGAGAGTTATCTGAGATAATTAAATTTGATTTAATTATCAATGGTCTAAATAATGTGAATACGACTCATATTATTTGGGCACATGAGATAGAGATCCAAGATGATTAAATGTGATTTCATTATCATGGATATGAATAATTTGGATAGCACTAACCATATTAATCAATTATATTATAAATATGATTTATAATATATTAGAGAGAGCATATTGAGATTTATATTTGTTAATTAATTATTGTTGTGAATTGGATTCACATTGGATGATTAACTGAAAATATAATTTACATTTTGTTTTGGGATGTGAATGTAATTCACATTTTTCCAATGGCATGATCGCAAATTCACAAGATAATTATGAATTATTTTTTAAAATAATTTACGACAATTATTGTTGTAAATCTTGGAGATATCTTGAGATAATGGGATCTCATTAGATAATGAGATCTCATGAGATGATTGATAGTCGTCCCCCTTTTAGGGGATATGGTTTATCTCCTCATTATCTCTAAGGATAATTAATTGATTTGATTTGAATTTAAATATATTGATTTATCGACATATATTAATTTAAATTAAATTAGTTATTGTTGTGTTTTCACAACAAATTCATGGCCATTGCAAGAAACATAAATCAATCTCACCCATTAATTGTGTGATGTCCATGGATTGGGATCCATGAACTCCTAAAACCCTATATAATAAGAGGCACCCCTTGCTTTTCGAGTTACACGATTACGACATATGCTCTCTCCCTCTCTCTACATGTCACCTCTCTCCCTCTCTCTCATTGTGGTCGTCCACCATGGAGCCATCGAGAGAGTCATCATAGTTGCAACAACGTCGTTATGTTGCTGGAGTATTTGCTCGTGGATCTCTGTCTCCTTCGGTGTGCCTCGCTCGTGAAGAAGACGTCGGAAATCATGTGAGAGATCAAGAGATTCATCGCTTGGATCATCAACATGGATTGCAAGTAGGACGCGTCTCATCAACGTGCTTGATGAATCTCCGTTTCATCATCTTTTTTTATCATTTTGGCCTTAAAAACCTAGTAAATGCGTGTAAATAGGCTTAATTTAGGCAATTTAACATTCACGCATTATTGTGTAAATAGTATATGAAATACGGTTTTTAAAGACAAAATTATAGAATAAAGAAAAGAAAAAGAATAAAATATTGTAAATATTTTATGATCATAAACCTCGAGACCTAGGCATCTTGATGACTAGGTTGACAAAGAATAAAGTAGGGGGGATAATGGCCAAAATAGATAATGGCCAAAATACAATAAAAATCCCTTTTATTTAATACATTCTTATTCATTTTTGGGACCTATTTTTAGTTTCACTTTTTATATTTTCAATAAATAAAGTTTGAACATGAAAGTTGTATATAATCTAATATAGAAAAATACAAAATTGATTTCCTACAAAAACAATGTACAGATAAAAAGTTATGATCTGAATAAGTTTCCAGAATCCCAACTTCCCATACCTGTATCTCTCAAATAAAAACTCGAAATGTATTAAAATCACCTTTAATTGTATATAATTTTCAATAAGCTATTTAATGAAGTCGTTTCATATTTTTCAGAGTTACAGTTTGAAAGTTGAGTTTTGGACCCCGACCTATTGTATACTTGTATCGATTAAAATAATCATTTTATTTATTATTCATTTTTTTATAATTTTGTAAATATTATTTATAATATATGTGTATATTAAAATATGAATAAATTGTTCAAGAAAACATAAAAATAAAATACGTGTACACAATACATAGGTATAATACCTATATCTATACTAATAGAATTAATACTTCTATTTATTTAAATGTACATAATACATTAAAAAAATAAAATAAAAATATATTTAAGTTTATAAAATTAAGTTATAATTTAAAAAGTTATAAACAAAAATAATAAAATGAAATATACAAAATAAAAATAAAATATTAAAATATATAGATGAATGTACCTGTATATGACCCATAAATAGAAACTTGTTTTTTAAACCTCAAAGAATAAATAAAAATAAGAATAAAATACTTTAAGAAATAGTAAAAAAATTTCATTTAATAATCTAAATTAAGTAAATCATATGTTATTTTTAAATGAATTTACAAATCATTTATTTATTTTTTTGTCTTTTTGCGGATGGCGTGGCCCAATCTGGCCACAACATCCGTTGACCGGGGTCCACTCCATGACCCCAAGTTTGTGACCTCCAGACTTTCGTCCGCCCTCTTCTTCTCGATTTTTTGCATGCTTACCCTTTCACCAATCGACATGGCTTCCTTCTACAAACTTGTGCCTCATTCATCCATTAACCACACCCAGTTTATTTCTCGATCTTTGGATCACTATGCCGCATGCTACGCCCCGTTCTTTGAGACTTATCGACCACATGTACAAAACCACCTCCCAGCCTTCCTTGATCTTTTGAACACCCTTTGACCTGTTTGTGTCCCTCTTTTCTCGCGCTCCGGACCGGTGGTGTTGACAACACCACCTACAGCCGATCGAGGTGGCGTAAGGCGAGTCCTAGGTGTGGCTCCACCCCCATCTCCGGCCTTAGGCCGTTGAGGTCCTATCTTCGTGGCTCCAACTACTCAGTTTCACTTTTATTGCTTTTAAGTTAGTTTTTAATTCCTACCTTTGATTTCTAGCAGAAGTTTAGTATAAAATCACCTGCATTTGTCGTAGATCCATCCATTCAACGTTCGCCGGAGCTGAGCTCAAGTGTACCTCTACCGCACTCCACTTCGAACCCCCTATGCCTATTCCACCTCCAGGAGTGCTCCAAGCTCCGTAGTTTTGGTATAAACTCCTTTGCAGGTACCATGAGCAACAAACGCGCTTGGAGGCGATTTTCTCCTTCACCGGAGGCACCTGGGACCTACCCTCTTCTCCGACGTCGTAGAGGAGCTCCTATGCCCGTTGTTGCCTCTTGATGCCTCCAGCTCCTAGAGCAGGACCACAGGAGTGTTGGGTGCCATTTGAAGCACGAATGACCGCCGGAGAAGGAAGATCTTGCATGAGGAACTTCCCAGCGGCGGCGTTCTTCCCCGTTCGTCCAGCAGCCTTCTCCGCTGTCAGATTATCAAGGTGCCCTAGATCGAGCAACTGATGTTGGATCTCGCTGCACCGTAACTTTCCGATCCTCAGCTGAGATCTAATGGCAGCCGCAGCAGTCGAAGCGGTACTAGTCGTGGGATCTTCGACACGTGGCAAGTGAAAGAGCATCCGCCATCGGATCCGCAGGTGATGGGTATTTTGCATCCATGTCCTCACCATTTTGTGTATTTATTTAATAATTTATAATCTCTCATCTGTAGTTTTAAACTTTTGTAATATTTATAACACAAGCCACGTACTTTCCAAATTTACAGTTTGGTCCTCGGCCACGTCACCTCAAGTGACGCTTCACGTGAGGTGTCTTTTCGGCTAGGCCCTCGGGCCTTTTGGTATTTGTATTCGTTACTGAAACATTTTATTGCAGTTATAAACTTTTTGGATATTTTTCTGTCATGCCCCCAGGTTTACGATAATTGCTATTTAGTCCCCACCAAGCGCGTGTCAACGCACGTAACTTTGACATTTTTGCAGGAATGCCTTTGGGTTTTTGGTTATTTCTGATTGGTCCTGAGATTTTACATTCAGTTATATATCTTGTGGGAAATTTACACTCCGGCCCCCAGAATTTTGCATATTTTCAAAAATACCCCTGCTAGAGTGTATTTTCTCTTTGTTTCTAGTATTTATTTCTTGCATCTATATACTTCTAAAAAATCCTTAAAACTATATTTAAGTTCATGTTTCATTGCACAATCATGCCATATTTTTAATTTGCATTTTTGCAGCATTTTATTATTTATAAAAATTAAAAACATGCATTTTCATTCCTGTTTGCATTAGAAGGTACATAAAAATTATAAAACATTTTTGAAAAATTCTCAAAAAAATATATTTGTTGTGTTTTTGTATCTTTTATCTTCAGACCAAAAACCACTAAAAAATATAAAAGAAAACTCATAATTTTAGAAAACTCTAAAAACCTTCATAAAAATTTATAAAATCCATAAAAAATATAAAATTTTATTTTTTATTTCTAAATTTTATTTATTGTATTATATTTCTTTTTAAATTAATTTGGAGAAATTTTATTAATGTTTGATATTTTTGTCTCCATTTTAATTTCAGCTTTTTATTTTATTCACTATTTTTAGTATTTGTGACTTTAGAAATACCAAAAAAATAGAAAACATACAGAAAAATCACAAAACATTAGAAAAAAATAAAAAGCACAAAAATTTTTTTTCTGAAATTTGAATATTTTTACCTATTTTTATCTCTCCCTCATCTCTCTTGTATACATATCTCCTATATAGTTTAATATCCTTTTAAAAGGAAAAAGAAAATATAAAAAATATAAAATATAAAAGAAAATACAAAATCAATAAATTAAAAATGAAAAAATAAAAATATAAAATCAAAAATTTTTAAAATATATAAAATTAAAAACCCACAAAATAGCACTCATATAGACAACTTGATCATAGTTATTTTTTAGCATCATTTGTCCGAATCTACCTGCTTGCTTCATATGTTCGACACTCTACACTACTTGCATTATACACATCTTTTGTAGAGTTATAATAAATTTTAACTCCACACCGCTTTTCATTGTTTGATATCTATTGTGTGTTAATTATTGTTTGAATTGGATTTCGTGAGCGGTCGACGCAACGACATTGTGATCCCGCCTTGTGTGGATTACTCTAGACCCTCGCAAAAATCAGTTCAATAAATGGCACCATTGTCGGGGAGCAAAAACGTTTAGATTGGGATTCTTGATTGATTGTGATAGCCTTTGTCTATATTTTTGCTCTATTATTTTCTCCTTTATTTGACATAATTGTTTGAGCTGCCTAATCTTCTCTCTTTGTTGACTTTGTACGAGGTATCGTGGATCGAGGGAGGCGCTCCACCCTAGGCGCCCACGCACCCATGTGAAGCCGGCTTCAGCTAGCCAACCTAGCTCAAAGAGATGTTAGAGATTTTTGCAGACTTAGCTCCATTATTTTTATTGTATTTATTTGTCTAATTTTTGTGTGAGGGACCTATTAATTGTAATAATACAGGTACTCAGGACTCCAAACTTTCAGACCAGTTTCCAAGTGATTGTTCACTTGGGGGCTCACCGCAGTTTTGCCGCGTTTTCATCGCATTTTTTCCTTTGTTTTCTCGATTTTGGTTTTATTTATTTTATGTGATTGAGACCTTAGTTTTAGGATTACTTGCGATAGATTAAGGCCAAACACCCAATATATTTGCATGTGCCTATAGTGATGTTTGGACTTAGTAAAAATTTGAATTGCTTTTCACTTAGTCTTGGAACCACAGCATCGCGAGAGTTCTCCATACATCGCTTGCAGGACCCATTGTGGTGGGCACCGAGGAGACTCCAAGACCGGACACTTCGGTTCCATTTCTAAATCATTAGCATCGGTTCTTCACGATAATAGCAAAGTCTAAAGCTTAGGAAAATTTCATCGGCTTGCATTTTGCATATAGATAGGTTTCTATCTGATGAGCATCTTTGCATGTAGAGTGCTGGAGGCAAGGTGAGCATTTCTCTTTAGCATACATCATTGATTTGTTGCTTGCATTACTTTTCCGACTCTCCCTCTGATTTTGCCAACCTAGGTGCTAAGTAAAATTGATTCCTTATTAGGCACGTGCATTTCCTACTAAAAATCTAAAAAAAGTGATAACCAATAAAATTGGGACTGTTAACAATACTTGACCCTAAAAAAGACCAAAAGGAAAAATCTTGCATTGGGGCGAGTAATCCCCTCATTGTCTTCGCTTTTACTTGCTCACACACACACACTAAGGATTCGTGCCAAAATCCCATTTCAGCCCTCTAAGTGTTTGTGCAACTTTTTGACTTCTCACCTAACTCTAAAATAGACAAGATAAAAAGACCATATTTTTACGGTCTCTATCGAGTTGAATTGGTGAATAGAGGGTTTGTATTGTGTGAGTTTGCTTGTGATTGCTTGTGTGTATTCCAGATCGCCTTTACGCATTCGCGTCTTTTCTTTTTCTCATTCTCTTGTCTTGATCATCGTGTTCTCCCGATCATTTTCCTCTTGTTTGGAGATGGCCGACTGGAGCGTATTCGTGCTGGACATGCGAGCCCACGGCAATCCATTATGCAATAAATGTTATTGCGAATATCATTCCCTGATCTGAAATGAAGAATAATTAATTTGCATAATAGGTTCCTTAGTACAATTAGGGTTATGTACCATGACTATCTTAATGATCATACAGTTGTTGATTCAATTATTGAATCATAGAGGCTGATGTTTGGATGAATATCTAAAGAGTTAGATTGAGGACTCATCAAGTACCGTCAAAAGATTGTTAAGATGTGATCTCCGACCTGAGTAGGAGATGGCAATCCTTTCTCACATAGGCTGATATCTGACCAACCTCTTGATGCATGTCCTTTGCATGGGAATAGTGATTCAGAGGTGTCAGATTAGTTAGGTCAATGGGTTGACTTAACAAGATCAAGATAACCTAAGTCCTAGTTGAATGCTGTCACAACATAGGCACACATCCTCTGACCAGAGACAGATGTATTGTTATATGTCTGAGTATGTACATTTGGCAGACCGATAGGTTGATGGCCTAACCAAGGTCTATACACCGGCGAACTGGTGTGCATATAAGGGCATATGAGCAATACGATCTCTCAAAGGGATCATACAGTTTCACTTATGAACCGAAAGACATGAGCTCACTCATGAGATATTGGGAAGAATCAAATTTATGCACGGTCGTTTCACTTTGGAAGCTTGACTGAAATTTGTAGGTTTGATATATACTTTTGGAAAGTGTTTGATCAAGACCTAGGTATGATATATGCTTTTGGAAAGTATATGATCGATACCAAAGGATCAAATGAGAAACTTACTAATAAAACCCTGAAGAAGACAATATAAAATTGATCTTGAACTCCGGATTGATCATAGGTCTTCTAGTATGCAGGATGTACAGGTTTTGGGAATACCTGAGGGTGATGTGATCATAAACAATTGTATATCCATGATGCTTCCATTCCGAGGGAGTGATGAAATAGGTCTGGATTTTAGTGACTCCTTCCAGTAGAGAAGCAATCTGATCTTAGTCCAAGTGTTGGACATTGATCTGAATGAGATCCAGATTCAATGAGAAGATTAGATTTGCGGTCTTGATTTAATCAAGCATCTATGGGAGGTTTGTAAGATATGGATTTGAGATAAGATCTCAATATCCAAGTCACTATACGTGGAACAATACAATCGCCCTGTCCTTATCTCCAAGTATCTGCGGAGAAAGGACATTATTCTTGAAAGGGTTCAAGAAAAATTCATTTGATGAAATGCATATCCAAGCAAGAAGGACTTATTGATTAAATGAGATTTAATAATCAAGCATAATATGAATGGGATTCATATTGTGAGAATAATTATCCAAGATAATTAAATAAGATTTAATTATCAAGGATTAGAGAATGTGGATAATACTATCCATAATATTTGTGTATTATAAATATGATTTATAATATACATATATTTAAGAGAGAGAAATTTCGTAAATAACATTTATTAATTATTAAATGTGGATTGGATTCACATTTATAATTAATTGGAAATGTAATTTAATTCACATATTTTTCGATGGCATGATTGAAATATTCACAAATTAATTTGGAATTAATTTGGTGGATATTATTGCAATAATAGAGATAATAAGATAAAATAAAAGGAGACAAAAAATTACCACCTAAATAAAGGTGGTGTCACCTATGACTTATTCATAGGTGACGCCCCCCTATAATTTAGGGTGGTTTGTTGCCTCCCTTTTTGTTATCACATTATCTCTTGATAAATTAATTTATGTTAACTTAAATTGTGTTGATAATGTTGCAACATATATTTAATTTAAATATAAATATATGTTGTTGGTTTTAGCCAACAACAATCATAGCCATTGATTATTACACAGACCAAGCATGACCATTGGATCTATGTGTCCCATGGATTGAGATCCATTGGATCCGAAACTAACATAAAAGGAGGGCTAGCCTAGCCTTTATTGGTACATCATCAAGAGTTGTAGAAGACTACTACTCTCTCTCTCTAATTCTTGACTAGCCTCTCTCTCTCTAATTCTCGCCTAGCCTCTCTCTCTATTCAAAGTGGCCATCTACTTTGTATGTTGAGAAGGAGAGACTCTCGCCTTCGCCTTCGACGACTCGGGGATCTCCTTCTTCTTTGGGGCGACTTGCTCTAGAGGAAGATGACGGATTTTGTTTAACAAAATCAGGGGATTCATCGCTTGGATCTTCATCGAGGATTGCGGGAGGAACGCGACTCATCATCGTGCCCGCAAGTGCGTTCTTCGTGGATCGGACTTAAGACAAGAGGATCTCTTGTTTGGGATCTCACAATTACAACCACTCCCCAAGAGGTATTACTTATTCTTTTTGGTTTGATGAAACGATCCGAGAAGTGTTCTCGTGATCATGTGGTTTCATCTTTAGATTTAAAAATTTTAATTTCTGCCGCATCTAGCAACTAGTACGACTAGTTGCTCCGACTGCATATGATGCGATCGAAATGCTTTCGTGATACGCTTAAGGATTCTTAATATCCTTCAAGTGGTATCAAAGCCTTAGGTCGAATAAGGTTTTGGATATGATCCATAGACCTAAGACGACTTAGGTTTGAAAGGGTCGCGAATTTTTTTCGCATTTTAATTTTCGTACCTCTGTCTAATTGAAATTTTCAGTACTTTTTAAATTGTTTAAACACAAAATTTGCCATCGGATTTTGTTTCCCATTAAATAAGGAAACCATAGGATCTGATTTTGTGAAATTTGGACTTCATTTGCTCAAGATATGGTCTTTTGAATATGCATATATTCACTGTTGCGGGAACTGCGGATCTAAACGTGATTAATGAGTTGGCTACTGTTTTGATTCGCTTCGAAATGCGTGAATTATCACTTGGGTTCTTTAATAAATCAAATTGGCAATCTTAGGAAACTTATTTTACAATTTTTAGATTTAAATTGATCAAGATAAGTTAATTTTTAGCGATTGGGGGTCACGGCTGGAAATTGACATCTTTTGATCATGAACCTTGTGATAAGTCATTCAAATATGTTGATGAAAATTAATTGGTAATTTTCTGAAATAATTAGTGATAAATATTTGTGAAATATTTAAAGAGATAATTATTTCATTGAATGACATTTGCCTAAACCATAATGATAAGATAGTTGATCTTGATCATTGATTGATATGAATTCATCAACAAACATTGATTTCATGAAAAACCTTAGTATATCCTACAATAGTTGTAGGACATCTTTTACGTGAAAAACCTCTTGCTTGAATAGGATTGGGGATTTGCTTAGTAAATCTCCTTATAATATAATCAAAATTGTTTTTATGTATATTATATGGTATAATTTCGGTTGAAAAACCGATGAGCATCTCAAAGTACATGATGATCTATCTGGCATTATCCTTTCCTTAGGTGGATATGGTGCTTAGTAGGAGAGCATTGGGGTTGCGAGTTGCAACATATGTGGTCCGTCCCACTCTCGTCGGTACTGGCCATGACAACGGGTAGGGACTCGATAATGCCAGAGAAAGTCAAAGTGTATTTTTTTTCTAATTATTAAAATTCGAATAATATGTACTTTGAGATTATACCTACTATTCAAGTAATAATCAAGTTTGTTGATTGATGATTGGATTAATGATTAAATTAATGTGATTACATTATTTATATCCAATTAACACTCCATTAAGAATAGATGTGTATTTCCCTTGGAAGAATTAATTATGTGAATATGATTCACGATAATTAATTATTACAATTTGAATATGTGGTGGAGGATCACATAAGTGACATCCATGGTCTCCCGTCAAGGCAAAGGATTCCGTCACCAGTTGTTGTGTATAGGAGACGCCTGTCCGAAGTGACAGATCCTGTATATGATTTAATTGGATCAGGTTCATTGCTTCTTGAAAGAGTAAGACCGTATACGTAGTGACCCCAATAACGAGTACTCATATTATTGGGGCGATATTGGATTGCATATAGAGAGTTTTAAGCCTGTTGATGGTTGGTTCAATTAATGACGGGTCAACATCATCTTAGGGGTGGTGGGCTTGGGTGTTAAAGACCGAATTGGGAAATGCAAGTTGGGCTTGTAAGGTGGAATGTGTTCCCGCTTCTTTTTATCGGAGTCGCAGGTTCTCATATTATTGGGATGTGACAAAGATAGGAAAGGAGATCCCAGATCTTGCTAGAGATATAATGGTAAGTATATCTCTTACATTGAAAGTGATTAAGGGAATGAACTTTCATTGTTGACAATGCAAGACAACTTTGATATAAAAATTACTAAATCAAAGTAAAATATGTATATATAATATATATACACTTATGCAAATTTCGTATTTCAGATATTCCTTCATTAAACCCACTCAATATTATACTCAATAATAACCAGTAAAATATCATGGATTGGACTCATGATCCAGATATTATACTTGCAATTGAACACATAATGTATTTGGTTGCATTGTGCAAGATTTCTCAACATAATGAGGTATGACAATTAAATAAGACAATAAGACACCACCTTAGGGTTCGTATGTCTCTATAGTCTTGATCTTTCATCGAGTGTACTTTGGAAGTGACATGTCGATGATGATCGCAATTGTCAAATAATCCTTATAAAATCTAAGAAGATGTTCTGGCATACATATGTACTCTAGACATTTAATCATGAATGACATGGTTCTCTGCATTATGCAGAATGGTAGCTCGAAAGAGATGATGTATTCAAAATGTTTGAATACCTACCCGAACCTATATCTCTAAGAGTTGAGATGCATGTAGATATGATGAATGTCATCATTCTACTATTTATACTCAAGTCATTCATGAAGCTTCATGATATTCATATTGTATGAATTTAATGAAGCATGTATAAATATTGAAATCCTCTTACAATGAATTCTTTTGAATTTAACATAAGAGATCCTTAGTCTTAAGCAATGGTTGTTTATAGATGAAGAGAGCATAGTGGAAGCATGGGTCGGACCCATGTGAGAAGGAATGTCAAAGAGTTGATTGCACTTCTGTGACTTCCATATGACATCCAAAGAGTTGGATGAATGCCAATACTGCAATAAGTTGATGTGTTGATAGTATGACTATCAAATCTGTCTAAAATCCTTAGTGAAGGACTCAGATAGAGCATAAAAATAATCTACATATAATCATTGACTCTGACTTTCTTATTTCATAAGATAAATCTGACAATTGTATCCCAATCTTCTAATGACATTTGCAACTGGTTGCATATATATATTAGAAGATTAGAAATTTGATCTTAAGGTTTAGTAGTCATCTACATAGATATTGCTGTAATTGTTGCAGCAATCTCTGTTGGATAGATAGACTTCATATTCTCAGTGGGAGAGCCCTTAGTCTTGGAGAATGTCTCTATGACCTAGATAGTAGAATACACTCATTGTTCGTTTCTAAATATTGGAAATAAACATGAATTCTGAGATAGAACTATCATAAAGAGTTATGATGGAAATATTTCAGATAGCAGTCTAACATCTAGTGGACTCCACAAAATTGGAAAAATTAATGAATGGTTCATTAAGATTTCTAATACTGAAAATCAAACCTTATAAGATCAATAGGAGGATGAAGATCATTTGACAATGATCTGTCATCAAGCCTTGGACATTTGTCTGTTGATTTGATCAATAGATTAGTAAGATATGAAACTTTAGAATGTCTAAAATTTCAAATCTTACATACTTGTGAATATTGTATTCAAAGTAAAATGTCCCATACACCCTCCTCTGGGAATGGTGTTAGATGTCGAGGTATTCACGATATCATACATATTGATGTATGTAGATTATCTATATCATAGTCAACATTATGGATATGTGATATCTATTGATGATTATGTATGATATGATATTTCTTCTCTTTACCTGAGAAACCTTTAAAATGTTCAAAGATTCCACAATTTTGGTTTAGAACCAAAGTTTGAAGAAAGATGAAATGAATTTGATCTAACCTAGGTAGCTTGTACCTGTTAAATAAAATTCAAACAATACCTTATGGAGATATGAATATCATTTCTATCTCACTCCTCCTGATAAACCTGAACTCAATAGAGTTGTAGGGAGATACAATCAAATCATGTGTGACATGATTTGATTAATGATGAATTTTAGCATAATTACCTCTTAGTTTCCAGGTATATATGTAGTAGAGACTACACTATATATCCTTAATAAGATTCCATGCAAGTAAGCTAGAATTAAGCACTAGAGAGTGCTACTTCATTAGGAAAATAAAGGATGGTATTGGATACCTAATTTATGACCTTGAGATTCTTAAAAGATCTCATCTCTGAGAATGTGATTCTTGGAGGATTGAGACTCTTGAGAATCAAGATGAAAATGAAGTAAAGGAACTCATTTAATTTCGAGAAGATAATGAGGCTCCGAAAATCGGGAACTAAAAGGACAATTAAAGAAGAAACACTAATACCTCTTCAAATGAGTTTGAGGATGTATTCCATATGTCGATTAAGTCTGACAATGATCGGACTTCATGTGATGAAGTTCCTAAGGATCATGACATGGAAAGATGGATATTAGCAATAAAGTCTAAATTAGACTTCATATACAAGTGTTGTATGGACCATCGAGGATCCACCTATATGGGTAAGACCCATAAAGGTGTAAATGGATCTTCAAGAAAAGAGGGAACATGATGAGAAGGTAGAGACCTTCAAAGCTCGGTTCGTAGCCATAAGCTACACACCGGAAGAGAAGACATTGCTTGCAATGAGACTTGCTCTTCGATAACCATGCTTAAAATCATCAGAATATTGCTAACCTTAGCTACACAACTTGACTATTGCATCTTCAAGATGTAAGTCAAGATTGCATTCCTCTAAAAATACCTCTCTGAGGATATTCACATGAAGTAGCCCCAGGGCTTCATGGTTGAGGAAAGCAAGGTATGCAAGCTATAGAAACTCCATCTATGGACTCAAATAAGCTTCTTGTAGTCGGAACATCAGATTTGATGAAATCATAAGTGTTATGATTTCAGATAGAATCTTGATGTACCATGTGAAGCTTAGTGGGAGTGCCATTGTGTTCATCATGCTAAATGTAGATAATATCCTAATCATTTGGAATGATATAAGGATGATAATAAGTGTTTTATAGACTGGATATTCCATACCTTGAGATATGATCTCAAGAATACCTCTTAGATCTTAGTTCTGAAGTTGTACATAAGCAAAGAAAAGAGGGTATTGGGACTGTCACATTTATAGTACACCATGGACATATTCCATTCTTAGAAATTCCAAGAAAGTCTTCCTTCCCTTGAGATTTGATACTGACCTATCTAAAGGGATAGCACCTCAAAGAGTTGAGGAAGTGAATGCTAGAACTTCTTGCACCTGTGCATCATTTACGAGAAGCTAAGTGTATGCTAAATGTGTATAAAAGCCAGATATCTACCATGCAGTAGGAGTAGTAAAGTGTTGCTAATCCTACTATGGAGAGAAAACACTTGATTGCAGTAATTACAAAATCTTCATAGATGATAAGATTTTTTTGAGATAGTGATCTCAAAGTCATATCTTCAAAATCTTAAACTTTATAGATAGAGATCTAAAAGGTCTTACACGTGGATACCTTAAGAGATAGTGATCTTCTGGAATAAGGGTATTCTGATAAGGATTATGGAAATACTTCTTATAATAATTATTAAGATGTAGTGTCAAGGACACTATAATTGCTTTATCAAGAATGAGTATTGTCTGCATAAGATGTAACATTCGCATTGGATGCGAGCACTGTTACCTAGAGATATGCAAGTGCCGAAAAAGGACTTGGCATAGTCTTTTCGGAACAGAGTGACTGATCATCTTACCTAGCTATTTCTAAATACCCTATGATTGTCACATGAGTGTGAGTTTAAATGATTAGCCCATTAATGGCTCTTTGGGCTAGTGGGAGATTGTTGGACATGCGAGCCCACGACGAGCCATTATGCAATAAATGTTATTGTGAATATCATTCCCTGATCTGAAATGAAGAATTATTAATTTACATAATAGGTCCCTTAGTACAATTAGGGTTATGTACCATGGCTATCTTAATGATCATACAACCGTTGATTCAATTATTGAATCATAGAGGCTGATGCTTGGATGAATATCTAAAGAGTTAGATTAAAGACTCATCAAACACCGTCAAATGATTGTTAAGATGTGATCTCCAACCTGAGTAGGAGATGGCAATCCTTTCTCAATAGGCTGATATCTGACCGACCTCTTGATGCAGGTCCTCTGCATGGGAAGAGTGATTCGGAGGTGTCAGATTAGTTAGGTCAATGGGTTGACTTAACGAGATCAAGATAACCTAAGTCCTATGTTGAATGCTGTCACAGCATAGGCACGCATCCTCTGACCAGAGACAGATGTGTTGCTATATGTCTGAGTATGTACATTTGCAGACCGATAGGTTTATGGCCTAACCAAGTTCTATACACCGGCGAGCTGGTGTACATATAAGGACATATGAGCAATACGATCTCTCAAAGGGATCATACATGTTCACTTATGAACCGGAAGACATGAGCTCACTCATGAGATATTGGGAAGAATCAAATTCTGTGCACGGTCGTCTCGCTTTGGAAGCTTAATTGAATTTGTAGGTTTGATATATACTTTTGGAAAGTATATGATCAAGATCAAGGTATGATATATGCTTTTGGAAAGTATATGATAGATACCAAATCCCAATGATCAAATGAGAAACTTACTGATAAAACCCTGAAGAAGACAATATAAAATTGATCTTGATCTTCGGGTTGATCATAGGTCTTCCAGTATGCAGGGTGTATAGGTATTGGGAATACTTGAGGGTGATGTGATCATAAACGATTGTATATCCATGACACTTCCATTCCGAGGGAGTGATGAAACATGTCTGGATTTTAGTGACTCCTTCCAGTAGAGAAGCAATCTGATCTTAGTCTAAGTGTTGGACATTGATCTGAATGAGATTCAGATTCAATGAGAAGACTAGATTTGCGGTCTTGATTTAATCAAGCATCTATGGGAGGTTCATAAGATCTGGATTTGAGATAAGATCTCAATATCCAAGTCACTATACGTGGAACAATACAATCGCCATGTCCTTATCTCCAAGTATCTGCGGAGAAAGCACATTATTCTTGAAAGAGTTCAAGAATAATTCATTTGATGAAATGCATATCCAAGCAAGAAGGACTTGATGATTAAATGAGATTTAATAATCAAAGAATAATATGAATGGGATTCATATTGTGAGAACAATTATCCAAGATAATTAAATATTATTTAATTATCAAGGATTCGAGAATGTGGATAATACTATCCATAATATTTGTGTATTATAAATGTGATTTATAATATACATATATTAAAGAGAGAGAAATTTCGTAAATAGAATTTGTTAATTATTAAATGTGGATTGGATTCACATTTATAATTAATTGGAAATGTAATTTACAAATTAGTTTGGGTTGTGAATTTGATTCACATATTTTTCGATGGCATGATTGAAATATTCACAAATTAATTTGGAATTAATTTGGTGTATATTATTGCAATAATGGAGATAATAAGATAAAATAAAAGGAGACAAAGATTACCACCTAAATAAAGGTGGCGTCACCTATGACTTATTCATAGGTGACACCCCCTATAATTTAGGGTGGTTTGTTGCCTCCCTTTTTGTTATCACATTATCTCTTGATGAATTAATTATGTTAAATTAAATTGTGTTGATAATGTTGCAACATATATTTAATTTAAATATAAATAAATGTTGTTGGTTTTAGCCAACAACAATCATAGCCATTGATTATTACACAGACCAAGCATGGTCGTTGGATCTAAGTGTCCCATGGATTGAGACCCATTGGATCCTAAACTAACATAAAAGGAGGGCTAGCCTAGACTTTCTCGGTACATCATCAAGAGTTGTAGAAGACTACTACTCTCTCTCTAATTCTCGCCTAGCCTCTCTCTCTATTCAAAGTGGCCGTCCACTTTGCATGTTGAGAAGGAGAGACTCTCGCCTTCGCCTTCGATGACTCGGGGATCTCCTTCTTCTTTGGGACGATTTGCTCTAGAGGAAGATGACGGATTTTGTTTAACAAAATCAGGGGATTCATCGCTTGGATCTTCATCGAGGATTGCGGGAGGAACGCGACTCATCATCATGCCCGCAAGTGCGTTCTTCGTGGATCGGACTTAAGACAGGAGGATCTCTTGTTTGGGATCTCACGATTACAACCACGCTCCAAGAGGTATTCCTTATACTTTGAAGTTTGATGAAACGATCCGAGAAGTGTTCTCGTGATCATGTGATTTCATCTTTAGATTTAAAAATTTTAATTTCCGCCGTATCTAGCAACTAGTACGACCAGTTGCTCCGATTGCATATGATGCGATCGACACGCTTCCGTGATGCGCTTAAGGATTCTCAATATCCTTCAATTCGGACTTTGCGGATCCCTTGTTCACTCCATCCGGTCCACCTCCCTTTTTCTAGGAGGACTTTGCTCCTGACTTTTGTACATATCCTCCTCAGCCACAGATTTAGGACTCGGACTTCTATCCACATCCACATCCACCTCCACCTTCATACTTTCCACCTTCACATCCACCCGAGACTGGTTTGTTGGAGTCACCTTTCATGGAGTCCACCCTTGAGCACTTGACCCAAATGATGGATCATATGAGACAGAGGATTGACAACCTCACTAGCATAAATAAGATCGACCATGATATTCCACTATTTGATGATAGGGGTTCACTAGAGGATTCCATGAGAGCTTGCAATCGTACAAAATACAAAAAAATGAGGAAAATTTAAAAATCCAAAAAGATTTCGGGAGACCATTGGTTGATTCAGACTGTGAGGAGAGGCCCCACCTGCCAGATCCCTTGACTACACATCCTTTCACACCCTGTCCCACCTTTGACCCTAAGGATGCTGCTGTACAGACTGCTCTTGGCATTCCTCGTGTATATGTCGATTCCGAATTCTTCCCTTATATGGAGGAAGTCCAAAAATTCAAAAAATATTGACTGAACTGAAGTGGTGGCCACTATTCATGAGATCATCTGTTCCCCACTTCAACATGACATGACCGATTTATCTGCTCCTCTTCCCAAGAAGAGAAAGCAGAGGAGTAGATCTGAGCATCATATCTTGACCATGGCCACTTCCCACACCATCACACACCGTCCTATTCCTAGGAAGAAAACATTGCCGCACCTTTCAATAGCTGCACCATTTCTGACCGTACCTGTGATCACACTCTCCTCAATGGTGGTGCTTCGATTAACATATTACCCTTCTCGTTAGTACAGGCTCTTTACTTAAGGCCTCTAAAGAAGACCAGGATGATAGTTCAGTTTGCTGATGGATCTATCAAGAGGCCGAAGGGTGTCCTTGAAAATGCTGTCATCTCGATTCAGGGCACGAGCTACAATGTTGATTTTGTCGTATTTCCCATAGAGACCTCCATAGGGAAGCACTCCCCAGTCATCCGGGGATGACCATTCCTCGCCTCTGTGAGGGTCGTTATTGATTACGGATCAGGAGAGATTTGCTTCCGTCCTGTTGACGAGAGCAAATCATCGTTCACCTCACCGACCATCGACCAGAGACCTGCACCTGATGTGACTACACCTATCTTGGCTGACCCTGAGGACCATGACCTAGATGAGACCATCAGAGATTTTTACTATATGTTGGATTCCACTGAGACCCAAGAATTCCTCTCCAAGAGGGAAGATTTGGAAAGCATGGACCTCGAAGTTCCTTCTTTTGGGACTTGGTGTTGTGTTGATGACATCCACAGGATTTACATAATCGACGCCATTGAGCAGAGGATAGATTTAGAGACTAGATAGGACAGACATGATTTGACTAATTTCACTGGTGAGTCCGTTCCTGTTCACTTGGATTCAGATGAGACTAAGGACGATTTTGATTTGGTTGCTTTTATTCGGGAATTCAGGCCTTTCGATGAGAAGATGATTCAGTTGAGATGGTAGAGGACGAACATAGTTCGACTACTTCCACTGATGAGTTTGTTCCTTTTGGGTTTGCCCTGGATGAGATCTCGCAGTACGACGCTGATTACACTTCTTCTGATGATGGTCCCTTTTCACTTTAATATCAGTGAGACTTCCAAGGCCGGACCTAGCCGTACTTATTTCACTCAATCGTCTATGCCTTCTCACCCTAGGTCCACTGAGGAACTACACCCTGTCGACCCTAATCGATTAGTGCCATCTGAGGACCCCGATGACAACTTGCACCATACCGGATCCATTCCTCAACGATCCCGCAAGAAGGTTTGCTTTCAACCTTCTTGATCCTTTTTACATCTATCTCCATTGTACATTCGCATTTTTTCATCTCTGTCCCTCTCCCGTTTTGCTCATTCACCCCATTCTTGTGTGTGCCTTGCTTAGGACGTACTTTGTCCTAAGTATAGGAGGGTGGACGAGCTTAGTGTTCATTCGTTGTTCCGTTTGATTACTCTTGTTGTTACCTATACTTAGGGATTCTTTTACCCTAAGTATAGGGGGAGTGATGTGTACATCCTTCTCTATCTTTTTCCATCTTCCGATCTCTTCTCTTCTTTTCTTCTTTTCCTTTTCTATCTTCTTTTGCTACTGAAAAGGTGTCACCCCTTTTTGCCTGTCTTATATACTTAGGACACACTTTGTCCTAAGTATGGGGGGGAGGGGGTGATCACATCGATTTCTTCTATTCTCTGGTCCTCTCCACTGTCTCCTCTTCTTGTCTATACTTAGAAATATCTTACCCTAAGTATAGGGAGATACAGTCTAAGTACGATCTATTCATTCCCACCCTTGACCCTCCATGCTTTGTGTACAGTCTGTTATACTTAGGATAATTTGATCCTAAGTATGGGGGACGGTCAACTTCCTATTCGTTCATTCATTTCTTCGTTCGTTATTCTTTAGTCTCGTCTATACTCAGTACGAGTTATGCCTTCTCTTTTCTCTCTAATATATGAGGACATAGCTCAAGCTAAGTATAGGGGGGTCGTATATACTCTGTATATACTTTAGCCATAACTCATACTTTCGTATTTTTATTAATAATTATGGCTAATTATACTATTAAAATTCATTAAAAACCTTAATAAAAAGATGCGATTATTCCTCAAATTCTTTTTGTACATACTGATTAATAAATCAGGTGATTTTTTTTGCAAAATGTTTGAAAAATAGTTTGAAAATCATTTTGAAAAATCTTTTTAAAACTATTTGGAAAACATTTTGTTACATATTTTCAACCTTTGTAAAATTGTTTTGTTTGTAAAATATATTTTCTTTGGGTAAACTAAAAAGGTTTGAAAAATAATTTGCAAAATGGTTTGAAAAATGGTTGTAAAAATATTTGAAATATATATATATATATACTATTTGGAAAACCTTTGCAAAGTGATTTTCGAATGTGTGTTCATGTTTGTAAAATTTTCTGTAAAAAATAATTTGGACCATAGTTTTCCAAATTTGTTTGAAAAACCTTTTCAAATAAGTTTGAGGAATATATACATCTCAACTAAAATTCTTTATGTATATATCTATAAAATTGATCACTTACCCTTGTAAATTCTTAAAACTCCACTTCTTGTAAATATAAGATGCATCACTGTATAAATATTTGTACCTAGTTTTTAGCCAAAATCTTTTTACTTTCAAAAATCGCAAAAACATATGCAAAATTGTAAAAAATACCAAAAACATTTGAAAAATCTTTTTGAAAAACCCCCAAAAATGCATATGCATCATCGTTTCAAAAATCCATAAAAAGTTCAAAATCTTTGAAAATTGCATCACAAAAATATTTTCTGCATTTGCATAGCAATAAAATCCGAAGATTGGAGCTTGGTTGGACCTTAAAATATACCTAATTAACAAGAACCTTATACAGAATTGAGGTACTTCAGGTCTAGTTGACTTAACTCTTTGAGGATCACGGGACTTGGTTCAATGGATTCTTAACTGCCTAAGTAGAGTATTTCGGAGCACACACGCGACTCTTGTTGATAATGACCTAACTTTGACACCTGCACCTTTCACTTGGCGCTCTGTTGGAGTGATGAGAGGGTAGGATTTGCCAGTATGAGATGCACACAAGTGGAAACATTTGTCCTCCTCTAGGGAGGGAAGTGCACCCCAACCCATCTGGTGATGATGAGTTTTGAGGACAAGAGAGTTTGGGTTGCAATAAAGCTTCAAAAGAGGGATACTCTACGAGCTCAAGAGGAAAACTCCTTATGTAAATGCTACTGTGAATAGTATTTCAAAAAAAGCAAAAAGAAAAAAACTCTAAAAAAGTGGACATGCTTGTACAAAAATAAAAATGCCTGCCGGGGTGTATACATTTGCATAGTCAATAAGCAAGCTTGAGCTTGAAAATCAAATCATGTGAGCATGCATCTGGATGACTTGACTACACTGGTCTTGCATCCTAGGATAGGTAGCTACACTGACTACTGTACATTCTTCTCTTCACCCCCTCCTCTTGAGTTGGTTGCTACTTGAACTTATAAGGGAATACCCCTCTCCTCGAGGAATGAGTTATTGGATTGGGGAATCATTGGGTTGTCATACTGGAGAAGTCAATCTCTTTGTCATTTCAGTTGGGGAGAGCCACCGTCACTTACACTGTACGAGTCATATTCATAGTCATAAGGGTTTGCGTATGAGTTGAAGTATTCTGACCCGGCTATTGAGGAGACTTAAGCAGAGTTTTGGGATTCTCGAAGGCTGTTGGATTTTAAATCCGGTTTTCATTAAGGTTCCGCCCGTACTAAAATTCCAAAGGTCCAACTTGAGCTCCAAACTTTGATTTTGTGAACACAAGTTTGATAACTAAACTAAATCCAATTTTCTTCTTTTTCTTTTCTTCATTTTCTTTTCTGCACTTATTGCATAAGTGTTTGCTAGGGACTAGCAAAGGCAAGTATAGGGTATTGATGAATCTCCGTTTCATCATCTTTATTCTATCATTTTGGCCTTAAAAATCCTAGTAAATGCGTGTAAATAGGCATAATTTAGGCATTTTAGCATTCATGCATTATTGTCTAAATAGTGTATAAAATACGCTTTTAAAGCCAAAATTATAGAATAAAGAAAAAAAAGAAAAAGAATAAAATATTGCAAATATTTTATGACACGAAATCCCGAGACCTAGTCATCTCGATGACTAGGTCGACAAAAAATAAAGTAGGGGGAGATAATGACCAAAATACAATAAAAATCCCTTTTATTTAATTCATTCTTTATTCATTTTTGAGACCTATTTTTAGTTCCACTTTTTATATTTTAAATAAAGAAACTTTGAACATGAAAGTTGTATATAATCAAATATAGAAAAATACAAAATTGATTTCCTAAAAAAATAATGTACTGATAAAAAGTTATGATCTGAATAAGTTTCCAGAATCCCAACTTCCCAGACCTGTATGTCTCAAATAAAAACTCGAAATGTATCAAAATCACCTTTAATTGTATATAATTTCAATAAGCTATGTAACGAAGGTCGTTTCATATTTTTCGGAGTAACGGTTTGAAAGTGGAGTTTTGGACCCCTATTGTATACTTGTAACGATTAAAATAATCATTTTATTTATTATTCATTATTTTCATAAATTTATATTTTCGTAATTTTGTAATATATTATTTATAATATATGTGTATATTAAAATAAGAATAAAATGTTCAAGAAAACATAAAAAATAAAATACTTGTATATGATACATAGGTATAATACCTATATCAATACCGATAGAATTAATACTTCTATTTATTTAAATATACATAATACATCAGAAAAATAAAATAAAAATATAGCTAAGTTTATAAAATTAAGTTATAAATTTAAAAATGATAAACAAAAATAATGAAATAAAAATATACAAAATAAAAATAAAATAATTAAATATATAGGTGAATGTACCTGTATATGACCCATAAAAGGAAGCTTGTAATCTTAAACCTCAAAAAATAGAAAAAATCAGAATAAAATACTTTAAAAAATAATAAACATTTTTCATTTAATAACCTAAATTAATCAAATCATTTTGTTATTTTTAAATGAATTTACAAATCATTTATTTATTTTTTGTCTTTTTGCGGATGATGTGGCCCAATTAGGCCACGCCATCTGTTGACCGGGGGTCAACTCCATGACCCCAGGTCTGTGACCGCCAGACTTTCGTCCTCTCTCTTCTTCTCGATTTTTTCCACACCGACTCTTTCACCAATCGGCATGGCTTCCTTCTGCAAACTTGTGCCTCGTTCATCCTTCAACCACGACCAGTGTATTTCTCGATCTTTCGATCACTGTGCTGCCTGCGACGCCCCGTTCTTTGAGCCTTATCGACCACATGTAGAAAACCACCTACCAACCTTCCTTGATCTTTTGAACACCCTTTGACCCTTTTTGTCCCTCTTTTCTCGCGCTTCGGACGGTGGTGGTGACAACACCACCTCCAGCCGATCGAGGCGGCGTAAGGCGAGTCCTTGGCGTGGCTCTACCCTCATCTCCGGCCTTAGGCCGTTGAGGTCCTACCTTCGTGGCTCCGGCAATTGAGGTTCACTTTTATTGATTTCAAGTTAGTTTTTAATTCTTGCCTTTGATTTCTAGCATAAGTTCAGTATAAAATCACCTGCATTCATCGTAGATCCGCCCATTCGAAGTTCGCCGGAGCTGAGCGCGGCGAACCTCTGTCGCACTCCACCTCAGACCCCTTATGCCTATTCCACCTCCAGGAGCTTCTCCAAGCTCCGCAGTTTTGGTATAAACTCCTTTGCAGGTACCAGGAGCAACAGACGCACATGGAGGCGATTTTCCCCTTCACCGGAGGCACCTGGTACCTCCCCTCTTCTCTGACGTCGTATAGGAGCTCCAGTGCCCGCCGTTGCCTGTTGACGCCTCCAGCACCTAGAGCAGGACCACAGGAGTGTTGGGAGCCATTTTGAAGCATGAAGGACCACTTGAGAAGGAAGATCTTGCCGGAGGAACTTCGCAGCGGCGACGTTCTTCCTCGTTCGTCCAGCAGCCTTCTCCTCCATCGGATTATCAAGGAGCCCCAGATTGAGCAGTTGCCATTGGACCTCTTTGCGCCGTAACTGTTTGATCCTCAGCTGAGATCTAATCGCAGCCGTAGGAGCTGAAGCGGTACCAGCCGTGGGATCTTCGACACGTGGCAAGTGAAAGAGCATCCGCCATCAGATCCGCAGGCACTAAGTATTTTGCATCCCTGCTGTCGCAATTTTGTTTATTTATTTAATAATTTATAATATTTCATCTGCAGTTTTAAACTTTTGTAATATTTATAATACATCCACTGTACTTTCCATATTTATAGTTTAGTCCTCGGCCATGTCACCTCACGTGACACTTCACGTGAGGTGTCGATTTTACGGCCCAGCCCTCGAGCATTTTGGTATTTGTATTCGGTACCGAAACATTTTATTGCAGTTATAAATATTTTGGATATTTTGCTGTCAAGCCCCCAAGTTTATGATAATTGCTATTTAGTCCCTACCAGGCGCATGTCAACGCACGTGACTTTAGCATTTTTGCAGGAATGCCCTTGGGTTTTTGGTTATTTTTTATTGGTGCTGGGATTTTAAATTCAGTTATATATTTTATGGTAAATTTATACTCCAGCCCTCGGACTTTTGCATATTTACAAAATACCCTTGCCAGAATGTATTTTCTCTTTGTTTCTAGTATTTATTTCTTGCATCTATGAACTTATAAAAAAATCCCCAAAAATTTATTTAAGTTCATGTTTCATTGCACAATCACGCCATATTTTTAATTTGCATTTTTGCAGCATTTTATTATTTATTGAAATTAAAAAACATGCATTTTATTCTTGTTTGCATTAGAAAATACATAAAAATAATAAAACGTTTTTGAAAAATTCTCAAAAAAAATATATTTTGTGTGTTTTTCCGTCTTTTATCTTCACCACTAAGAATATAAAAGAAAACTCATAAAAATGGAAAAACTCTAAAAACCTTCATAAAATTTATAAAATCCCTAAAAAATCTAAAAATTGTGTTTTCCATTCCTAAATTTTCTTTATTGTATTATATTTATTTTAAAATTAATTTGGAGAAATTTTGTTACTGTTTGATATTTTTCATCTCCATTTTAATTTCGAATTTTTATTTTATTCACCGTTTTCAGTATTTGTGACTTTAAAAATACCAAAGAAATTAGAAAAAATGCAGAAAAATTACAAAAATATTAGAAAAGTATAAAAAGCACAAAATTTTTTTATTTTCTGAAGTTTGAATATTTTTAGCTAATTTTTTTCTCTCTCTCGCTCATCTCTCTTGTATACATATCTCCTATATAGTTTTATATCCTTTTAAAAAAATAAATATAAAAAATATAAAATACAAAAGAAAATACAAAATCAGTAAATTAAAAATAAAAATATAAAAATAGAAAATCAGAAATTTAAAATTAAAGAAAATGAAAAACCCACGAAAAATAGCACTCATATAGACAACTTGATCACGGTCATTTTTTAGCATCATATGCCCGATCTACCTACTCGCTTCCTATTTTTGACACTCTACACTACTTGCACTATGCACATCTTTTGTAGAGTTATAACAAATTTTAACACCGCACCGCTTTTCATTGTTTGATATCTGTTGTGGGTTAATTGTTGTTTGAATTGGATTTCGTAAGCAGTCACCGCAGCGACATTATGATCCTGCCTTGTGTGGATTACTCTATACCCTCGCAAAAACCAGTTCAACAACGCTCGCAAGCATCTCCTCCGTCGGATCGGACTTGAGATAGGAGGCCTCTTTGTTTAGAGACTTAATCGCAACCACGCTTCAAGAGGTAACCTTAATATCTATTATGGTTTAGATGAAACGATCCAAGAAGTGTTCTTGGATCATGTGGTTTCATCTTTTTGATTTTTTAAATCCCGCTTCCAGGAGCAACTAGTGCGATTAGTCGCTCCCGATTGCATTCGACGTGATCCTCACGCTTCCTTGATGTGCTTATGGATTTTCTCATATACTTCACGCTCACCAAGTGCAGGCTAATTTCATTTTTTAAAGCAAATGTTATGTTCTTAAACACTAACTAAAATCTTGACAAGTTTGACCTGAAGAGTAAAGAAGGATCTTCCTAGGATATTCTTCACATAACGAAGTTTACAGAATCTTCATTAAGAAAACAATGACCGTCGTGAAAGCAGTTAATATTTCCTTTGATGAAAGCTTAATATGAATCCTTAGCTACTGGAATTAGAAAATGAGGCCCATCTTGCGTACCTGAGAATAGTGATACTCATTATTTACCAGGAATTTTAGCTTTGTTATATATTACCCAAAGGAGATGGTGATTGGGAACATCTCAAAAGGTCGAAACCAGATCACGCTTAAACTCGTTTGTGTTATCTGCTTTTTTATCCTCGGTGGAGCCAAAATCAATTGGTGAAGCTTGCAATATTGTTCTTGGTTAATGGTAATGTGAGATGAATTTATTCAATTTGAGATAAACCATGTTTGGGAGCTTAATGCTATACCAGAAAAGCACATAGTTTTATTGAAACCATGTGGATTTTTTAAGAACAAACTAGATGACCATGGAAAGTTGTCAGGAATAAGGCATGACTTGTTTCTCAAGGAATTACACAATAAGAAGGCATCGATTTGGTGAAACTCACACACTGCATGTGTTGATTAATCAGAATGTTATTAGCATTTACTTGAGTTAATCAGAATGTTATTAGCATTTACTTGCTTCAATGAAATATGATTTTATAAAAAGTGTGTTCTTATACAGTTTTAGTAAAGAAGAATTTTATATTAAGCAACCATCTGAATTTGAAGACCCTTCTAGAACAGATCACATTTTTAAATTCAGGAAAGTCGTTTACGAACTTAATCAAGATCCTCGAAGGTGGTACTGACTTATATTCTTTTGATCACCTTAGATTTTAAAATAGGTAAAGTTGATTGCACTTTGTTTCTGAAGTCCTACTTGTCTGATTTATTGATTGACATCGTGATTGGTTCTACTAATGCAACTTTTTATAAGGAATTTTCTCAAGTTAGGATGGAATAATTCAGACGAGAATCATGGGAGAACTGAAGTTCTTTCTAAGGTAGCAGATTTGCCAGGCCGAGTTTGATACTTTCTTTTCATAACAAAAGTACATGAAGGAGATGCTTGCAGAGTTCATATTTGACAAGTGTTCGAGGAAGACTACACTAATTTCTTTGTAATGCACCTCAACCTAGACGAGTTAGGGAAGCCCTTCGAGTAGAAACTCTATAGAGGTATGATCCGAATTCTACTCTATTTAAGTACGAGCATATCGGGTATATTTTTTATTACTTGTTTAGTTGCAAGCTTTCAGTTTGTACCAAATTAAAGTCACCTAAATGACATAAAAAATAATCTTCTTCTATCTTATTTTTACAAAAGATGTGGGTTTATTTTTCTCTGAAGATGCATTCCATAGATTTATTTGTATATAACGATGTAGGATGGTGCTCGTACAGATAGAAAGAGTACATGTGGCACTTGTCAATTCACGGGTAATGCTCTTATATATTGGTTTTCCAAAGAGTAATCTTGTTTAGTATTATCGACTACTTAAGCAGAGTATATGGTTTCATTAGTAGCATATTCATAACTTTTTATAGATGAAAAATATTTTTTCTAAATATAGTCTATCAATTACCAATAATCAAATCCCTTGTGATAACGCTAATTTTATCAATCTAGCTAAGAATCCAGTTAATCACTACATGATGAAAATTATTGATGGTATTTGAGAAAATGTTCTAAAAGGTGAAATCTGTTTGGAATACATTTCAATAAACATGCAACTAGCAAATATTTTGATTAAACCCTTAGATGCACCATGCTTTAAGATATCAACAGAGATTTAGGGTTGTGCAAATTAAGGGATATTTTTGATATTTCTATTTTCAAAAAGAAAACTTAATTAGGACATCGTTGATCGATCACCCTTGATCGATCATATGGACAAGTATGATCTATCATCCTTGATCGACCATTTTGGGATAATTTGAATTTTTGTGAGAATCAATCTTAGAAAGTACATATCTAAGGTACACTGACTTGATTTATTAGGACCTCTTCGAGACAGGAACTTTCCTATTCTTTGGTTTTTTCTAATAAATTATTATCTTCACTTTTGGAAGTTTCTCCTATTCCTAATACCTAGAAATCTGAGTCAGCCCCATTAGAGCCCTAATTGATCATTCTTATCAAGTTGATCAGCCAAACGTGATCGATCACCAAAGTCTCGTGATCGATCATCTATAAGACTGGTTACTATTTTATAAAAAAGCTTTATTCTCATGTTGAATCCAAAACTTATCATCTTTAACCCATCTACAAGATCTTGTCTAAGATTACCATGGCACTCAAGAGATCAAAGAAGATCCTTCCTACTCCAATATTGCATCTAGTTCAAACTGCCTTCATGTATACTCACATCTGACTTTACAAGTGGACTCATCCTTTGGAATGTATTCATAGAATCTTCCCTGCCTTCACCAATATTATCTAGCTTAACCAACTCAGTAACTTCTTTGACATAACCTTCTTCTCAGGTTACCCCAACTCCCTTATTATATCCATCTCTCCATATATTGTAATAGTATTTTATGCAAATGTAGAAGACATAGTAGACTCCTCTACCAAATGATTAAGAGCATCTCTTTAGGGATAAACTTTTATCATTATTTATTCAATTCAAATTGTCCAGACTCAGACCCACTATTTTAAAAGTAGAGGAGACATTGGACCATGATGGAGTTAGAGAAGCATTGATGCTAATGCATATTCTAACTGTCTCCCAAGCCTCCATCCACCCTTCATCCTCGATCCCTATCTCTTTTTCTAACTAGATTTTTCTCGTGGTATTTTAAAAATAAGACCACCAAACTCGTACATGTGTTGATCGAAACCCAATCCCCAATCCAAGTCTTTGATGGGATTCAACCCATTTTACTAGTGTCACTACATCTGTTACTTACTCTCTCAACGTTCTGATCACTACCTCCCTCTTGATTTTCTAAGTCCCTCACACCCTCTCTCATTTCATGTGACTCTACCTTGTGATATGTCTCGTATTAGTTGAGTACGCACTTTTGGGTGTAGAATCTATGATATTTACTATTGATTATGGACTTAGCCATGCCCTTAATACACTTCTCCTCATTTCTATGGCCTTGCGTCGATGCTTGTTTACACTGCACCATCTTTCTTTGACACCACTTAGGGTTACATGGATTATCATTTCGCCCCTAGAGAACAGTTGTTGTATCAAGAAATCATTGGCGTTCACTCTTTGGAGATTCACTAAATCCAAGAGACAATTGATACGATGATGAACCATCTAAGGTATATAGTGCATTGGTGAATGATTATGTTCAATTTGAGAATTACCAACCTGAGGTCATATGCAAACCGACAGATGAAGTTCATCAGATGTACGTCTCGATGAATCCTCCTCCTCCAGTTTGACCGGCTCGTGCTTGTGCTATACGTGCAGCCCCTCCTCCTCCATCCATTGACCTCAACCCCATCCTTTTGCACCTTTCTCTTCTTCCTCCCATGGGAAATTTATTGAGATGCTCGAGCATGAAGTTGAAGAAGAAGAAGAAGAATAATAAGTCTTAGATTCTGATGAGTCTGCTACTCTGTATTTTCTTATATCTCAGATAGCCGATGCGTGATTGAGTGTGGAAAGAAATCACTCACAACATCCCATGATTCTTTGGAGGTATACATATTCTGCTTTTGATTATATCTTAGTTTATTTTTAGTCTTTTGAGTAGTTCTTTTTTCCTCTTCACTCTTTTCTTTTAGTCTTTGCATGAGAACATCATTTGGTTTATAAAAACATTTTATAATTGATCTATAATATTAATGAAGTATGTGTGGTTTCTTTTCTCTCTTTTATATCCTTTTTAAGTGATTACAAAAAGGAGGAGAAGTACTAAAGCTTAATAACTTAAGAAGCATCGAACTTGGGGGATTAAAGGGTTGGGGACAAAAATAGTTAAAGATTAAAAGAAATGTTTTAAATCTTCACACACCTTACATTTTAAAAATCAAAACATTTTTTGTATTTTTAGTAAGGAGGAGAAATAAAAATCAAAGACTCGAAGTTCTTGATTAATCATCTTGGCTTATAATAGTTCTGATTTGAACACCTATATGCTTGATTGATTACATTACCTTATTCTTTTGAAAAGTTTCATCATCCTTAAAAAGGGAAATATCGTTAGTTCTTTGTTTCTCCGATGACTTGAAAGATGACACACACAATGTAGTTGTACGCTCGTTTATAACCACCTGACTACAATGTGATTTAGCTTGCAAAATGGATGAAGTGACATCTGCATCAATGTTGTAAAAGATTAGAAAGTTATTTAACATGTTTAAAAAGTTGTTGCATCATTTACTTGCATTTTTTGTAAAGTTGTAACCTCGACCAACATCTTTAGAGAGTTTTCAAATCGAAATATCAAATAAATCAACATTGATCAACCCTTCATTCTTATTGACTGACCATCACTGATCGACTAAGTGTTCCCGTTCAACCGATCAACCTTTATCGATCATATTTTCTTTTCTTATCAATCGTATTTGTATATTGAATCAACGTTCATGTAATGACTGAACACTTGTTGATTTGATCAATTATATTGATCTGATTAATCACCCTTATTGACTAATTGATTGCTCAACCCAAATCCTCACCGATTTGGTTTCGAATTTGTTTCCAAAGGCTGTATTTTTTGGACCCATATATAAGGGAACTTATAAACATTATTAGAGCATACACTATTTAAGTGTTCACATATATTCTTTGTAAAAAAACTAGAAGGTCTCTCTAAGTGTTTTCTCATCTATTCTCTCATGTTCTTTGTTTCGTTCGAGTATTTTGAGGAGAATGATGTCTGATGGTAGCCACAAAAGATAGCCACACAGAAAGCTATTGAGTCACCAGAGTTCGATCACTTCCTAGTCCAGAGTCTTTTACATAATTGTTAGAACACTTTTGTCAACCTTCTCAAGCCTACTGATATTTATTCTGTAAATTTTATTACTTATTCACAAGTTGAATTTATGATATACTTATGGTACTTATATTTGTAAATATATGTGCAACTATATTATGATGAGTATCATCATATATCACTGCCTTTGAGAATCATTCTTCATATATGTGAAAAGGATTATTGTTTTAGAAAAGATTATTTCAAAATATATATGTTTTTGTCCATACGTCTTCTGCGTGAACGTGTTAGTATTTGATACTCAATTTGTAGGAAGTACATACATATGCAGGATAAGCTCGTTCAAGTGAAAGCCATAAAAAAGTCAAATCTTATATGTTCTTCTACAATTACTAAAACATGTGATATGTAGTGTTGATCTTGGTATGTGATCCAAGATTGTGAAGTTGAATGCTTTGTAAACGGTTGACATATCCGCGTAAAATCTCTGTCTTTTTAGTGAAGCAGTGGTTAGCTCGGCTAATCGGGAAATCCCGAGTCTGGAGACTTTGGTCGTGGTTTCTATCCAGGCATGTTTCCACTCTAAAAATCTATGTAATTTGCTGATTGGGTTGATTGTTCTGAATATTCTATGTGTGTTGCTTATTCTGTGAAAAAGTTTTAAGTTGTCTTGGACTACTATTCACCCCCATCTATTTGTGTCGTGATCCCGAAGTTCACACATTATACTCAAATTTTAACGTAAAATGGAGTTCATAACTCACGCATCATAGAAATACAAAACATGCAAATCAAATTCGCATACAAAAGGTATCCATCATGTGAACACTAACACAATGTATAACAAATGGTTTAACACGAAACCACACAAGTTAGTAAGTATTCTCCAAACCTATTTCAGATATTCATAGGAGTTTTAGGAACAACTCTTAAAGCATCGGTCTCTTAAATAACAAACCCTCTGAATCAAAGTCTGATCTTGCATTGCTTTCTTGCAAGTACAATGATGACTCATGTTGCCCCTAGCGATCTTGTGGTCTTCTTCACCAAATTGTCCACGTAAAATGGAGATCAAGATACTCTCTACCTAGAAACCAAATTTGCCATACTAAATCAAGTCCTTCTCATGCATGAAGCATGAAGGATAATCCATATTCTCTCACGATTAGCCAAGCCAACTGATATCATGAAGTGGGAAAGAAGGTGGATAGTTAGTAGTATTTGGAGAGGGAGAGGAGACAACCACAAAGAGATCCTTATACTTTCTTTTCTCTTAAACTTTTCAAGACTATTGATCTCTCTTGGGATTAAAAAATTGTTCTTCTTCGAGAGAGACCAAACCCCTCTTTATATATACGGTGTGGTTGTCCATGAGGTGTCTTACTCCTCACAGTAGAAAACCACATCATGCCCTCTCGTTTCCTTTTGGTGGCTAAGATCCAATCCCAATCCTTCAAGTAGTTGGCTAACTAATTAGCCAACATTGCCATCAAGATTATAACCAATTAAGAGAGTCACGATAGAATTTTATGGAGTCAACAAACTTGGCTTTCAACTTTTTATTTATCTAACTCACTTGGACACTGGATGATGGGTGCGGGTGGATCGTACTATGTCCAAGATTGCTGCAAATAACAAACTTAAACAAGCATAACAGTACATAGCACTTTCAATCACAAGATAGCCGATCAAACCACAAGTGCATAAGGATTTAACGTGAAAATCTTCCTAGGTAAAAGCCACAACCTAAGTCATCAAACTCAGGCTTTCTACTTGATTTTCATAGGTCTTACCACTAAACGTGATTTACTTACGCGGGAAACCCAATTGTTTTACAACCTGAGTTGATTAGGTGGTCAACTCAACTGTTTATAGAAATAATCATAACAACCTAATTATCAATGTAAATATGCAATGAATAATATGAGGTAAAACTAAAACAATCTTGCAGAACAAGGAGTGTGCTCGTAAGAATCAAACACAAAGAACCAGAGTTGCCAGAATGAACAATGCCTCAGAAAATAGCCTTTCGATCTTTCTCTCAATGTATTAATGAATCCATGATTCATCTACTCTATATGGAGGTTTTAGCAAAATCTCCTTAATAAATCACTAATTAAACTCCCTAAAATCAATAAGTTAGCACTTATTAACTGTACTAATATCATGGTTTACAATCTGTAAATAATTAACCCTAGATGAATCTTTTTTATTTTTTGAGTAAATAACCTAATTCTTTCTCCAATTTATTCTTTAATTAATTAACTAATATATCATAAATAATTAAAATCCATAAAAAGATCAAAATTAAAAGAAATAAAATGTCCAACATCGTATATTTTGTAAATATTTTATCTTTGTTATTTTTTATTTTCCCTTTTCTAACCTATAAAAATGCATAAAAATTAGATTAACTGTGTATATATTGTATTAAATTAATACACTAATTAAAATCAAATTAAAAATAAAAAAAATTACAAATTGCAAAATGCGGTATTTTATTATCTGTAAAGTACCTCCAAAAATATGTTTTATGCAGTTGTCCTCTTTTGATTTTGAGTCCTTCATGAAAGTTATAGATCATGTCAAGACGAGCAACTTTCGTGTTGACTACTTTTTATTTGACTTCATTTACTATATATATTTTATTTTTCTTTTATTTAATCCTTAATTTAATTTTTTTAATTTAATTAATTAATTTATTTATTTTACTTATATTATATTATTTTATTATGAATTTCCTTCTCCCTTCTTTTTCTCCTTCTCTTTCTTTCCCTCTCCCTTCTCACTCTCTCTACCTCCCCAGGTCACGTGCATAACACGTGACCCCCTGCCCTACCTACATCTCTCCGGACTCATGTGCCATGCACGTGCTGCCCTCCCTCTCAACACGCATATGCATGGCACATGGCCACCTCCTCCCTCACCACTCATTTTCCTGCAACATTCCACATGCACCTCCTCCGCTCGTTGACCCTCCGCCTTCCCCCCCTCTGTCGCAACCGCCGTTGATACACCTCCCTCTACGCTAGGAGGCTTGGACCAGCGAAGGATCTATCGCGACCACGTGGAGGCTCAGCCCCGAGCCTTTGCCTCGTCAACTGAGCCTCCAGATCACATGTGCTTAACATGTGCGACCATGGAAGAATTGCACCCAAGACCCTTGTTTTGTAGAAAATAATGAAAAACCCCCGCCAGTTGTAGTCACTGCACGACACATGAATTTTTGGAGAAATTGCTTCAGGATCCATGAGGGTTTTGGTTATTATAGATAAATCCCTCTTGGGATCGCTTTGAGAGAAAACTTATCTTTTTACTGCATTTCAATCCCTGCTACTTCATTTTATCATATCTTTCTATACGAACTCCAATTTTCGGTCATAATTTGTCATTTTAAAGCTCATTTAATGCTTTATCTTTTTTATCCAACACGAGAACAAATCATATGTTGATTTATATCGAATTTTATTTGAGGAGAATTTTGATCATTATAGGTTGATTGTTGACATAGTTTGTGCTATTATATATTGAGAAATTATTGATTTATTATGCAGGGGTTCTAGTGAGGTTTTTAATCAGATCAATCCTCTTGTGACTATTTATGATCACTCTTTTGAGGATTTAATTTCCGCAGTTGATTTAATTATAATGATTTTATATGATTAATTCTCTTCGATAATTGATCTTACTCTATAAGAATTAATTTTTGCAAGGGTGTGTTTGAGGAGCATTTAAATTTTATTCTTGATAGTTTATCTGATCAAACTATATTTATCTGAGGATTAAAATGGGAGAATTTTGAGGTCACTATTTAAGGATAATTTCCGATCTCCTTATTAATCATCTAGCCTACAGTTTGGATTCGCTCTAATAGATATATTTCTTGAATCATTCTTATTTGATATGTGATTTTTAGTTTGAGGATATTGATTTTTTATTTGATTAAAATTAAATAAATCTAAGATCCGAGGCTTGCTTACTAATTTGCATGGCATCTTCATCATCACATTGCATTTCATTATTTTAATTTTATTTGCTGACACAAACATTAACCTAGCATTTAATTATTGGAATCAATTTAAAACCAAGCAACTATAAATCCTCGTTCCCTATGTTCGACCTTGGTGGACTTGTCAAGTAAAAATTATCCACAACATTCGAAGATTGTGATTTTTGACGAATCGAAATTTATCTCCTGTACTACGATAATACAACCTTATTTAAGAGACAGATTTTCATGTTCATCAAATGGCATCGTTGTCAGGGAACGAAGAATTTTTAGGGTTTTAAATTATAATTAATTTTGTAAAATTTATTTTTGTCTATTTCTCTTTTTCCCTCTTATTTTGCATTTTATTTGCATTTTCATCCGTTACTAACCGTATCTTCTCTCTTCGTACATAACTCGAAGCAATTCTTGGACATAAATTCAAGGATCTGAGAAGAAGAAGATTGTTTCTATTTTTGTGTGAGAGAGAGAGCTAGTTTAGATTTTATTTTCTATATCATTTACATGGTCCCTCTCTTTGTACCCTCAAACTTGTAATTATTTGGACCGTATTCACTATGGTGTGTTGGGTCTTTTTTAGCCCCTATATGCGGTTAGGACCCGACTTAAGTGACGTAGGAATTAGGCACACATACTCTAACTTAGTTATTTATTCTTGATTGTGCTCGTAATTCGTAGGCCATAATTTCGCTAACTATAGACAATGGTAGATATTTCAACTTCATCAAATTCCAAATCCATTCTTCACTGCTAATATAACTATCTACTTAGGGCATTTTTCCCTGTGCATAACATTTAGTGTAAATTTAAATTCCTTGTATTGAATACGCATGAATATTGTAAGGAATCAATGTAAGTCTTCTTCTTAAGTACACATCATTGATTTAACGCTTGCATTGGATTTTTCGATTCTTCCCTCCTCAATTTTTACAACTCAGGGATTAAAGAAATTGGGACTACTTGTTAGGCTTGAATTTTTATGCTTAGATAAGACTGAAGTGGTAACCTTAAATTAAAATTAGGACCGCTAATCGAGGTGATTGTAAATAAATTGATATAAAATACACCCTTATGTCTAGTGGAGAAGAACCCACCCATTGTTTGTAAGGACATGAATCACACTCTTAGGGAAGAGCTAAAAGTCTGAAGTTTTCGTTTTGACTACTAAATTTAAAAAGGACTAGCTACTTCTCAGTGAGGGTACTGAGATCTCCCTTAGCAGATTGGGTGGTTAAAGGACAATGCATACGACATCATCTTAAAGTAACACGGCTAGTCGTTCTACAATCTGTACTTACACCCATACTGGCTGAAAGTGGATGCAACTATACGTATGAATTTGGACCAGTCTTTATGAAAATCTTTGGTGCCTAATCTCTGCTCAGTCTTCTCAAATATTTTTTGGTCATTAAATTAAAATTGAAAAGATAAACGATCGAACTCTATCATGCCTTCACAAGTATTGAGTGGTGAATCTTGGGGTTTAGATTGTGTTTGCATGAGGTGTTTATTTTTGACTCGACCCTCGTGTTGTTATTTATTCTCTTGATATCGGAGATGGATTTCTATGGAGATTTTCAGTTGGACCATGCAGACACCTTATGGAACGCCTTAAATTTTACGTCTCTTCAGATTCGAGATGACCTTCTTCTCAAACCCATCCGGTCTTGGGATGACCCTCCTCTCCAGTCCCTCTTAGGGTTCAGTCAATCTCGGACTAACCCTCTTTTCTTCTCTCCTCTTACCAAAGAAACTTTTGTCTTTGGTAGAAATCCTAAACCTTGTAGCTATGTATCTAACCCGGACCTATCTTCTTCCAAAGGTGAAAAGGAAATAAAGATGCCTCCCTAAAGGAACCCTATTGAAGCATAGTTGCGATTGAGTCTCTAAATAAAGAGACCTCCTGTCTCAAGTCCGATCCAACGGAGGAGACGCTTGCGAGTGTGTTTATGAGACACATGCTCCTTGCAATCCATGTTGATGATCCAAGCCAAGATTCTCCTTATCTCGTCACACGAGATCGGATGGCTTCTTCATGAGCGAGGCACACCGAAGAAGACGGAGATCGATGGGCAAACAATCCAGCAGCATAACGACGATGTAATGTTGGTGGCGATTTTCTCTCTAGGGATATAGAGGATGGCCACCAAAGGGAGAGAGAGAGGTGGAGTGAGAATGAGAGAGAGAGAGAGAAAGCTTATAGATTGATGTCCTTTGAAGAGCAAGGGGTGCCTCTTCTTATATAGTATTTTGAGATTCATGGATCACAATTCATGGACAACACAAAAACAATAGATGAGATTGATTTGTATTTCTTTCAGTAGCCTTGTTGTAGAAACATAGTAATAATTAATTTACTTTAATTAATATATATCGATACATCAATATAAATTAATTTCAAATCAAATCAATCAATCTTGGAGATAATGAGAAGATTGACCATCACCCCTAAAAACAGGGGGGGCGACCACTCCATCCCAATGGATGTTTGTAGTCGTCCACCCTTTTACGGTGAAATAGGTCAATTATCTCATGATATCTCATTATATCATCAGATCTCATTATCGCACGATATCTCCAAGATTTACAATAACATTTGTTGCAAATTATCTCAAAAAATAAATCATAATTATCTAATGAATATTGCAATCATGCCATTGGAAAATCGTGAATCACATTCACATCCCAAAACAAAATGTAAATTAGATTTTCAATTAATCATCTAATGTGAATCCAATTCACATCAATAGTTAATTAACAAATATAAATCACAATAGACTCTCTCTCACATATATTATAAATCACATTTATAATATATATATGATTAATATGGATAGAGATATCCACATTATTCATATCCATGATAATTAAATCACATTTAATCAGACTGGATATCTATTCTCATGTGCTCAAATAATATGAATCACATTCACCATCTTTGATAATTAAATTACATTTAGTTATCTTAGATAAGTCTCTTTATAATATGAATCAAATTCACATTATTCATGATAATTAAATGACATTTAATTATCAATTTTCTCATTTCTTGCATACATATATCAACAATGAAATTATCCATGAACTCTTTCAAGGATAGCGCGCTTTCTCCTCGGATACTTGGAGATAAGGACAATGCGATTATATTGTTCCACATATAGTAAGTTGGATATTGAGATCACATCTCAAATCCAGATCTTGAGGACATCTCATATCTTCTTGATTAAATCAAGGCTGTAAATCTAATCTTCTCATTGCATCTAAATAACATTCAGATCTATGTCCAACATTTGTACCAAGATCAGATCACTTCTCTAGGAGAGGAGTCACTGAATTCCAGACATGTTTCATCACTCCCTCGAAATGGAAGTATCACGGTTATACAATCGTGATCACATCACCCTCAGGTATTCCTAATCTTGTACATCCTGCATACTGGAAGATCAAGAATAAATTCAAAGTTTTAGATCTATTTAAACTGTCTCCTTCAAGGTTTTGTCATTAAGGTTCTCATTTGATCATTGGGAGTTGGCAAAGAAGTATATGACGAGATCCTTAAGCGCATCACGGAAGCGTGAGGATCGCATCGTATGAGATCGGGAGAGACTAGTCGTACTAGTCGCTCGATGCAGCGGAAATTAAAATTTTCATGTGATGAAACCACATGATTCAAGAAAACTTCACGAATCGTTTCGTCTAAATCACAAACAAGTAATAAGATTACCTCTTGAAGCGTGGTTGTGATCGAGTCTCTAAACGAAGAGACCTCCTGTCTCAAGTCTGATCTGACGGAGGAGACGCTTGCGAGCGCGTGGATGAGACGTGTGCTTCTCGCAATCCATGTTGATAATCCAAGGTATGGATCTCCTTATCTCGACAAACGAGATACGACGTCTTCTTCATGAGCAAGGCACGACAAAGTAGACAGAGATCCACGAGCAACCAATCATGCAACATAACGACGATGCTGCGGTGATGGAGAATCTCTCTAGTGCATCCATGGTGGATGGCCACATGAGAGAGAGAGAGAGTGGGCATGTAGAAAGAGAGAAAGAGACTTATGTTCTCATTGTGTTGTTGTAACCAAGAAGAGCAAGGGGTGCCTCTCCTTTTATAATATTTTGGGATCCATGGATTTCAATCCATGGGACAACACAAATCCAATGGCTTACATTGATTTGTGTTTCTTTTAATGGCCAAGATTTTGTTGGTAAAAAACCAACAACAATTAACTTAATTTAGATTATATATATTGATAAATCAATATGATTTATTCTCAACTTAAATCAATGAAGTATGGAGATTTATGGAATGAAGATTGCCTCCTTCCATAATATGAGATTTGGTGGCAATCTCATGTAATCACATGAGATTACATTATTCAATGGAAATGTCCAAGATTTACATCAACACTTGTTGTAAATTATTCTACAAAAATAATTCATAATTATTTTGTAAATATTGCAATCTTGTCATTGGAAAATTATGAATCACATTCACACCCAAAATAAAATGTGAATTACATTTTCAATTAATTGTCCAATGTGAATCCAATTTACATCAACATTTAATTAACAAATGTAAATTACAAATAGCTCTCTCTTATATATTATAAATCACATTTATAATATATATGACTAATATAGATATTGCTATCCACATTATTCATATCCATGATAATTAAATTACATTTAATTATCTTGGATCTCTATTCTCATGTGCCCAAATAATATGAATCACATTCACATTATTCACATCTTTGATAATTAAATCACATTTAGTTATCTAAGATAACTCTCCTTATAATATGAATCAAATTCATGTTATTCGTGATAATTAAATCACATTTTATTATCCATTTTCTCAGTGCTCAGATACTTATATCAACAATGAAATTATCCTGAACTCTTTCAAGGATAATGCACTTTCTCCACGGATAATTGGAGATAAGGACAGAGCGATTGTGTTGTTCCACGTATAGTGACTTGGATATTGAGATCATATCTCAAATCCAGATCGCAGGCCTCCCATAGATGCTTGATTAAATCAAGATGGCAAATCTAATCTTCTCATTGTATATGAATCACATTTAGATCAATGTACAACATTTGGACCAAGATCTGATTACTTCTCTACTGAGAGGAGTCACTAAAATCCAGACCCGTTTCATCACTCCCTAGGAGTGGAAGCGTCATGGTTATACAATCGTTTATGATCACATCACCCTCAGGTATTCCCAATAAATGTACATCCTGCATACTGGAAGACTCAGAAAAAAATTGAAGAATTAGATCAACTTTACACTGTTTACTTCAGGGTTTTATCAGTAATTTTCTCATTCGATCATCAGGAGTTGGTATCAATCATATACTGTCAAAAAGCGTATATCATACCTAGGTCTTGATCGCATACTTTCCAAAAGTATATATCAAACCTACAAATTCAGTCAAGCTTCCAAAGAGAGACGACCGTGCACGGAATTTGATTCTTCCCAATATCTCATGAGTGAGCTTATGTCTTCTGGTTCAGAAACTGAACCCGTATGATCCCTTTGAGAGATCGTATTACTCATATGCCGTTACATGCACACCAGCGCGTCGGTGTATAGACTTTGATTAGGTCATCAATCTATTGGTCTGCCAAATGTATATACTCATACATATAGTAACACATCTGTCTCCGGTCAGAGGATGTGTCTTGACAGCATATGATATAGTTTTTAGTTATCTCGATCTCGTTAAGTCAACTCTTTGACCTAACTAATCTGACACCTCCGAATCTCTATTCCTATGCAGAGGACCTACATCAAGAGGTTGGTCAGATATCAACCTAGCTGAGAAAGGATTGCCATCTCCTACCCATGCTGGAGATCATCTCTTAACAATCATTTGACGGTGCTTGATGAGTCCTCAATCTAAGCCTTTATATATTCATCCAAGCACCAACTGCTATGATTCAATAGTTGAATCAACAACTGTATGATTATTAAGATGGTCATGGTACATAACCCCAGTTGTACTAAGGGACCTATTATGCAAACTATTTATTCTTCATTTCAGATCAAGGAATGATATTTGCAATAACATTTCATAATGGCTCACCATGGGCTCGCATGTCCAACAATCTCCCACTAGCCCAAAGAGCCATTAATGGGCTAATCATTTAAACATGCACTCATGTGACAATCATTGGCTATTTAGAAAAATAGCTAGGTAAGATTATCAGTCACTCTGTTCCCAAGAGAATACGCCAGGTCCTTTTACGACACTTGCATATCCCTAGTAATAGTGCTCGCATCTAATGCGAATGTTGCATCTTATGCAACCAATATTCAATCTTGTTAGTTATAGTGTCCTTGACACTACAACTTAATAATTATCATAACCAGTATTTCCATAATCCTTATCAGAATACCCTTATTCCTGGAGATCTCTATCTCCAAAGTTATCCAAAGTTAAGACCTTTTAAATCACTATCCATGAAGTCTTAATTTCTTGAAGATAAGACTTAGAGATCAATATCTTGAAAGTCTTGTCATATTTAAAGATTTTGTTATTACTGCAATCAAGTGTTTTATCTCCATAGTAGGACTAGTAACAGTTTACTACTCCCACTGCATGGTTGTTATATGGCTTTTGTACACATCTAGCATACACTCAGCTTCTCATAACAGTTGCATAAGTGCAATCAGTTCTACCATTCACTTCCTCAACTCTTTGAGGTGCTATCCCTTTAGATAGGTCAGTACCAAATCTTAAGGGAAGGAAGCCTTTATTAGAATTTCCAAGAATGGAATATGTCCAAGGTGTATTATAAATGTGACAGTCCCAATACCCTCTTCTCTTTGCTTCTGAACAACTTCAGAACTAAGATCTAAGAGGTATCCTTGAAATCATATTTCAAGATATGGAATAACCAGTATATAAAACACTTATTATCATCATCCTTATATCATTTTAAAATGATTAGGATATTATCTACATTGAGCACTATAAACACAATGGCACTCCCACTAAGCTTCACATGGTTCATCAAGATTATATCTGAAATCATAACATTTACAATTTCATCAAATCTTATGTTCCAGCTATAAGAAGCTTATTTGAGTCCATAGATGGATTTCTTTAGCTTGCACATCTTACTTTCCTCAACCATGAAGCCATGGGACTACTTCATGTGAATATTCTCATAGAGGTATTCATAGAGGAATGCAATCTTGACCTCCATCTTGAAGATGTCACAGTCAAGTTGTGTAGCTATAGTTAGCAATATTCTGATGAGTTTAAGCATGGTCACTGAAGATCAAGTCTCATTGCAAGCAATGTCTTCTCTTCAAACGTGTAGCTCTTGGCTACGAGCCGTGCTTT
The DNA here is from genome assembly GCA_037367405.1 of Ottelia alismoides. Lineage (NCBI taxonomy): Eukaryota > Viridiplantae > Streptophyta > Magnoliopsida > Alismatales > Hydrocharitaceae > Ottelia > Ottelia alismoides. The sequence goes on from JAZKJV010011023.1 coordinate 602,071, forward strand.
GAAGGTCTCTACCTTATCATTAGGCTCCCTTTCTCTTGAAGATCCATTTACACCTTTACAGGTCTTACCCATATAGGTGGATCCTCGAGGGTCCACATACAACACTTGTATATGAAGTCTACTTTAGACTTTATGGCTAAAATCCATCTTTCCATGTCATGATTCTCATGAGCTTCATCATATGAAATCCAATCATTGTCAGACTTAACTGACACATGGAATACATCGTCAAACTCATTTGAAGAGGTATTAGTGTTTCGTCTTTTACTATCCTTTTAGTTTCCGATTTCAGGAGCCTATTATCATATCAAGATTAAATGAGTTCCTTTACTTTATTTTCATATTGATTCTCGAGAGAGTCATCCTCTAAGAATCACATTCTCATACATGAGATCTTTTAAGAATCCCAAGGACATAAAGTAGGTATCCAATACCATCCTTTATTTTCCTAATGAAGTAGCACTCTCTAGTGCTAGATTCCTGCTTATATGCATGGAACCTTATTAATGATATACATTGTAGTCTCTACTACACATATATACCTGGAAACTAAGGGATAATTATGCTAAAACTCATCACTGATAAGATCATGTCACACATGATCCAATTGTATCTACCTATAACTTTATTGAGTTAAGGTGTGTTAGGAGGATTGAGATAGAAATGATATTCATATCTCCATAAGGTATTCTTTGAATTTATCTAACATGTACTTGCTACCTAGATTAGATCAAATTCATTTTATCTTCCTTCAAACTTTGGTTCTAAACCAAAATAATGAAATCTTCGAACATTTCAAAGGTTTCTTAGGTGAAGAGAAAAAATCTCATATCATACATAGTCATCAATGGATATCACATATCCATAATGTTTACTATGATATAGATGATCTACATACATCAATATGTATGAGATCTTGAATACCTTGACATCTTACACCTTTCCCAAGGAAGGGTGTATTGGATATATTTTTACTTTTGAATACAATATTCATAAGTATGTAAGTTTCGAATATTTAGACATTCTAAAGTTTCATTCTTACTTGTCTATTGATCAAATCAACATGCAAACGTCCAAAGCTTGATGCCAGATCATTGTCAAATGATCTTTATCCTCTTATTGATCTTTAAAGTTTTAATTTAATTATTAGAAATGTTAATGAACCATTCATTAATATTCTATTTCGGTAGAGTCCTCTAGATGTTAGATTACTTTCTGAAATATATCCATCATAACTCTTTATGATAGGCCCATTCCAGAATTCATGTTTATTTCCAACATTTAGGAACAAACAATGAGTGTATTCTGATATCTAGGTCATAAAGACATTCTCTAAGACCAAGGGCTCTCCCATTGAAATTATGAAGTCTATTGATCCAATGCAAATTGTTGCAACAATTGCATCAATTCTAACATGGATGACCATCAAACCTTAAGATCAAATTTCTAATCTTCTAATATATATGCAACCAATTGCAAGTGTCATTAGAAGATTGAGATACAATTATTGGACTTTATCTTATTAAATAAGAAAGTCAATTTCAATGATTTATGTAATTATTTTGATGCTCTATCCGAGTCCTTCTCTAAGGATTCTAGATAGACTTGATCGTCATACTATCAACACATCAAATTATTACAGTGTTGGCATTTATCCAACTATTTGAATGCCATATGGAATTCATAGAAGTACGGTAAACTCTTTGACTATCCTTCTCATCTTGGGTCTGACCCATGCTTTCATTGCGCTCCCTATATCTATAAACAACCATTGCTTAAAACTAAGGATCTCTTATGTTAAATTCAAAAGAAGTCAATGTAAGAGTATTTCAACATTTATGCATGCTTCATTAAATTCATACAATATGAATATTATGAAACTTCACGAATGACTAGAGTATAGACAGTAGATTGATGGCACTCATCATGTCTACATCCATCTAGACTCTTAAAAACATTGGTTCAGGTAGGTATTCAAACATTTTGAATACATCATCTTATATAGAGCCACCATTCTACATGATACAATGAACCATCTTATTCATGATAAATGACAAGAGCACATATGTATGCCAGAATATCTTCATTGATTTTATAAGGATTATTTGACAATTACGATCATCATCGACATGTCACTTCCAAAGTACATCCGATGAGAGATCAAGACTATAAAGACATATAAATCACAGGGTTGTAGTCCTATTATTTATTTAATTGTCATTCCTCATTATTATGAAGAGACTTACACATTGCAACCACATACATTATGTGTCCAACTACAGGTACAATATCTGGATCATGGGTCCAATCCATGATATCATACTGTTTATCATTGAGTATAGTATTGAGTGGGATTAATGAAGGAATATCTGAAATAAGAAATTTGCATAAGTGTATATATTTATATATATACATATTTTACTTTGATTTAGGAATTTTTATATCAAAGTTGTCTTGCCTTGTCAACATTGAAAGTTCATTCCATTAATCACTTTCAGTGTAAGAGATATACTTACCATTATATCTCAGCAAGATTTCGGATCTCCTTACTTATCTTTGTTACATCCCAATAATATGAGAACCTGTAACTCGGATAAAAAGAAGCGGGAACATATTCCGCCTTGCAAGTCCAACTTGCATCTCCCAATTAGGTCTTTAACACCCGGGCCCACCACCCCTAAGGCGATGTTGACCAGTCATTAATTGAACCAACCTTCAACATGAATATAACTCGCTATACGCAATCCAATATCGCCCCGATAATATGAGGACCCGATATTGGGGTCACTACGCATACGTCCTCAATCTTTAGAGAAGCGAAGAGCCTGATCCAAATGGATTGTATGCAGAAGCTATCACATCGGACAGGCGTCTCCTACATACAATATCTGGCGACGGAACCCTTCGCCTTGACAGGAGACCATGGATGTCACTTATGTGATCCTCCATAACATATCCAAATTCTAATTAATCATTATGAATCATATTCATTACGATTAATTCTTCCAAGGTAAATAACATATCTATTCATAACAGAGTGTTTTAATTTTAATTGGATTCCAATTAATCTATTTATATTAAATTAATGATCCAATTAATATCCAACAAACATTCTTAATTGTTACTTGAATTATGGTATTATCTCAAATACGTATTATTTTGTGTTTTAATAATTAGAAATACATCATGATTGGTTAAGCATTATACTAACCCTACCCGCTATCATGGCCAGTACCGACGGGAGTGGGACAGACTGCACACGGTGCAACCTGCTATCCCAACGCTCCCCGAACCATATCCACCTCGGGAAAGGATAATGCAAAATAGATCACTTTGTACTTGAGATGATCATCAATTCTTCAACCGAAATTATACCATATAATAACAATCAAAACAATTTTGATTAACATTATAATGAGATTTGCTAAACAAATCATAAATCCTATTCAAGCAACATGTTTGTTGGAATGTAGATCATGTAACTAATTAGTGATCTAGATTACATCTAATCAAATTATTGGTTAAGGTAATGTCATTTATGGAAATAATTATCATCAAATATTTCACAAATATTTATTTATAATTATTCTAGGAAATTAAACAATTTAATTTTACTAATTGATTAAATGACAATCACAAGGTTCTTGATTAGGAAAGTATTTCCAACAGTAACCCTCACTTACTAAAAATACATATCTCAATCAATTTAAATCCAAATTAAGCAAAATAAGTTTCTAAAATTTACTAATTTGATTTACAAAAGAATCTAAGTGATTTACACGCATTTAAAAGCATTTCAAATATGCAATTAACATCTTAATTACATCATGATCCGCAGTCCCCGAAACAGTGGATACATGTTCACTAAAATGATCATATCTCAAGCATACGAAATCCAAATTACGTAAACTCAGATCCTACAGTTTCTGTATTTAATTGGGAACAAAATACAATTATTATTTTCGTATTTAAACAAATTAAACAGGGCCGAAAATAATCAGTAAACAGAGATGCGAAAATTGAAATGCAAGAAAACTTTCACAAACCCTAACGAACCCAAGTCATCCTCGGTTCATGGTTCGCATCCAAAACCATCGACCTAAAGCTATGATACCACTTGAAGGATATGGTGATATTCTTAAGTGCATCACAGAAGTGTGAGGATCGCATCGTATGCGATCGGGAGCGACTAGTTGTATTGGTGGCTCGATGCAGCAGAAATTAAAATTTTCATGTGATGAAAACACATGATCCAAGAACACTTCTCGAATCATTTCGTATAAACCACAAACAAGTAATAAGATGACCTCTTGAAGCATGATTGTGATTGAATCTCTAAACGAAGAGACCTCCTATCTCAAGTTCGATCCGACGGAGGAGAAGCTTGCGAGCGCGTGGATGAGACGCGTGCTTCTCGCAATCCATGTTAACAATCCAATCCACGGATCTCCTGATCTCGAAAAACGAGATACGACACCTTCTTCACGAGCAAGGTACGCTGAAGTAGACGGAGATCCATGAGCAACCGATCAGGCAGCATAACGACGACGCTGCGGCGATGGAGAATCTCTCTAGTTCATCCATGGTGGACGACCACATGAGAGAGAGAGAGAGAGTGGGTGCGTAGAAAGAGAGAAAGAGACTTATGTTCTCATTGTATTGTTGTAACCAAGAAGAGCAAGGGGTGCCTCTCCTTTTATAATATTTTGGGATCCATGGATCTCAATCCGTGGGACAACACAAATCCAACGGCTTAAATTGATTTGTTTTCTTTTAATGGCCAAGATTTTGTTGGTAAAAAACCAACAACAATTAACTTAATTTAGATTAAATATATATTGATAAATCAATATAATTTTTCTCAAATTAAATCAATCAAGCACGGAGATTTATGGAATGAAGATTGCCTCCTTCCATAATATGGGATTTGGTGGCAATCTCATGTAATCTCATGAGATCTCATGAGATTACATTATTCAATGGAAATGTCCAAGATTTACAACAACACTTGTTGTAAATTATTCTACAAAAATAACTCATAATTATTTTGTAAATATTGCAATCTTGTCATTGGAAAATTGTGAATCACATTCACACCCAAAATAAAATGTGAATTACATTTTCAATTAATTGTCCAATGTGAATCCAATTCACATCGACATCTAATTAACAAATGTAAATTACAAATAGCTCTCTCTTATATATTATAAATCACATTTATAATATATATGACTAATATGGATATTTTTATCCACATTATTCATATCCATGATAATTAAATCACATTTAATCATCTTGGATCTCTATTCTCATGTGCCCAAATAATACGAATCACATTCCCATTATTCACATCTTTGATAATTAAATCACATTTAGTTATCTAAGATAACTCTCCTTATAATATGAATCAAATTCATGTTATTCGTGATAATTAAATCACATTTTATTATCCATTTTCTCAGTGCTCAGATACTTATATCAACAATGAAATTATCCTGAACTCTTTCAAGGATAATGCACTTTCTCTGCGGATACTTGGAGATAAGGACAGAGCGATTGTGTTGTTCCACGTATAGTGACTTGGATATTGAGATCATATCTCAAATCCAGATCGCAGGCCTCCCATAGATGCTTGATTAAATCAAGATGGCAAATCTAATCTTCTCATTGCATATGAATCACATATAGATCAATGTACAACATTTGGACCAAGATCTGATTACTTCTCTACTGAGAGGAGTCACTAAAATCCAGACCCGTTTCATCACTCCCTAGGAGTGGAAGCGTCATAGTTATACAATCGTTTATGATCACATCACCCTCAGGTATTCCCAATACCTGTACATCATGCATACTGGAAGACTCAGAATAAAATTGAAGAATTAAATCAACTTTACACTGTCTACTTCAGGGTTTTATCATTAAGTTTCTCATTCGATCAATGGGAGTTGGTATCAATCATATACTTTCCAAAAGCATATATCATACATAGGTCTTGATCATATATTTTCCAAAAGTATACATCAAACCTACAAATTTTGTCAAGCTTCCAAAGCGAGACGATTGTGCACGGAATTTGATTCTTCCCAATATTTCATGAGTCAGCTTATGTCTTCTGGTTCAGTAACTGAACCCGTATGATCCCTTTTAAAGATCGTATTACTCATATGCCCTTACATGCACACCAGCGCGTCGGTGTATAGACCTTGATTAGGTCATCAACCTATTGGTCTGCCAAATGTACATACTCAGACATATAGTAACATATTTGTCTCCGGTCCGAGAATGTGTGCATGTATCATGACAACGTATGATATAGGACTTTAGTTATCTCGATCTCGTTAAGTCAACTCTTTGACCTAACTAATCTGACACCTCCGAATCTCTATTCCTATGCAGAGGACCTACATCAAGAGGTAAGTCAGATATCATCCTAACTGAGAAAGGATTGCCATCTCCTACCCAGGCTGGAGATCATCTCTTAACAATCATTTGACGATGCTTGATGAGTCCTCAATCTAACCCTTTAGATATTCATCCAAGCACCAGCCTCTATGATTCAATAGTTGAATCAACAACTATATGATTACTAAGATGTCCATGGTACATAACCCTAATTGTACTAAGAGACCTATTATGCAAGTTATTTATTCTCATTTCAGATCAGGGAATGATATTCGCTATAACATTTATTGCATAATGGCTCACCGCGGGCTCGCATGTCCAACATGTATCGATCATATACTTTCCAAAAATATATATCATACCCAGGTGTTGATCATATACTTTCCAAAAGTATATATCAAACCTTCAAATTCAGTCAAGCTTCCAAAGAGAGACAATTGTGCATGGAATTTGATTTTCCCAATATTTCATGAGTGAGCTCATGTCTTATGGTTCAAAAATGAACCTGTATGATCCCTTTTAGAGGTCGTATTACTCATATGCCCTTGCATGCACACCATCGTGCTGGTGTATAGACCATAGTTAGGCCATCAACCAATTGGTCTGCCATATGTACATACTAAGACATATAATAATACATCTGTCTCTGGTCATAGGATGCTTGACTATATCATGACAACATACGACATAGGTCTTTGGTTATCTCGATCTTGTCAAGTCAACTCTTTTGACCTAACTAATTTGACACCTCTGAATCTCTATTCTTATGCAGGGGACCTACGTCAAGAGGTCGGTTAGTTATCAACCTTTAGAGAAAGGACCGTCATCTCCTACTCAAGCTGGAGATCCTCTCTTAATAATCATTTGACGGTTCTTGATGAGTCCTCAACCTAACTATTTAGATATTCATCCAAGAATCAGCCTCTATGATTCAATAATTGAATCAACGACTGTAGTCATTAAGAAGGCCATGGTACATAATACTAATTATACTAAGGGATCTATTATGCAAACTAATTATTCTTCGTTTCAGATCAGGGAATGATATTTGCAATAACATTTATTGCATAATGGCTCGTCGTAGGCTCGCATGTCCAACACATTTCTCCAAGATATTGAGCTAGTCTATGACAACCTTTCCCACCCTAGGGTTAGTCAAAAATACATAAGGTTGAGAGTTGTCCCCTTTACCTTAACTGATAAGGTGACTTATTGGCTAAAAAAACCTAGGCGAAGTGGTCATCATATGGGCTACCTTCAAGATGTTGCTTTTAAAGAAGTTCTACCCCGTAAGTAGATTTAACCAAATGAGTATCAAGCTCACAAGCTTCACCCATCTCCCTAAAAAACCATTCTATGAGACCTGGGAGGTTAACATACCTAATTCAGAAATGCTCAGGGCATGACATAAGAAAGATGATGCTAGTCCGGAGACTTGTTAGTGGGCTGAACCCTGCGACGTTAGGGTTAGTGAGTGCCTCCTACGGAGGAAGATACATGGGACGTCATGAGGATACAATTTACAAAGTGTTTAAGAAATTAGCAGAATCCAGCTGGGCACAGACCACAAGCCGGGCCTACATGGCCAGCTCCCTTTCCCTCTTATCTAAAGAGGGATCCAAGAAGACTGTGGACAATCTATCGAATGACCAAAATGCATATATGGGAATAGTTGCTAACAAGCTAACTGTAGTTGAACAGATTTATAAGAAGATGGACGAACTCCATAAGTCATTATGGAGAAACTGGCCAAACTTCCCAAGCAGCTAGAAGAACTGGCTGACAGGGTATCTAAGATACATAACCTGATTACACCCCTTGCCCCCATTCACCAAATTCACTACATCCAAGGGCAAGGGAATGGGCAACAGAGCCACTGGGGTGGAGATCAAATCTTCGCCCAACAAATAGAAGAATCCTCTGCACAAAAGTTTACAAGGAACCTCCACAAGTCACAGAGATAAATAAAGTCTCGTACAATCTGGATCCAATCCACCGACCAGAAACCAACTCTACTCCAAACCCTCGTCTACCACAATCACGACCTAGCTATCAGCCTCAACAACAATAGCAAGATCAATTCCAGTAGTACCATCTGGATTTTCAGAACCTATATCCACAACAGCAACAACAGTACAAGTACTAGGGCCAAAAAAGCCAATACTGGTAGTACTAGCAACCCCAACCCAAGAAAGGACATGATTCTTCTTCTTCGATCTCTCCCAAACTCCAATGAGTGTTGTATTAACTTCATGACATGAGAGTCAATATCAATCGACTCTCCAAGTGGAGATAAGAGTGCACTGCACCCTAAACTACTATCCTAGCTCAAGTCTAAGCCAACCCTAATAATCTTGCACATAAAGATCATGTATCAATCTTGGAATATTCTTTACCAGAATACGAGATCTTTTCGCATACAAATCATATTTCTCTCAGGAGAGGAAATACCATAACTATGCTTGATAGAGCTAAGGAACGCGGTGACAGAGCTCCACTATCCACACCTATGCATACACCTAAGGAAGAATAAGAGGAGTAGAGACTACCAAGTGACAAACTAGAGAACCAAAACACCTCAGAATCAAGCAAGTTTGAAGAAGACAAGGAAGACTAACCGCAGCAACAACACCCCTCACATCCATAAGCATCATTTTCTTTTCCTAGTTTAAGACATAGTCCTAGTCCTAGTGTTAGTTCGAGTAATGTACAAAAAATTTACATTTTCAATAAAAGTGATGATCCAGTTTCTAATCAAGCTCACTCAATAACTTTCCCCCGTTCTCTAATGGCTGGAAAGTAGAAAAATTAAAAAATAAAAATAATATAGAGATGGCTCATATCTGTATAGAAAACATCAAGGCCACTCTATCCTTATACGAGATGATAAAAAGAGATTCAATTTTATAAAATACCTTAAGGTGAGATGCACACCAACAAGGGTCAGCAGAAAGAACTCAAGCTGAATAAAGAAGCATATCCTCTCCATAGCTACATATCGTTTAATAAGGAATGGGCTTTCAAGGAAGAAGAGAGACATTGGTGCACACTTTGTAATTAGACAGATCAATGAAATCAAGTTTATCAGAACTCTATTAGACAACGGTTCCTCTATTAATCTCATGCCCACCACACTTTATGAAAATCTTAATTGGGGACCTCTTAGGAAGTCAAGAGACGTACTTCAATTTGTTGACACATCAACTAAGAGACCTAGGGGAAAGATTAGGAACACTGTAATCAATATCAAGGGACATAATTATACAATGAATTTCACAATGCTTGACATGGATGTCCCTATGAATTGAAAATATTCTCAGATGAACTCAGGGAGACCCTTCCTTAGGACACTTGGAGACCTATTTGACTATACTTTGGGAAAATTCTAATTCGGAGATGTTGAACTAGAAATGAAGCAGACTAGATTCAGAGACCTGATACAGAATCTAGCACCGAGTTAGGAAAATTTTAGTTAGAGGAAAATTGTAGCACACTAATGATAGTCGGGCCTTGGAGACATAACCCAACAACAATCACAGAATCACTCTCATCTGGAGAGGACATTGTCAATCAGTTAGTCTGCCAGCTCATTCAAGAAAATGATACTCTCTATGCATCCTCCTACACTCCTGAAGACTCTGAGGTCCATGTAGACTGGTCAGTCCCATCTCTTTTAGGACAATCTCGAAGTAAGGAAGACGGGTCAGACACAAATTTTGCCGAAATACTACATATATTTACCGATTCGACCTCTGAAGCCGTTCAGTTGGCAGCAAATGATGATACATATGATCCATCCACAGCACAAACCAGATTCAACAGTGATAGATCCAAATTTCTTGGACAATACTGATATACCCGAGCTCAAACCATTGCCCCCTACTAAAAAATATGCCTTCTTTATGGACCTAAGGGAATGTTTTCGGTCATCATAAACCCACATCTGACCAAAGAGAAGGAACCCCGCCTGCTAGAAGTTTTAGAGAACAAGCACAAGGCCATAGGCTGGAGATTGTCGGATCTGCAAGGGACCAACCCAACTCTCTGTTCACACCATATATACCTTGAGGAAAATGCCAAATCCTCCCTTGAATTTCAGCGTAGGATGAATCCAAATTTACGGGAAGTGGTTAAATTGAAATTGAGAAATGGTGTAAAGCGGGGCTCATTTATCCCATCTTATACTCCAAGTGTATGTCACACTTACACGTAGTCTCAAAGAAGTCGGGACTACATATTGTGACCAAAGAGGAGGGAGAAAAGATCACGATATGAGTACCCATGTCGTGGCATATCTATGTGAATTACATGCACTTGACTTCCATTTATTGGTCAAATTTTGGCAAGATTGGTGGGAAGAGAATACTTTTTCTTTTTGGATGGGTACTCGGGCTACAATCAAGGAGCCATTACCCTCGAGGACCCAGAAAAGATACTGTTTACATGTCCCTTCGGTACTTACGCATTCAAGCGCATGCCTTTTGGGCTATGTAACACCCTCGACACTTTTCAACAATACATGATTGTGGTATTTGTTGAAGTGATTAGTGATTTCCTAGAAGTCTTTATCGATAACTTCTCCGTCCATGTAATTCATTTAATGATTGTCTTATGCACCTAGACAGAGTCCTCAAGAAATGTAGGGAGGTTAATCTGGTGCTCTCCTGGGAGAAAAGTCATTTCATGGTAAAGGAGGGCATCGTGTTAGGGCATGTCATCTTCGAGAAGGGAATGGAGTTTGATTCTGCCAAGGTGGATGTGATCAAGTAACTCGAGTCACCAACCAATGTAAAGCAAGTGAGGTGTTTTCTAGGGCATGCCAGATTTTATCAGAGATTTATGAAGTATTTTTCAAAAATTGCCCGACCATTGATTGAGCTCTTAGGGAAAGACACTGAGTTCATTATAGATCATAGGTGTCTTGAAGCCTTCAAGCTGCTCAAGAGAAAGATAATGGAATCTCCCATCCTACAAGGCCCCGAATAGTCTCTTTCATTTGAGATCATGACCAACGCTTCTGATTCAGCATTAGGGGTGGTGCTAGGATTCTCTAACAACCATGGATTTGAATATAGTCTTCTCACGATAGACTATTTATCAAGGTGGATGGATGCTATCCCTACTCAAGCCGCAGGCAGCAGAACCATCTATAAATTTATGAAAGATCATACTATTTAGAGGTTTGGGATCTCCAAGGTTCTGATATATGATGGGGGTAGCCAGTTTTTCAACTGGGAGGAGAAGAAGTTGACTAAGAACTATGACATTGAGCAACGCGTTACTAGCCCTTACCACCTACAATCTAATGGCATGGTAGAGGTGTCAAAAAGGGAGGTCAAAGAAATTTTATAGAAGCTAGTCCGCCATGACAGGAAGAAATGGTCCCAACTCCTGGACCAAGTTCTATGGGCTTACAAGACAATTTATCCTATTGGGAACCTCTCCGTTTAGAATGGTATTTGGAAAACCATGTTATTTGCCTGCAGAATTAGTGCATAAATCAAAATGGGCAATCAAATAGATCAACTGGAACTATCACCAAGGAAAGAAGAATAGAGATATGGATTTAAATGAGCTTTCAGAAATCAGAAACCATGCATATGAGAACAACATCATCTATAAGGACAAAGTGTAAATGGCATGATAAGCACATTTAAATAAAGAACTCCCTCCCAGGGCAAAAAGTATGGTTGTTTAATGCAAGGTTGAAATTTTTTCAAGGAAAATTGAAATCAAAATGGACGGGACCTTTCATCATTAGGGAAGTACACAATAATGGCAGTATCACAATCTCTAAGACAGTAGACAAGACACAAACTTTCCTAGTCAATGGGCAACTTCTTAAGCACTTTGTCGAATCACATGAGTAGTTCGTGCAGGTGGAACATATCTTCTTCAAACATGGCATAAAATCCGACAAAATACACCCTTGGCACGTCTAAAACCTTGATAAATGAAGACATCCTCTTCATTGCATCTAGAAGATTCAGTCGATCACTTGTATATCCACCACTCTCGATCATACTTAGGCTGACATGAGCGTAAGTATAGGGGGACCGATATCATTGTGTATTGTTCATCTCTATTCTTTCTTCTCACCCTCGATCGCTCCATTCCTTGCTCTTCTGATATGCTTAAGCCCTCAAAAGCCTACGTATAGGGGGGCGAGTCGACTTCTTTTTCTTTTTCGCTCAACTATACTTAGTACGAACTATGTCTACATTTCACTTTGTGCCATGATAACATAACACAAGCTAAATATAGTGGGGTGTGTTTTTATATATTCTATGTACTTTATCCATAGCTCATGCTTTAATTGTTTCCGTAAAAAAAACAGGTATGGGTGCAAGTTGTATATATTGTGTATAATATACTAAATTTCTTGTGTAAATAATACTTGTTGACAAAAAAACAAAAACAATACTAACTTAAGGTTTTATCCATGATATTTCACTTTCTCGCAAGACTTGAGGAATGAAAGAAACTCGAGTTTTTAAAGGTCCTTTAATTCAGAGTTTATTGGCCTTAGTCATTAGGGTTTGAGACTTAATAATTGACACTTCCCTAGTTTGAATGATTTGAGTGCTATATTGCACTCCCAATCTCTATCTTCTAAGAATATGATCACACATCACTTGCACAACTGCATGAATGATGAGATGAGTTGAGATTTCACTTGAGGGACTGGGACTTGAGATTTGAGTCTGGACATGATTTTATGATACTCAAGGATGGGATAAAGTCAATGAAAGCTTCAAGAAACCTGAGTGTCAGCAAACCCTAGCTAGTATGCAAACAAGTTCACATGCTATCTTTTTATAGTGACCTATGTGTCAGGGTGTAATGAAACTAAATAATTGTTTATCAGTGTGTGCCAACTCTTGGTAAAAGCAGTGGAGCTGGCCAAAAAGAAAAGAAAAAAAAGAATATTAAAAGAAAAGATCTCTCAAACACAAAGTTAAATTAAAAGGGCTTCTATCAAAGGTTAGCGCTCAACCATTTTCAAAGTGTCCAATTGGACTAAAGCTAGATAGGACCAATGAGTCGACCTAGTACCTTAAAAAGGGCTCTGCACTGTAAGTGTATTAAATACTTAAAGAAGATACACCCCGATGTACTCCCAGGAAAACAACTACAGACGACTTAATCTACATTGACGGACACACTGGTCAACACCCAAAAATACATGTGTTGAGTAATAAGACACTTGAGAGGATCCTTGTTCTAATGAGAGGGGGATAAGAAAATACACAATCCTATGTCCTCCATCATTTGGCATGTCATATACACTTTCAATTCTGACGAACTACTGAGACTGTAGACTGAATGCAAGAACCGATTTACTCCCTAGTGTTAAGGAGTAGGCCTTCATGAGAGTTTCTCGAACTTGGACTTTTAGTGCTGTTTCAACTCGACTCTCATGATTGCAGTACACGATAAATGTCATATCTCTTATAGTATATGTATAAATAGAGAGTCTAATAATTAGAGAAGTTGGATTTCTTTTGACTAGTGCCATGATTGAGCTTAGAATTTTAGGACCATTAAAACCCAAGATTCTTTGTGAGACAAGTCATGAAATTTGCACATGCATAGTCCGGGATTCAACCTTCTAACTCACTAAAATTTGCTTGGGAACAAGCATAGGGCTAAGTATAGGGGTAAGATGAATCCATGATTCATCTACTCTATATGGAGGTTTTGATAAAATCCCGTTAATAAATCACTAATTAAACTCACTAAAATAAATTAATCAACACATACTAATTGTGCTAATATCATGGGTTTAAAATGTATAAATAATTAACCCTAAATTAAGATTTGTATTTTCTATGTAAATAACCCAATTATTTCTCCAGTTTATTGTTTAATTAATTAATTAACATAGCATAAAAAATTAAAACCTATAAAAAGAGCAAAATTAAAAGAAATAAAAATATCTAACATTATTTATTTTGTACATATTTATCATTGGTATTTTTAATTTTCCATTTTCTAACCTATGAAAAATCCACAAAACTTAGATTAATTATATATATTATATATACATTAATCCACTAATTAAAATCAAATTTAAATACAAAAATTACAAATTAGAGAATTGTGGTATTTTATTATTTATAGAGTGCCTCCAAAATATGGTTTGTGCAGTTGACCTCTTTTGATTTTGGATCCTTCACAAAAGTTGTAGATCTCGTTGAGACGAGCAACTTTTATGTTGACCACTTTTTCATTTGACTTCACTACTATTTATTTTTGTTTTATTATTTTTTAATTCTTAGTTTTTCTATTTTATTTTACTTTTTACTTTTATTTTTGTAACTTTTTATTTATTTTATTTTATTACAATTTCCTCACCTCTTCTTTTTCTCCTTCTCTTTATTTCCCTCTCCCTTATTTCTCTCTCTCTCTCTCTCTCTCTTTATACCTCCCCAGGTCATGTGCACAACACGTGACCCCCTGCCCTACCTCAATCTCTCCAGATTCACCTGTCATGCACGTGCCGCCCTCCCGCTCGGCATGCACGTGCACGATAGGTGGCCACCTCCTCCCTTCCCAGTCATTCTCCTACAACGCTCCACCTGCACCTCCTCTGCTCGCCGACCCTCCGACTTCCCCATCTCTTATAACCGTCGATGATACACCTCCCTCGCCTCCTATAAAGTCGTCGCACCTCCGCCTCCACTTGCCTCATCTGCCACTTCACAAGCTAAATCTGGTCCACCCTCTTACTCCTTTGAGTGACATGAGAAGGTCCATAAGGTGGGCGACAGTTGACCCAAGCTCCCGGTGTGATCCATCCGCTCGCGTGACTGTTGCGAGCATCCAAGCTCGCTTGAGCTTGGCTTTGTCGAATCCTTCAGCAAAGACCCCCCATGTATCTCCTTCTCCTCCTCCTCATCTTTCTTCTTCCTTCGCTACGCACCACTGTACATTGCCTTCACTCCGCCACCAGCGCACCGCTCCATAACTCCACCTCACCACACGACTTTCATTCACCTCCAACATTGCGAAGGTCGGAGACTTGCTTCCTTTCCTATTGTTCTTCCATTTGGTCGAGTCCACCCTCTGCCTCCTCGGTCGAATCCCTTTCACTTCAGCACCTTCTCACAGGAGTACGTTGAGACTGCCTCCATCGTTAGAGACCCCATATGGATGCCACCCGCTGCGATATCTTCCCCAGTTGCTTGCCCCCAACCTCTCTCCTCCACGCCCGCACTGATGTCGCCCCATTTCGCCTCCTTGGTCGTGTGTCGACCGAGGACTCCATCCGCTCGTCACCACCTCCTAGCCACTGTTGGATCAGGCCTAAGCCCTTGATCCAATGGTTGACCAACAACTACGTGCCCCAGCCAAATCCCGTCATCGCCATCCACCCAGCCAACTGCTCCACCACTGCACGGTGGCTCCCTCCAAGCAGAGGCTCTGCGACACGCCACATGGAGGCTCAGCCCTGGGCCTCCTCCCAGTCAACCGAGCGTCCAGACTTCACATGCCTAGCACGTGCGACCTTGGAAGAATTGCACCCAAGGCCCTCCGCTTTGTAAAAAATAACAAAAGACCCCCGCCAGTTGTGGTCACGTGCACAACACATGAATTTTTTTGGAGAAATTACATCATAATCCAGGAGGGATTTTGTTATTACAGATAAGTCCTTCTAGGGACCACTTTGAGATAAAAACTTATATTTTTACTACATTTCAGTCCCTGCTACTTCATTTTATCATATCTTTCTCATACAAATTCCGATTTTCGTGCACAATATGTCATTTTAACGCTTATTCGATGATCTATCTTTTTGTTTCAAATTTTATTTGATGCATGTTCTAATCATTGTAGGTTGGTTGTTGACATAATTTGTGTTATTATATATATTAAGAAATTCCTGATTTATTCTATAAAGATTCTAATGGTTTTTAATCTAATCAATCCTCTTGTGACTATTTATGATCATTAATTTGAGTATCTAGTTTTCGCAGGGTATTTGATTGTAGAGATTTTTATCTGATTAATTCTCTTTAATAACTGATCTTACACTATAAGAATTAATCTTTGTAGGGGCATGTTTGAGGAGGACTTAATTTAATTCTTGATATTTTATTTGATAAAACAATATTTATCCAAGGATTAAAAGTAAGAGAATTTTGATATCGCTATTTACATATTATTTTTGATCTCCTTATTAATCATCTACCCTGTAGCTTGGATTCACTCTAATAGATATATTTGGTGAGTCACTCTTATTTGATCTATGATTTTTTTGAGGATATCCGAGGCTTGATTAAAGGTTTGTAGTGCATCTTCATCATCACATTGCATATCTTTATTATTATTTTTA